>VBSM01002937.1:23705710-23797985 GCA_008086735.1 Cheirogaleus medius | reverse complement strand
ACATAACCGTAATATTTGTACCCCCATAATATGCTGAAATAAATAAAAAAAAAATGCCAGGATCACCACACCTGGATGCCAGGATCACATCACCACCTGTCAGCTATATGAAGGGTAATTAAAAGGTACAAAGTCTCAGACTGGAGGAATATGTTTTAGTGATCTGTTGCACTTTATGGTGACCACAGTTTATAATAATGTACTGTATATTTCAAATTGCTAAAAGAATAGATTTTTTAATGTTCTCATCACACACAAAAAAGATATTAGTAAAGTGATGAATATATTAATTAGCTTAATTGAATATTTCTACAATGTATATACAGATCAAAACATCACATTGTACCCCATAAGTATACACAATTATTGTCAATTGAAAATAAATAAATAAATTAAAAAAACACTGAAAATGCCCGATGTTGGCATTCTAATGCATTTTTAGCAGAAATATGAACTGCTAAGAGCTTTTAAAAGGACAATTTAACAATTTATACAAAGTCCCTTTTTAATCACACAGATAAGAAACAATATAAGGACAAAGATATTTATCACAGTGTCATTAAACAAAAATATGATACAATATAAATATTCATTAAAAGCAAATTGGTAAGATAAGTTATTATGTATTCATTCAAAGGAATGGAATGTGTTGCATCTATCAAGCATGATGTAATAGATTTATATTTATAGACAAGAAAAGATATCTGTTACTAATTGTTCCATGTAATATTTTGTTCTTCATGTTTTTCTTCTATTAATACTTTAAACATTTTTTTTTTCAAAATCCCTAAGGAAGGTTAAAAAAGGATAAAAATTTGGTTTACTTAAGGAGGTAATCAGTTCATTCATTCATTCATTGATTCATCCATCCATTCAAGAAATATTTATTGAATCCCCACTATGTGCAAACCCTCTTCTACATTTTGAGGACACAGTACAAAGAACAAAGATCCCTCTTTAAACTTTCATGACCAGAAATATTCAAATAGCCTCTGAATGACAATTTGGAATAGGTTATTCTTTATGTAGAGTAAATTCATTTTTAGTGATTAGGCAAAAAGCTCTTTGAAGTTCTTTACATCTCTGAGAGTCTCTGAATCTGTAATTTAAAGAAAGATACAATTTCAAGGGTTAAATGCTCTTTTCTTGCTTTATGAACCTCCTAGGGCAATTTATTTGTCAGTAAAAGAAATTGAGCTACAGTTTAACTATGGAGTTACAGTTTAAAAATGTATTTTGAAGATGATCAAAGCTTGATAGCTAATTCAACCATTAAAATGATAGATACGTAAATGTGAGTATGTAAATACATATATGTAGGGGATATTTATATTTTCCAAAATGAGCCAGAAGGAAAAAATTGCTATGTAATAAGATAAATAGGTCCTGAAACTTGGTATAGATAATTTTACAGTTTGACTTTCTAGAAAGAGCTAAGTAAACATTAGTTTAGAATTATTATAAATAATAGGATAGTTGGAATGTCAGGAAATTAATCACTGTCCACAAGTTCCTTTGGCATTAATTTATCACTTTAACCTTAGTTACTATTTCTTTCATCTATTTTTTCCTTTTTAAAGTTTTGATTTGTTAATGGAGGAATAAGTCTGTTTCTTAATAGGTAAAACAATAATGGCCATCAATCTTCTGAGTTCCTTAAAGTCTTTTAGTATTTCTTATAAGAGATGCATTTCAATTAAAGTAGTGAAACCCTCAATATAGCAATCTTTTAATGACTATTATTCAGTGTTGTTTTGGCTAAGATATAAGAATGGATTTTTTCCTACCTAATTTTCATTCATGCATTCATCTATTTAAAAATATTTGTTGAATGCCTTCCAAGTGCCAACTATTTCTCTGAGCATACAGACATGAACAAAACAAAACAGAGTCTGCCATCATGGAGCTTTTGTCTAATGGAGGAAACACCTACTGAAAAACAAAATTCTGAAATATTTTGAAACAACCTAAATATAACTCGTATTGCTTGATCAACTACTATGACATGAGCACATTAAATTTCTTATTTCACAATTTCTCACAGACTTTGAGATAGGTATTATTGGAATAAGGTAATATTCTGATATTGGCTCTCAGAGATAAACTCATCCACAGTGCACCAGCAAAACTGGAACTAAAACTTGGTTTGCCACACACTGACTCTCATACATTTTCCACTATGCCTTTTAAAAAGTATTTTAGTGTTCTCACAAGTGTGCATATACCTTTTGTTTTAAAAAAATAACTAAATAATACATTAATATTTACCTGAAATGTTCCTTTTTATTATGCTATTCCTTGAGGTTTGTAATGCAAAAGAAAAACCACCGCTATTGTTTATTTCATTTTAAAAAACACATATTCAGCTTACAAAAATACAGATTCTAAAATTTAAAATAAAAATTACATGCAATTCCATATCCTAGAGTTAGTAGCAATAATTTGGTATACATCTTTCCAACTACATAGTTATATTCATGTATTATATAATTATAAATGTTAATATTTTATAACCTGCTTTTTGCATTTAGATATATAAACTATCTATCACAATAAATATATGCTCATTCTATCATTTTTGGTAGCATTATATTATTTCTTTAGAGGCTGTTATTTTCCTATTAAAATAGCTAACTATTTACATTTAATAGGTATTTATGTATTTAAAAAATCCTTGAAGTATAATTTATCAGTTAGAGGATATGAACCTTTTTTATATTGTAGAACAAATTGTTCTGAAAATCTGCACCTATTTACAAATTATCTGCAGAGTATTAAACTGCCTGCTATTGTTCAGTAATTATAGTGTTTTATTTAATTGGTCAATATGATATGATTGCAATGATATCTATTTTTTTCTTTTTTATTTCAACATATTATGGGGGTACAAATGTTTAGGTTACATGTGTTGCCCTTGCCCCACCCGAGTCAGAGCTTCAAGCGTGTCCCTTCCCCAGACAGTGCACATCGTACTCATTGTGTGTGTATACACCCATCCTCTCCTCCCCCCTCCCATATACCTGACACCCGATGAATGTTATTGCTATATGTGCACTTAAGTGTTGATCAGTTAAAACCAATTTTATGGTGAGTACGTGTGGTGCTTATTTTTCCATTCTTGGGATACTTCATTTAATTGAATGGGTTCCAGTCTATCCAGGATATTACAAGAGGTGCTATACCGTCATTGTTTTTTTATGGCTGAATAGAACTCCATGGTATACATATACCACATTTTATTAATCCACTCATCTATTGATGGGCACTTGGGTTGTTTTCACATCTTTGCAATTGTTAATTGTGCTGCTATAAACATTTGAGTGCAGATGTCTTTTTTTATAGCATGTCTTTTGTTCTTTTGGATAGATGCCCAGTAATGGGATTGCTGGATCAAATGGTATCTCTTTGAGGTATCTCCATATTGCTTTCCACAGAGATTGCACTAGTTTGCAGTCCCACCAGCAGTGTATGAGTGTTCCTATCTCTCTGCATCCACACCACCATTTATTATTTTGGGACTTTTTGATAAATGCCATTCTCACTGGAGATAAGTGATATTTCATGGTGGTTTTCATTTGCATTTCCCTGATATTTAGAGATGTTGAGCATTTTTAATTATTAAAACTTTGCATTTATTTCACTCAGCAAATACCAGTTTTGGGTATCCTATACTCTAGGTCCTGCTGGGTGCTGAGGATACAGTGGCACACAGTGCTAGATACATCTGTAATCTCATAATTTCAGTTCTAGTGGAAAACAACCAAGATATCACAATTACTACTGCAATGAGATCAGTGCTCTAAGAGAGTGGTACAATAAGCTATGGGAATACAGAATGAGGGCACTTAATTCATATTTGAGCTTAAGGGTAGCATGGAATGATTCCCATAAAAAGTAGAGACCTAAAGATAAGTAGAATTCACCCAGGCAAAGGCAAGTTGGGAATATTGGCTGTAGGGTTTTCCAGGAGGAAGGAAAAGTATGAATGAAATGCCTGATAAAGGAACTAAAGGAATTGCTCTGATTGTGTCACCGAGCCCTTATCATAGCATATAGTGTCCTACATAATGGATCATGGAGCTCTTATGGGAAATTTAGTGCTACATAGCATATTATGGAGTTCTTACCATAGCATAGACAGTGCTGCATAATGGGTTATGGAGCTCTGACTCTGGCCATACCATATAGAGTTCCACACAGTGGATTATGGGGCCCTTACTAGACATATAGAGTGCTCTAAAACAGGTCATGGAGCTCTAACCATGGTCTATAAGCTGCTACATAATGAACTGTCTGAGGCTGAATTTTCCATTGCTTCCCACCTCCTCACACCACTGGCCTTCTTGAACAGGCTGTGTGAGCTCCTACATTAGGACCTTTTCCTTTGCTCCTTCCTGGATATGGTATCTTCTTCCACCTAGTTTTTGTCCATTTAAGACAATGCACAAATTTCACTTTATCTGAAGTCTTCCCAAACCACCCCAATCCCGTATCATGCTCTATTCACACATCCTGATTTATTTTTCTTCATCACATTTATCACCACATTACATACTACACATTTGTATGCTTATTTATATTTGATTGTCCCCTTCCCCAAATATAAAATCTGTCTTATCAGAGATTCTATCTGTGCTTTCACTTCTCTTTTCCCAGGGCAAAGAGCAGTGCTGGGCACATAGCAGACCCCCATTAAACTTTTGCTGAATAAATTATTAGAAAACAAAGAGTGGGATTAGAGAACAAATATAAAAATATGAGAGGATCCCCAGTAAAAAAAAACTCTTTAAATAAAACCAGGATAAAAATCTAGCTTGAGGTACAGTGAGGTGGGGGGTGGTTATGGAGGAGAAGAACCAATTGTAAAGAATCAGTGACAGAAAGGCAGGGTGGGAGTGTCAGTGCACAAGGCCATGGGTGAGCCAGGACTGATAACTCATTGATAGGGACATCAAGAAATGATGAAGTTATGAAGTAAGATGACTTAGTTTTTGAAATAATTTCAGACATACATTGAAATTACATAGAACCTTCACCCAGATTCTCCAAATGTTGACATTTACCACGTTTGCTTTTTTTCTTCTCTCTCTGTCTCTTACCATCTCTCTCTCTCTCTCTCTGTATGTGTGTATGTGTATATATGTATATATATATACATATATTCACATATATGTATATTTATTATTATTTTGTAAGCATCCAAGTTTAAGTTTCCAGTGTGATCCACATGATTCAAAATATTCCAATGCCTGTTTCCTTAGACCAAGGATACATGCTTATATAGCTATATTTCAACTATCAAATCTAAATATTAACATTGATATGATTTGATTATATAATCCACACTTCCTCTTCATATTTGCCAATTGTCCCAACAATGACTTCTATAACCACCACTACCACAAAATCTAGGACAGGAGCTAATACTGAATTACACAGTGCATTAATTTTTCACGTCTTTTTAGACGTGAACATCTGGAACAGTTGTTTTTCTTTGTCTTTCATGATGCTAAAGTTTTGTAGATTTTGAGCCAGTTAAATTTGTAGAATGTCTTACGTTACCTCTAGATTAGATTGAGGTTTTAAATTATGGACAGCAATAAGAAAGGTAAAATTAAAAAAAGATAAAAATATATTAGTTTGAGCCTTTTATTGGTAAAGTTAACAATGGCAGTTTTCTTTACTGTGAAGTTTTATGTTTCTCTCTTTATGCAATTAACAAATATTTCAGAAGGTAAGTTATGAATAAAGGAAAAAACTGCAGGCATCTGTATTAATCAGGGTTCTCCAGAGAAACCGAATCAATTGTATATATGATTTGTTATAAGGAATTGGCTCACACAATTATGGCAACTGAGAGATCCTAAGACCTGCAGTTGGCAAGCTAGAGACCCAGGAGTGCTGATGTGTAGTTCCCATCTGAGTCCAAAGACCTGAGAACTAGGAGAACCAATGGTGCAAGTTCCAGTCCAATGGCCAGATAAAATCAATGTCCCAGTTCAAATCAATCAAGCAGGAGGTGTTTCCTCTTACTCAAGAGAGATGGGCCAGCCTTTTTGTTCTATTCAGGCCTTCAATTGATTGAATAAGGGCCATGACTTTAGGGAAGGCAATCTACTCAGTCTACCAACTCAAATGTTAATTTCATCCAGAAACACCCTCACAGACACACCCAGAATAATTTTTGACCAAATAATGGGCCTCCTGTAACCCAGTCAAGTTGAAACACAAAATTAACCATCATAGTAACTATTGTTAGTTTATTACTTAGTGAAAAGATGATGAAAGACAAAGGCTAACCCCTGTTTTTATCAAAAAGATGTTGTGGGTTGTGGTACTATGAGTATAGAAGCAAGATTCCAGGGTTTGAAGTTGATTAGGAGACCAAGGAAATGAAGATAACAAGTCTTGACAACCAAAACAGAGTTTCAGTGAGAGATAGAAGAGAAACAGACAGTGGCCAGAGGAGAATGTGGGATGTGGTATCAAGAGAAAATGGTGGTGTTTGTGTTTTCCTAGTATTTCTTTTAAATAATAAAAGACTTATAAATGCTTAAAGGCTGACAGGAACTGTCAAGTAAAAATGAAGAGGTTGAATATTTGGGATGGATAGGATAATATAAGTAATGAATATTTGGATAAATGTGAAAGGGGATGGGATTCATATAAATGGGAGAGGGATCTTCCTAAAGCAGGATAGTGAGCACCTTATTTCATGTTACCAGGCTGGAAAGAGTAAAGATAATACATAAACAGACATTGTATGTACTTGGCTTTGGAAATTGAGACAATTTATATTCGGTGGCTTTGGCATTGTGAACTAAGATTTAAGGGCATGTGCTGAAAATAAATTTCCTGAGGCAGTCTAGGAGTGAAGTTTCAGAGCTAGAAACAAAAAATGCCATTTGTAAATAATCATGTGCAGGGATGTTTAATCAACATTGTTGTGATAACTGACATAATGGGATCCAGTCAATGCCTGTATTAAAAAAAGTTTAAATAAACTATATTACATTTATATAAAGAAATATACTGCTGTTATCTTGAATGAGGTAAAGTTATAATAGTTGATTTGGAGAGATTTCTGCGATGTATGGCTGAAGGAGAAAAGAAAGTTGTACAGGCCAATTTAACATCTTTATTTTTTAATTGAGCAGACAATGACAAAGTACTATGTAGGCACAGGCGTGTGTGTGTGCATGTTGTGTGTGTTGTGGTTACCATGAAATTGGAGAAAAGGAAGTGTAGAGGAAAGAAATACACACGAGGTTGAGCAGTGGTCATCTTGTGCATAGCACTTGAGAGGAAAAAAGTGGAGTGTTGAGGGAATGGAAGGTAAAGAGGAATTATGAAAACAAAAAAATACTTTAAGGAAAAAATATGTGATAGTAACTCAGGTATGCTAAATCATTTACATTCATACATATGCTTACAGGAACATCAAAAATGTTCAAATGGTGGTTATTGCTGGGTGCTGAAATATTTGTTAACTTTTTCTTTCTAACATGTACTCTAATGTTTTGTAACAGAAACATGTTATTCTTTATATAATGAGAAAAATAACCTATACACTTATTCCATTGTGGAAAATGCAAGTAAATGATTTTTTTCCCCAAATATGAAGGTCACTTATTGCTATTGTAACATTTCTCTTACTCTTATTAGTTACAGTATTATTCAGTTGATTGATGGGTTTTCCAGTTTCTTGAGAAATCATAGAGCCTAGAAAAATGACAATTTTATCTGCTACTTTCTTCTTTTATTTCTCTTTCTCTCCTTATTGTAATGGTTAGAACATCGAGCACCACTATTCAGCTTCTTCCAGTCACTCACCCCAAAACCCACTCACCTACTGTCCTGACTTCCAACAGGATGGATTAGTTTTGCCTGATTGTATGAGAATTTCTTAGACTAATGAAGCTTAATTTATCAGTTTTTTAAAAGGGCACAAAATAATGCTTTTGTGCCCTATTTAAGAAATTTCTGCAGGCTCCCAGGTTAATATTATCCTTTAATTTCTTCCAGAAATTCTATTAATTTACCTTTACATTAAATCCACAATTTATTAGGAGTTGAGTTTTCTGTATGATGTGGGGTAAGGGTCAAGATTTATTTTCTTTCTATATGAATATCTAATTAACCTAGCACCATTTATTGGAAAGATAACCATTTTCCTACTGTAAAATATACATCTGAAATATAAATCAAATGAGCTTACAAATGAGTAGCTTCTGGACTCTCCAATCTGTTTGATTAAAATGTTTATTCATTCTTACATCTCACTGTTTTAATTATCGTAGCTTTATATTAATATTAAGTCTTGGTGCTGATAGTATATATTCTCCAACTTTGTTCTTCTTCAAGATTGCTTTAACTATTTTTGGCCCTTTTCATTGACATATGCAGTTTAAAATAACTTTTTTAATTTCCACAGAAATTCTGCTGGGATTTTTAATTTTTTCATGAAGTCATGGATCTCTTGGGGAGAATTGATATATTGCTATTGTATTGGTCAAGTTTCTCTAGCAAAACAGAATCAATTGGATATACAGATAGATACTTATCTATCTTATTTGTCCCATCTCTGCCAAAGACAAAGGCCCACCTGGGCCCCCCTGGGGGCTGGTGCTGGCCTGGGGTGGAAGAACTAAAGGCCTTCTCCCTGCTCCTTCCAGCCACTGGCCTACACACACATACATGTACAATATATCCCCTAGTGCAGCATCAGCACATAGAAATATTCAAATTATTTTGGAGCTCTGTGGAAAAGTCAAGGCTGGAGAATATGTGTTTAGAGCCATTCTTACAATAAATAAAATATTGAGATTTGATGAGCTAGTTTAAGAAGATAATATAACATGAAATGAATACAGAGGGCTGAGACTAGCTGAGATTCACTATGGAGATAAGAACTGATAAGATTAAAATTGCATGTATATCAATCAATATTTACTAAAAAATAGTTCATTCTGTTTTATCCTCATAAGTAAATAAGTGGGAACTGTTATTTGGAAGAGCTGAAAATTTTACAGGGAATTTGTTGACCATTCATCTTTCAAATTATTACTGAATTAACTAATGGCTATTATTTTTTATTAAAAGAGTTTAGTAATCCACCTGATGCAATAGTGAAGTATTTGCTAGCTATATGAGTTGGGATAAAGGTCAGTTATTAAGTGACCAAATAAGGGAACTTAATAATGTAGTACATTTTTTTCTTTAGATAAAATAAGTCTAGAGTTGGCTGCAAGGTCATTAGTCACTCCCTTGTTATTTTTCTGCTTTACTATCCTCAAGGTCACCTATGATCCATTTTGGACACCAGAATTCCAGGATTTCTAAAAGATAAAGGACAAAAATGGAAGTAAAAAAAAAAAGACTAATCTCTCAAGTAAAGTCTTAAAGAACTCTACTTGAATCCTTACTCAGTAACTTCTTACATCTCATTATTGACTCTTGACTACAAGGGATACTGGGACATGTAATTCTTTAGCTAGGAACTTTGCTGCCTAAATAAATAAATAAATAAACCAGAAACACAGGTTCTAGTAAAAACTAAGGACAGAATAGATATAGGACAGGAAAATAATAATCTCATGTGCATAAGTGCTAATAATTTTGAATGATGTCAATTTAGAGGTATTTATATATAAAATTCCATACCTATGGAAAAATAGGAATATTTCCTCAGATAATAAAAGGTAAAATATACTACTTATTAAAAGAAATCCATTAAGTCTTTTGCTTAAAAAACTTATTACCTGAATTATCAATTTAGTATAATTTTTAAGTTAGATATGAATTATTTTAAACATTGAATTGTTTTGTTCAATAATCTTAAATCTTAAATAAATCTTAAAACATCCATGTAAAATGAAAAAAATGCAATTTGTGACTGGAAAGAATTTTATATATGATCTTATATTTGTTGATCATTGTATATTTAAAATTGATTTTTTTTTCTAATAGCTATCTTGTTAAATTTACTTTACTCTTATTTGACCTGAAAGGATTCTGTATAATGGTACTGGAAACAACATTTACATTCCAAATAATTTCTCCATTTAGTGATTTTTAAGGATCCAACAGTTCATGCAGTTTTAGAAGATCGCTCTGATAGGCTCAGGAAAGTGCCTACTTAGGATAGTTTATTTAGCATCACTCGGTACCAAGTAGTACATTTATTTAACTTCTCAGCAGTTCATTGGCATTTTGGTGAAAAGAGGTGATAGAGGCTATTTAATTAACCTCAAATATTTCACTGGCATAAGAAACTGAATCATCTGCCAGAATCATTAGCAATTTATAAGCTGAGTTCAGCAGCAAATGGTCATAAATTCAATCACATGTAACCTTTCCAGTAAATGACACCAGTCAATTGAAATTTATTATGGGGAAATCACAGACTTTGACATTCACACTAAATATCTAGACCATTAAGATTCTGCTTGCCAGAACCTTAGATATCACTTTGTGGATAATGTACAGAATTTTAAGATGTAGAAATGATGAATAAGAAGTGAGTAGTTCCTCTGAGTATTATCAAGAAATATGAGAGATTCAATATTTGATAATACTTCATTTTCTTCAATAGGACAACCTCATACTGTGGGGCTTAGAATGATAACTGTGATTACTGAACAGTAAGTGTCATAAAACACTGGTGAATACATTTTGGTGTAGTGTATAGTCTGAGAAAGGAGCTTGCTTGGCAAGTTTCCATTAGGCGCTCATGATGAATAACCTAAAAAAGCAATCAAATTTCATTTTCTGCATCTTTAGTGGTAATGTGAGGTTATACTTAAATAGAGTAGAGTGTAATTGATTTTAGAAACTTTATTAAATTATCAATACCCTGGTGTAAGTATAGCCTGAATGATTTTAAATTAAGAATACATTTGTTTCATAATCTTGGGTATGTTGGAAAAGTGAAGAAGAAGAATAACCAGAGATTACATTTTAAGATATTAAGGGAATTCAATATTAGTTATTGATACACACAGTAATATAATCATTTTGACTTGTTAAATTCAGTACACTGACAGAATGCTTCATCAAGCGTAACCCTTCCAGTAAATGACAGAAGTTAATCATGATTTACTAAGTGAGATGAAGGTGCCTTGACATTTATGGTTAAGTGTGTTTTCTAAACTTGAGGTCTCATTTGGTATATATTGCAGTCAGTATTTGTGGCACAGAATTAGTGAGTAAAATTGATAGAATTTTAGAATGACTCTCACATGTATCACATGGCAAATATTTAAAATTGTATCTTCAATGAGAATGGCTTTTATTAAAAAGTCCCAAAACAATAAATGGTGGTGTGGATGCGGAGAGATAGGAACACTCCTACACTGCTGGTGGGACTGCAAACTAGTACAACCTCTGTGGAAAGTAATATGGAGAAACCTCAAAGAGATACAAGTAGAACTACCATTTGATCCAGCAATCCCATTACTGGGCATCTACCCAAAGGAAAAAAAGACATTCTATAAAAATGCCATCTACTCTTGAATGTTTATAGCAGCACAATTCACAATTGCAAAGATGTGGAAACAACCTGAGTGCTCATCAATACATGAGTGGATTAATAAAATGTGCTATATGTATACCATGGAGTTCTACTCAGTCACAAAAAACAATGGTGATCTAGCACCTCTTGTATTATAAGTGAAGTATCACAAAAATGGAAAAACAAGCACCAAATGTACTATCAAATTGGTATTAACTGACTTAACTGATCAACACTTAAGTGCACATCATATAGTAGTAACATACATCTGGTGCCTGGCATGTGGGAGGCAGGAGGAGGGAATGGGTATATACACACCTAATGGGTGTGGTGCGCACCATCTGGGGGATGGACATGCTTGAAGCTCAGACTTGGGTGGGGCAAAGGCAACATATGTAACCTAAACCTTTGTACCCCCATAATACGCTGAAATAAAAATGAATTTAAATGAATTAAAAAAAAAGATTTAAAATTGTTTTGGAAGTAACTCTTAGATCATTATGTAACATCTGATATTCCACTGAAATAGCTCAATTTAAAAAGATTTGTATATAAAAATCAGCCAAATAGAATTGGTTCAAACTGATATTTTAGACCAACGGTTCACAGTGAATTCCCATTAATAAGCTATGGGCAGCATTATAGCTAATTTACATTTGTATTTTCAATTGAAATAACATAATTAAAATACAGAAAAATCATTTTAGTTATGAGTTGTACATTTGTACCTATTGTATTCTTCCTCAGTAAGGTCAAAACACATTTTTAATAGGCTTAATATTTGTAAATTCACTTTTTTATTGAAGGGCATTGTGCCCATAAAGATATTTTTATTTCAATACATTCCATCTTTAAAATATGAAGTGACATTGTTACAAAAATAGCATGAATATAGATTTTGGAAATTGACATTGTGTGCTTACTTTCTTTTACACAAGAATACAGTGATTCAGCGGTGTGGTTCCCAGGGTTAACCCAAAGCAATTCACATCATATATCAGTGAGCTTTTGTTATACAACAAACCACACAAACTTTATGACATAAAACAGCAACCTTTTATTAATATTTATTTGTAATTCTGTGGGTCAGTCAGCTGGTTCTTTTGGTCTTGACCAGAGCTTGTTCTGCACTGGAATCTTTTATGCATCTATACTCAGCTGGAAGTTTGATCAGCAGGTGCACTGTAGGGTGATGCTCTAGAATGGTTTTACATCTCACATATTTGACCACTGGCAGTCAGCAGGTACATCACTACTTCTCCACATGACACCTCACCTTCCATAACACTCTCTTGGACTCATTTACATGCTGGATATAGGGGTCCAAGTGCAGCAATAGAGTGAAGCTCAGTGAGTAGGTACTTTTCAAGTGTCGGCTGTGGCACATTTGGTGAAGTTCCAATGGCTAAGCAAGTCACACTGCAAGAGCATACATGCAGGTAAGAAAAGATTTTGTTTTTAAATCTGCTCCATAACTAACAATTTATTATTTGTGTATTTCTAAGATACATGGACACTAAGAAAAAGAGATGGACATTCTTCTATCCTTTCTGAATAGCCACATAAAAGAGAACAATAAGTTATACTGAAAATTTTCTTTTGATTATTTTTTCCAAGTTAAATATTTACTAATCATATAATTGATTAGCAGCTTGTGTCAAATAAAAACAGTATATTTTGTGTAAATGTGGTTTGTTTTACAGTCCTTGATACAATTTTTAACAATTTGCAAATGAAATAAAAATATTTTTACATGTATTTTTGATATAAATCCAGTATTGGATTTGTATTTATTCAGATGAGAATTTTTGTCTAGATTTCTTATCAGTACAGGTCTTCCAGAGATGTCCTTCATAAAATTTTGACTCAGACAATTAGATATTCACAACCAGCTGTTGTGCTAAAAATGTTGCTTGGCCATCACATAAATAGGAATAAAGGCAGCGAACACTTCCTCATAGTGAATGCCAGGGCTGGACAGTTACCTTTCCATCTGAGCTTGAGTCAACTGTCAAAAACTTGGCTTGTGATGAACAAATCACCACAAACTAATCCATCAAGTACACTATACGCGTGTCTTGCAGATGGATCTCTCTAACACACAACTATGACAACTTAATGGCCTTTGGTGGTATTTGACTACTAAGCTCCTAAAACTGATATCCAATATTCTCCATGATCTGGCTATCTCTATCCTCTCTAGCCTGAAATTTTACTATTTCTTCTATCAAACTTTACTTTCCAAGAACACCAAATTCTTGGTGATTCTTGGTATATAGTGCTATGTTTCTTGCCTCTGTTCTTTTGTTCATATTCCTTTCCATCTTGAAATGACGTTGTGCCTTCTTACATACACACACACATGCACATGCATACACAGTCTTCACTTTATTAAATTCAAATTTAATTTTTATTGAATTCAGTTAACTCCATACAACTCAGTATGTCACTGCAGATATCCTTTCTCTACCAAGGGATAATTCTGAAGTCTGTGTTCTGGGTTAGGAATGCCTTCTCTTAACTTTTGTATTAATAATAATTTTTGTTTGTCACTTATCTATATTGTTTTTACCACAGTGTTTTGTAATTATCTGTTATGCAATATCCCTACCTCTAACTCCTCTAGCGTGGAAACTTCCCAATGTTAGATTTTAGATACCGTATCTTTATGTCTCCAAAAGTAATACTATGATGAATATGTAGGAAACAATAAATAAACCTTAAATAAATGAGTGGAGAAAAGCTGTGAACAAGAGTGAAAGATGACATACAACCTGGAGAGTGCCTAAATAGCCAAACTCTGTGGAAAACAATTTGGAAATATATATTATGAATCTTAAATATTGATACTTTTTGAGTCAGTAATTCTGCCTCTAAGATTCTAGTGTAAGAAACACAGATGCTATAAAATATGCACTTAAACCTATAACAAAGCTATTTTGAAATGCAAGCCATTTTAGACAGCCCAAATGTCCACTGATAGGAAAACTCTAACTCAGTTGTAGTATATGTGCATGATGAAGTGTGGAAATAATATTTTTAAAAGAACATGTAAGGATATGAGAAAATGCTCTTAACAGAATAGCAACTCTATTTGTACATTCTTAATTCTCTGATATAGTTTCCAAAGTATAATGTTTCCTGTATAATGTTGACTTATTATTTTTGTTACTCCAAATATTAATTTCACCAGCATCAACTTTTGTTGTCTTTTCTTTTAATTTTTTTCTATTACACAGTGATTCATGTAAATCTGTAGAATCAAGCATTTCTTCAACTCAGGAAACATGTTTATTTTATCTTTGATTATTGCTTTTCTTACATTTATTCTAAAATTATTTTCAGGAAATATAATCTGTGTAGAATTTTTTTCTCTTGTATAAATATCCATCACCTTTTTAAGATAGTTTATATTTATTAGCTATTTTTTCTGACTTCTGGACTCAATGCACACATTAGAATTGAAACCAAGATTCAATTTTTGTTTTGTTGTTGCTTCTGCCTAATGGTTTTTGCATTTTGCAATTGAATTTTGGTTTTCTTTTATATTTTTTACCCCATTCAGCTCTGTTCTTATCCCTTTCCACATTTATGTAAACTTTTCTATTTCAGTCTGTATAATTTTGTTCATATGCTTAATAGAGACCATATTTTATTCAATTTTACCAAAAAAATGCTTTTTAAAATTTGTCTTGTACATTGTAAATGGGATTTTTTGAGAAAACTGGAGTAGACTTTTTCTATTGCTTACTTTGATGAATTGTGTACCATGTCTTATTTTTCCCCAGCTTATTTAGTCTTGGAGAAGAACATAATATGTTGAAAAAAAAAAGTTGCTGCATCTTTTTTGGTGATATCTCACTGTCTAAATAATAAGACTTTTTTTCCTTTTAGATTTCAAATTCTAGGTATAGTTGAACTGCAAACCATAAGTAAAATGTTCAATATTGGTGGCTATTATTTAGCTAGTGTTACCACTATTAAATTGAAGAGAAATGTTCTTCTTTCACGGGTTGATGCACTGTCTATGCAGTTAACTTAATCTTAGATTATTACAAGCAGTTTATAATGCTTCTCACTGAGCAAACATTAATTCTCGGATTGTCTTGATCCTATATCACTTCTTGTAAACCCATTCATACTACCTACCTCACATCATAGGATACACTATGCAATAGCTAGTACATTTCTACTTCAAATATATACTATTGAAAATTGTAGACTTCTAACTTGTGTGTTAATAACATATAACATTAAGAGTGCAACAGCAATGGCCACTTTATGCACCATATGTTGTAAATTGTTGGGATTGTTTCTCAATCTCTGTCTTCCCCCGCTTCCCCCTCACACACTTTTGCCTGCCCCTGTAAAACTACAGTAGGAGCATAGAGGGAGAATGGGTGAAATCTCTGAATTCTTCCTATATCTTAGTGCCTGGCTCTACTGTTCACTCTCAAGCTTTCATTAATGCTTTGATTATAAAATTTCCTTCAGGAATTCAAAATGTTCTCAAACAATATTGCTAGTTTAGAAGTATGCAATATCATTATAACTATCCCTAATGTGGTTGTTGACTTATTTTTTATCTACCTATACACATTCTTTTGTAATTTTGAGATGAAAAATTATAGAAAAAAGGAAAAAGCTAAGAGAAGGACCCTGTGAGTTCACAGTACAGGAAAGATGAAAAGTCGGGGAGTCAGTTAACCGGGCCTGCGGAGAGCTGTGGTGTGGGGGGGTTGGCGGTGGGGGATGAGAGGCAGAATTTAAGAAGAATCACTGCAGACCCTGTGCACTGTCATGGAAGTTGAGAAATACAAGTAAGTGAGCAATTTTTATGGGAACACTTCCCTAGCACTGCATCACATGATTACAACTTTACTAGGTTTATATTTTGTTGTAGCAAATTTCTGTACTGACAATATTTTCCTGAAAAAATTATGGAGAATTAATCAATTAGCCTAATTTTTCAAATATTCAAAATGAAAGTCAGCTTATTTCTTCCAATAATTATCATATCTAAATATAGTATTTTTACAATATTAGAAACTTTTATTTAAATCAATGAAAAACATGCCCCTCATAGTCACCTCTAAAGTTTTCTACATATAATTAACTGGGTAGCTTGGGGTCAACAACTAAAGCATATCAGCTAGAATGTTGAGCATTTTATGATTGAAATTCTGGACAATGTTTAGAGATAGTTGAAAATAGTGACTATAAACTCAATTCTTACTCTGAATGTCCTTTCTTAAAAGATTTAATTCCCTAAAATGATACAAATTTCATTTTGGGTATTTAATTTCTTTTTTTTATGTAA
Organism: Cheirogaleus medius; assembly: GCA_008086735.1. Classification (NCBI taxonomy): domain Eukaryota; kingdom Metazoa; phylum Chordata; class Mammalia; order Primates; family Cheirogaleidae; genus Cheirogaleus; species Cheirogaleus medius. The sequence goes on along the minus strand of VBSM01002937.1, from coordinate 23,781,153 downwards.
TAAAATATACATAAGTAAAATGACAGAGGTGATGATGAATTTCTTAGAAGAGATAATTCTTTGGAGAATAAGGATAGTTTATAATATTAATGTTATGAACACTGAAGACCTTAGGAATGTGAAAAACATAGCTTATATCTTGTGACTTTCTATGATATTTATTAATATAAATGCTACAGCTATTCTCATAGTTTGAAAATGATTTTGAGGATTGTTTGCCAATCATAGATTAAGAACTTTATTACATACTGGCTGCTACTAAGTAGAGCTGTATGTCATGAGTTTTTGAAACATCATGAACTTTTAAAATCTGGATTCTTTTGGTATAACTAGTATAAGAATATCCAGGTTGAAAGCACAGAAATACCTAGTTTTTTCTCAAATGACAAAGTACTTTGGTGTCTTTAGTGGTTGTAATCTCAGCTCCTATAACAATCCTTAACAATTATCAATAGTAATTGCTGAATAAATCAGCAAAATTTAGGAGCCATATTTCCATGTATCTCATCTTTTACTCATTAGAATAGCCAAACATACAGTAACCACTTTAATTGTTATGTGTGATGTTGCACATTATGTTGTTCTATTTGTAAATCCTGTGTTGAAATGGCATTTCTTGACTCTTTATTGACTTACCACTTCTGTTCTCTTTTTCTGAAGTGAGATGCCCTCCTACATTTCATGCTTTATGTAAAGAGAGCAATTTTTACTCACCAACTTATTGATAATTTAATCACTTTGGGAGTTTCCTTTAAGCATTAGCTAAATTCATGGCTGGAGATCACAAGTATAAAACTTGTGCCAAAAACTATGTTTAAGGGTGCTATACGTTAAAGGAATAACATGAAGATGCCCTCTGGCCAGGGCATATAGCAACAACTGCATATCTGCCATTCATCAGCCACTTCTGCTGGAATAGTTCCTTGGAATAGATGTGTGCACAAACAACTGTGGGAGATAAATGAACACAGAATAATGTATTATTTGTAAAGTTGTGTTTCCAAAGCTTACTGTAGATTCCTAATGGACTGGGTCACAGTATGTAAATATTATAATAGACACAGCTTAAAACTGGGCAGTGACTTTCCTTTTTTCCTCCCATTCTCAACTCACAGAGTTCTCAGGTTTCCCTAAGGTTGAAGAAAGGCCAGTCTATTGAAAGACAACAGGTGGATAATGAAAACTACATCCTCCTGCTCAAAGTCCAGAGAATGTTTGGCTGCCTATCTCAGGACTTCTAGTATTGAAGTGATGGGAGATAGCCCTTAAAATTTTTTAAGCCCATCCCTAATGTGTGGAATACTCAACACTTCTTTTTCTTCCCCTCTAATCTGAGCCAAACTGGTCTCCCCTAAAGACCACTGTAATAGCTTCATAGCCTCATTCTGTTTTCTCCTTTAATCTTCAGTCAATGTAACAGTTCAACAAGTCATCTTTTTGAAATATATATCCATGAATCACATCATTTTCCTGGTCAGTACTTTTAAATAGTTTCGCATCATAACAAAAATAAAATCTAAAGTCCTTCATGCTCTTTCTATGGTGTGACCCTTGGCAACCTTTCTAAATATGTTCCCCACTCCTCTCCCACTGGTCCTCTCTGCTTAAACCATATTAACATTCTTTCCATTCTGAAATAGCCCAGTCATGCTGCTGTCTCAGAGCCTTTGCATCTGCTGTTGCCTCCATCCAAAATTCTCACACCACAAATGTTCACCTCATTCACTCTGTCCCTTTCTTTAGGTCTCTGCTCAAATATCACTTCTTCAGGGAAGCCTACTCTGACTGAATGATACAAACCTCATCTATCTCTATTCAGTTATATTTTAGACAATATTTATCATTATATAAAAGTATATTATTTTTATTTACTTATTATCAAATTATCTCACTAAAATTTAAATCTCGTGAGGACATAAAATTTAGGTTTTGGTGTTTATTATTATTTGTGTGTGTATGTTAGTTCACTATAGTATTCCCAGCAACTAGAACAAACCTTGCAGATAATTCAGATTCAAAAAAGGTCTGTAGAATGAATGTCCCAGCCACTCAAAAAGATGAGGATGCTAAGAAAAAAGCTCCCCTAACAACAGCGCCCACTTCCCCCACATTAGAGGAAGATGTTATGTTTAGGTGTTATGTCTTAGATATTTGTTTTGGTAAATAGGAAAAAGGTAGAGATAAAGATCCATCAATGTCAAAGTGATTGGATTTCCTGGGACTAAGTACTAATTTTATTTTTTTTTAAATCCAGCAAAATTATAAAAAGAAAGAAGATAGTGTGAGTTTTGAGAAAAAGATTTTGATTGTTTTGAGAAAGTAAGATCAGAGATTAAGGAACACATCTGTGCCATGTGAGCTACTTGGAGATAGATTGGTAAACAGATTTAATATTAAGATTTTGCTTTGTGTTGTGGCCACTCCATAAAGTCAACATAGACTCCACTTATGCATTCAGAATTCTAACTTCAATGCAGGAAACGTGTGACTTTGGCTAAGTAACTCTGCCGAGCTCTAAATGAGTCTGTGTAAATATTTAGAAATAAAATTATATTGCCATGTCCATGTGGAGCTGGTTTCAATAAATGTCCTAAAAAAAAGGAATACAAGTTTACGAGGTAATGTAAAATAGGAATCCATCTTAAACTGAGTGCTGGAAGGTTTTAGACAATGGTTAATCTAAGATCTGTCTCATGAGTAAGGTTTAACTTGGCAAAGGGAGGAGATGATGTTGGTGACTATTTGAGAGGAAAGTAATTCACAGTCAGAGCTCTTTGACCATAGCAAACATGGCCTGTGTGCGGAAATGGAGAGATACCTGTGTGACTAAAGCTCAGAGAACCAGGTGTTGAAGGAAGAAGCCAGAAGAAAGGGTGGAGCTATATGCAAACAAGTGGTTCTTATGAAGTGGTTTGGTCTTTAACTTAAAATTAATAGGACAACCATAGAAAATTTTCCATTCATCTGTTGTTGGTATTGTTGGACATCTAGGTTCATTCCGTATCTTGGCTGTTGTGATTAGTGCTGTAATAAACATGGGGCGGAGTGCAAATATCTCTTTAATATACTGATTTTATTTCCTTAGAATAAATACCTAGTAGTGGATTTGCTGGATCATATGGTAGTTCTATTTTTAGTTTTGTGAGGAAAAACTACAGTTCTCCATAGTGGCTATACTATTTTACATCTCAGTACCAGTGTATAAGGGTTTTCTTTTCTCTACATCCTTGCCAGCATTTGTTATTTTTTTGTTCCTTTGATAATAGCCACACTAACTGGTATGAGATTATACCTCATTGTGGATTTGCATTTCCTTGATGATTAATGATGTTGAGCATTTTTTTCATATATTTTTTGGCCATTTATATATCTTCTTTTGAGAAATGTCTATTCAGGTCATTTGCCCATTTTTTAACCCATTGTATTGTTTTTGTTTTTGTTTTTGCTGTTGAGATGTTTGAATTCCTTGTATGTCCTGGATACTAATCCCCTGTTGGATGAGTAGTTTGCAAATATTTTCTCCTACTCTGTAGGTTACTATTTCACTCTACAGAAACACTGATGAAAGAAACTGAAGAAGATGCAAATAAATGGGAAGATATCCCATGCTCATGGATCAGAAAAATTAATATAGTTAAAATGACAATAGTATCTAAAGCAATATACAGATTCAATGCAATATTTATCAAAATACCAATGACATTCTTCACAGAAATAGAAAAAAAAATGCTAAAATTTGCATGAAACCACAAAAAACTCTGAATAACCAAAGCAATCCTGAGCAAAAAGAACAAAGCTAGAGGTATCACACTCCCAGACCTAAAAATATACTACAAAGCTGTAGTAACCAAAACAGCATGGTACTGGCATAAAAACCGACTCAGGTACCAATGTAACAGAATAGAGAACCGAGAAATCAATCCTCATATCTATAGCCCACTGATTTTTGACAAAGGTGCCAAGAGTACTCACTGGGGAAAGAACAGTCTCTCAAATAAATGGTCCTGGGAAAAGCAGATATCCATATGTAGAAGAATAAAATTAGACTCCCACCTCTTATCCCATTATAAAAAATCAACTCAAAATAGATTAAAGACCTAAATATAAGACCTGAAACAATAAAACTAGTAGAAGAAAACATAAGGGAAACACTTTAGGACATAAATCTGGGAAAAGATTTTATGAATGAGACCTCAAAAGCACAGGCAACAAAAGCAAAAGTAAACAAATGAGATTATATCAAACTAAAAAGCTCTGCATGTACAGCAAAGAATACTAGCTTTTAATGGCTAATTAATGGGCAGAAAAGGATGAGCTCACAGTGGTTCATGAGGGGTGGCCAGACAGCTAGAAGCCAAGTAAAATGAGAGTTTCAATAAGGAGGTTTTGGTTAATAAGGTAAAGCAGTATACAGGGCCGCTTTACGATAAGGACTAAAACATTCCTTGACTTCTTATCTAATTCAAACATTTCCTCCTACTAATGAAGAAATTCTATTATCAGTCAAATGTAATATGCCACTGGGACTGTATAATGCAGTTAAACAGATATAGAGGACTACTAGTTTCCATAGGAAAATCATAAGGAATAATATTGTCTCTGAAGTTTTACCATTTTCAGGAGTTCACTTTAGCAAACTTAGTATCTACAGTAGATACACAAATTCATGTGTCTAGAATTACATCTAGCATTTACATTTTCATTAAAATGTAAAATTATTAGGAGAGATATTAACTTATTATTAATAAAAATGGTTGATTAGTAATCAGAAGCATTTTCATGGAAATGACAACAAATGAATATATTAGGTTCCAAGACAGATGAAATATGCCAAAGCCAATCAGTCTGGGTGAATTGTTCCCTCATCAATGCCTGTTTTAAGGCAGAGTTTACATCTTTATCATCTTAGAAACAGACTAAAATTATGAAACTTAAAGGCAAATTGTAAGAGAAATAGGAAGTAAGTGGGCAGATTATATGTTCTCAATATAAACCTTTTTAAATATGTTAAATGATAATGCAAGAGTGGAATTGTTTAGGGAATAAAGGGACTTTTTGCGTACTTAGCAACTGTACATCAATATTTGTGGATGATAAAATATCCTTTATTATAAAAGTGAATAGGAAACAATCCTGTCTGTAACATACCAATGCCATCTTTATATAATTAATTAATTGCAAGGAAAATATACCACATTTATTCTAGTAAATACAGTAATTTTAATATAGCATATTGGAATTTTGTGAAAAATAAGATGATACCCAATTTCAGAGATTGATTACATCTGTGATGAATATTGGGATCAGAATATAAAATAACTATGCTGAAGTTTTGTTTATAAACCGAAGTGGTTTGGATGACCCAGACAAAATGTTTCATTGAATTACATTGTGTTTATAGGAGGCATACAGATCAAATAAAATATAACACAACACACGAGGTAGGGAACATTTTTTTTTTGAGACAGAGTCTCTCTCTGTTGCCCAGGGCAGAGTGCCGTGGGCTCAGGCAATCTACCTGCCTCAGCCTCCTGAGTAGCTGGGACTACAGGCACAGGTCTCAAACTCCTGACCTGAAGCAATCCTCCCACCTCCCAAAGTGCAAGGATTACAGGTGTGAGCCACTGCCCCCAGTCTGAGGCAGGAAACTTAAAGATGCATGATATTATGGCTTTTACCATAGTCAAAGTGAGAAACAAATGAGATGTTTAAAGTTTTTACAAGTGGATTTTCTGTGAGCTCACTTCTTTTTCTAACCTGACTTCTTATTCTCAGATCTTATTTCGTCTCCAATATGACTTTTTCTTCTAATATTTAAAGCTTCACTTACCTTTTAGAAAAAATGTCTCCCATTCCAACCCTTATCAAGTGTTCTCCTCCTAGAATATACTCCTTAAATCTGACTAACAGCAAATTAGGGCATGTTTCAGCAGTTCCATTAACAATCCCTTGCGGCGTTGTAAATCTGCAGTGTATTCTGGGGCAGCGCTTCGTTTAGAGCTCTCCTCTAGCATGGTTTCAAGCATCTGCATCCTCACACTCTCCTGCTTTCTCTGATTGGAATCTTTGAATCTTTTCCTCTACTGTGTGCTTGCACATATACGTATGTGCTCTTGCTTGCTCACTCTATCTCACACAAGTTGCCTAGATTGGAATTGTTAGATTTTTCTCTCTCTTGTACATAGATCACATTTTCTTAATGAAAAACATTAATTTTCAGAAGTAGTACAATCCAAATCCATATAAAGAGATAAATAGTTTTCTAACTATCTCATACTTCAAAACAATAGATTCACATTATTATATAGGTATAGTAAGGTTCACATTCTTCATTCCTGGCTTTCAATTAGGCGCTTTAGAGTGCACATTGCTGAGACATAGGTAGCTCCTACCTGGGCTGTGTGTGCAGTTCTTTCTAGTAATACTGTACTCGGTTCTGATTCTTAGGGACCCACTTCAGGTGCTGAGGAGAGGCAAGGTCCTTCTGTTGTATTTACATGTCTTCACATATAAGTAAAAGTGAGGATTCTCATTCTCCAATATTTTGAAATGTTTTTCTAGGCTCTGTAGGATAAAATAATAGTTGATAAAATTCTCTGTCATGTCATTTATTGATACTTTACACATGTGGAGGGTTGATTCATTCTTTATTTAGTCATTAATTGATTCACTTAAATTGTTTGCTCATTCAAGGCAAAAAGTTGTTTATTTATAAATTAGTGACTTAGAGTGTCTTCAAGCTCTCTTGTTTCATTTTCTTTCTATATGATTTGCACAGATTGATGTACATACTCACCTATTTCAGTTCTCATTACACAGGTTTAGGCTTTACATTTCCTTAACACCCTTCTTTTATCTCCTACCAGCAATAATGCTCCCCATTTCATTCCAGCAAACAGAGCTTTACAAATCCCCAAAGTATTCCTTCTCTAGTCAAATAATTTCAGTTCTCTTTGGAAGTAGACAGTTTGAATAGCTGATAACAACAGCAAGGATATATTTCCAGGGCTTTCTGATCATTTTCTGTACCAACACAAATGAGAAATTTTCAGCGTTCTGATAGTGTTCAGTGATTCTGAGACAATTTTGCTTAGGCAGATACCAGGCTGAATGCATAAAAATCACCCAAGATGATTTTAAAAATACAAATTCTTAGTATCTCAGTAGGTCTGGAGTGTGGTCCAAGAATCTGTATTTTTTAAAGCTCTTCCAAGCAATTATAATTCTAAGCCAAATCTGAGAGCCTTTGTCATGCTCTGTTTGCTTGTTTGCCATCTAGAAGATTATACTGTTCTAAATTACTTCACCATTTAACACATGTATATGCATATGAATTCCAAACTTTGTCACTCACTATTTATGTAATCTTGGCTGAGTAATTTAACATCTCAGTGCTCCAGTTTCTTCATTAATAGATATTTTTTAAGGATAAAAATGAATTAAATACGTCTAAAATGCTTAAAATAGTGCCTGAGACAGAAAGATGTTATTATTTTCATTTTTAGCATTTATTATTTATTTTTTAGTCACCAAACATTTACTAAAAATTTATAAAATTTCAGAGATAGCTTTTCACACTTGGGGAATATGTAAATAAAAGCATCTCCCTCTACTTCTATCCCTAAGAGTGTAGTATGGGAAACAGATTATATAAATAAATAACTAAAATTGATGTGTTTGAACCAAAAACCTAAACATAACAATTAAAACTATAAAACTCGTTGAAGAAAAAATATATGAAAAACATCATGACATTGGAGTTAGCAATGATTTCTTGGATATAATACCAAAAGCACAGGCAAGAAAAGAAAAAATAGATAATTGGACTACTTCAAAATTAAAAACTTTTGTGCATCAAAGGACACTATCAATAGAGTGAAAAAGCAACTCATGGAATGGAAACAAATATTTGCAAATTGTATATTTGATAAGAGATTAACATCTAGAATATATTAACGCCAACAATTCAACAATAATGACAACAAAAACCCAATTAAAAAATTAGCAAAAGACTTGAATAGACATTTCTCATAAGATATACAGATAACCAATAAGCACATGAAAATATATCCAACATATTAATCATTAGAAAAATGCAATCAAAACCACAATGAGATATCACTTCACACCCATGAGAACAGCTATTATCCAAAACATAAAAACAACAAATGTTGACAAGGATGTAGAGGAAGTGTTTTCCTGATATCCAAAGTCATTTTAATGTGCATATTTCTGGATCATAATTAACTGTCAAAATTATGATATACAATTTAAAAGAACTACAATTGGGGAAGAATCTTATCTTTAGAAATGTGCTTATTTTAGCATTTAATATCCACAACATGCATGATAGATCATAGTATGATACCTACACAATATTGACTGTGTCTAACTCCCATTAACAGCATTTGTCTTGTCCACTGCCGAGTGAAATTTGGACCCCAATATATGAACATATAGATCTCTGGAATTCCACTTATAGAAATAAATATGTACAGACATAAAGTAGTATGAGAAAGGATGGGCAAAAGTTATAAACTTGGTTTTGGTCTACTCTTAACCAGTGTTTTTGGTTGTAAACAATACTAAAAGAGAGAAGTGTAACCACAGTGAGATAACATTTCATACTCATAAGGATGGCTTTCATCACAAATTTTTAGAAAAAGCAAATGTTAATAAATGTGATGGTTAACTTTATGTGTCAACTTGGCTAGGCCACAGTACTCAGACACTATTCTAGATGTTTCTGTGAAGGTATTTTTTAGATGAAATTAACATTTGAATCAGTAGACTTTGAGTAAAGCAGATTTCCTTCCACAATGCAGGTGGGCCTCACCCAGTCAGATAAAGATCTTAACAGAAAAGACTGATCTCCCTAGAGAAAAAAGGGAATATTACCAAAAGACTGTCTTTGGACTCAAACTACAGCATTAACTCTTCCCTTGGTCTCCAGCCTCCTACCCTGTCCTGCAGATTTTGTATTTGCTAGTCTCCACTATTGTATGAGACAATTCCTTAAAATAAATCTTTCTCTCTTTTTATACACACACACACACACAAACACACACACACACACACACACATTCTGTTTCCTTGGAGAACCCTGTCTAATACCATGAGAATGTGAAGAAATTGAAATCCTTGCACATTGCTTGTGGAGACGTAAAATGGGCAGCCATGTGGAAAACAATATAGCAAGTCTTCAAAAATTAAACATAGAATTACCATATTAGTAATAGATCCACCAATTCTATTTCTGGTTATAAACCAAAAAAAGAGTGAAAACAGGGATTTGAAGAGATACTTATACACACACAATCATAGCAGCATAATTTACAGTAACAAAAAGGTGGAAGCACTGTGTCCATCCATAGAAGACTAGATAAACAAAATATGATATATACATACAATAAAATATTATTTAACCTTAAAAAGGAAGGAAATTCTGACATATGCTATAACATGGATGAACCTTTAAGACATTATTCTAAGTGAAGTAAGCCACTCATAAAAGGACAAAACATTGTATGATTCCACTTATATGATGTACCTAGAGTAGTCAGATTCGTAGAAGTGAGAAATAGAATGACAGTTGCCAGAGAATGGGGGAAGGAGGAATAAAGAGTTATTGTTATATGGGAATTACAAAGTTTCAGTTTTGCAAGACAAACCTGACTGATCATTTGAATTATTTGGAAATTGTTTTAAAAATACAGTAGCATGCTTGAGACATTTCCCTCAGCCCAACATTTTCTGGAATAAAATGCCCTTCATTGCTTTCTTATCCTTGTATTTTTATTCCAGGGGCTTTAAAAAATTATGGTACAGTATGTTGTCTCAAATGATGTTGTTGACGGAAAAGAAGCCAAACTCTGTAAAATAATTTTAAGATGTTTATTCTGAGCCAAATTTGAGGACCATGACCTGGAGCCACACCCAAGAAGCCTTGAGCAAGTAGATTTGCTGCTGCTAGGTTACAGTTTGTTTTTGTACATTTGGGGAGACAGGAATTACAGGTAAAGTCATAAATCAATACATGGATGTCATACATTGATTTGACCCAAAAAGGTGGGCCATCTCAAAGCAGGGGCTTACAGGTTATGAGTGAGTTTAAAGATTCTTTGACTTGTAATTGGTTGAAGACATGAAGCATTGTCTAAAGACTTGGAATGTTTTAAGATAAGGAGATCTGTTAATCAGAGACGAGCCACAGGACACACATTTGTTGTGTAAGTTGAGGAACTGCAGGTTTGTCTTCATAGACTTGGGCCTGTTCATGAGTTACAAAGGCTGTCTCTAAGCAGGGAGGGGGGCATGATGAGACATGTCTGATCTCCTCCTGATAGGCGATTTATTTTTAGAGTATCCCCTTGACCAGGAGGGCGTCCATTCAGTCAGCAGGTAGCGGGGGAGCTTTAGGATTTTATTTTAGTTCCCAATGTTTGGAAAGTAAGCAAAGTAAGAATAAAAAAATGAATGAATGAATGAATGAATGAATGAACAGCAATCAAAAAGGAGTGGATTGGAGGTATGAGCTCTGATCCTTTGCTTTTGCATGTGAAAGGCACTCCAGTTGGTTTACCACCTCCAGGGTCAGCAAGGCCCCATATAGCAAAGCATCAGAATACAGAAAATAAAAAAATATGGTCAGATATCAAAGAAACAAATTAAAATAAGAGTCTCAGTTAGAAGAAAGTCAGTAGTGCCACATTCTAGCATTCTAAAAAGAGATAATGTTTTAGTGGTTTACAGCTATCATTACTAAGTACTTTCTGCCAAGTGGTGGGACCAAACTAAGTTTGCAATGAATTTAGTTGGAACTTGATGCTTAGGAAGGAGGGAGAGCAAATAGAAACTGGCCTATAAATAAAGCTCCCCTTTTTATTCAGAGGAAAGACGTGGACATGCTTATAGACTAAGATGAAAAGTCATTAAAGGGAGAACTATAAGATAGAGGAAGGTGTAGGTAACCCATGGATCAAAGTTCTGAGGAAATAAATCTGAAGAGTAGGTAGAGAGGTAAAAATTGAATGGGAGAAACAGTCTATTGGGAGCAGATATACTTATAGATGAGATCATTAATTTCTGACAGCCTCTGTCTTTATGCAGTGGATGAAAGGGCATATAATGGCAATGTGAAAGTTGAAGGGAGTAAGTTTCAAGTGGCAGAGGAAAAAATAGTTTCGGAAGTGGTCCTCATAAAGTTGGAAAGTGTGAATTTGGATTTGCACCAGGCTGCAAGGTGTTAGATCCGGAGCCAAGAGGGAGACACATGAAACCTCATGTGTGGCAAAATGCTGTTTATTTTAAGCATCTTGGTGCAGATGGGTGGCAGTCAAAAGAGTGTCCACACCGAGGGGAAAGCCTTGGGTTTTATAGAGGATTTTTCTGGTGTAGTCGGCTGTACCTGCAGAGATAGGGGAGGAGGGTAGCTTCATCCTTCTTAGCGGGGATAGGAATGCTGGAGTCGCTGCAGCTGTCTGTGGTCCTGCAGCTGTCTGTGGTTGAAATTATATTTATAACCTTGGACTCTCCAGACTCCTGGGTCTTTTGTTTCACAGCCTTTATGATCACTAAGTATTACATCCTATACATACTTTACGGGTTCCCACTCTAAGTAAACCTAAGAAAAGGTTCATCCTTTTTTGTCAATCCATAGCAGTTCATGTAAAATATTCTGAAGATGAATTGTTAGACTACATCTATAGTTTGCAATTTTATTTTTAAGATAATGAAGTAGGTCAATTGGGCATGGAGTTCAGCACACTAATGTTAGCAAAGAAAAGCAAGCTAGAGCAGAGATAATAGTAAATCTATAATAAGTGGGAAAAAAGGTCAAGGCACAAACTACTTCAAATGGTGAGAGACATAGGAAGATAAAGGAAGTATAAGAGCTAGCAAAAGTATTCAAAACAAAATACTGGAGTTTAGGATCTGAATGATACTAAACTTCAAGTTGTTTAAAGGTGACTGTCTTTCCAGTTGTGCAAGCCAACTCTTGGAGTCATTCTTGACTCCTCTATTCTTCATCCAATCTGTTAGGAATCCTTCAAAATACAGTAGACCCCAACCTCTTCTCAGCACCAACTGCCCTGGATGAATTGGTCTCTCTGCTTCCACCTTGCCTTCCCAGAGTCTATCCTCAGCCTATAACCCAGAGTAATCATTCTTAAAAAGGAAACCCATGTCCTTTGTTCAAAACCCTGTATTTATCCCCATTTCACCTTGAGTGAAGTCCTTACAATAGCCTCTCTGACTTCATCTTCTGTTACTCTTCTCCTTGCATAATTTTCTTCATCCTTTTTACTATTCCTCAAACTCCGTAGGCATACTTCCCACTTTCAAACTAGCTGTTCTTTTTCCTTTAAATATTCTGGCAAACTCCTTCACTCCTTCCAAGTCTTGGTCCAAATCGTGCTTTGTGACAACTCTTATTCTAGAAATTGTCTGACTCACCTTTTCTACTTAAACTGCTCTACTTTTTTTCTTGTCCTTAATAGCACATTTACCTCTAACATATATAATTTACTTCATTATTAAAATATTACTTACCATTTGCTGCCTGTCAGTAGTGTGTGGGCTCCAAGAGACAGAAATTTGTATTCACAAATCTATCCCAAGTGTACAGAAGAGTGAATAGCACATAGTTGTGTTAAATAAAATATTTTCAGTAAATGACTTGGAAAAATTGAAGTGAAGACAGAGTGACAATAGGGATCTGGTTGTTTTCCTGTGGAAAATGAATAGTTCAAAAAAGATCTGAGTATAGATAAAAGCTGAGGTATGTGCCAGAAGCCTTCATTCTAGACTCAGGAAGGATTGGTGTTCAAGAGATGCCAACACTGAGCAAATAATAGATGATTTTATATAGAGTAAATCAAATGGCATTCATGCCATACAAGATGAAGAAAGATTTTCTCTGCCATGTTTACTTTATACCTCATTTGGAGGCCACTGTGTTTTGAATGTGCCCCCCAAAGTTCGTGTGTTGACTACCTAATTCCCAAGGCAACAGTGTTGGGAGGTAGGGCCAGAGAAGGTCACAAAGGTCTCTGCCCTCATGAAGGGATTAAAGTCATTAACATGGGAGTGGGTTGGTTGTCACAGAAGTGGGTTGTTATAAAAGCAAGTTGAGCTTCCTCTTGCTCTCTTGCTCTTTTGCATTTCGCCTTCTACCAAAGAAGAGTGCAACATGAGCCCTGACGGGATGCCGGCTCCATGCTCTTAGACTCCCCAGCCTCCGGAACCATAAGCCAAAAAAACTTGTATTGTTTATGAATTACCCAGTAAACAGATATTACCATACACAGACATTCTCTTATAACCCATAAAACAAACTAAGACAGATGCTTTGCGCATACAGCATTGAGTTGCTCTTCTACATGAATTTCATATGCTAGAATAAGATATTTTGCCTTTTTTTAATTTTTTTTTTGGCAGGACTTTTAAGATCACCATTATTATTTCAAAGACAAATTAACACAAAGAAAGTTTTAGAAAACAGGAAACAAAAGTCAGTCATAAAATCTTGGGTGTAGAATAATTTCTAGATTAATCATGCTGTCTATTGTTCTTCCCCATGTGAATGACCATACTACTCGAATAACAACGATGATTCCAGCTGGAGTAAAAATTGAGAACAATCCATACAAGAGAACAAGTTTCTGATTTTGCTACAAAGAAATGAATTGCACATTACAAAATGATTGCTTTCACATTATCCAGGGCAAAATTATCCCATCACAAGTCCGTGTTATTCAACTCTTCTGTATTCTTTAATAATAAAACCTACACGTTTGTAAAGTTAAGTAAAGAATATATCACTATCATTTCAGGCAATGTGGTATTACAAGTTATGACAAATGCTTGGAAGCATCTCACTCGGGCCTCTTCAGATACAGCTTATTTTCTAACTTAAAGACTATAAAATAAAAAATGAACACAACAAATGTTTCAGATTGTTCCCTAGACATGGTTTAAAGCAAAGGTAATACATAACCATAAGATACAACATGGCAACATCTTTCTTAAGGTGTTCATATCTAGTAATATCTTTGAAGTTTCCTTCCTTAGACAAATAGGAAAAAAAGGACTATTATTTCTTCTGAAAATAATTTTTATTTAAGTACATAACAATAGGATTCTACATCATCATGTGCTCTTATGTCCTATTTTATAGAAGGCAAAGGCAAGGTGTCTCACTACATTAGGCTAGCAGACCATTAACTAAAATCATAAGAATCTACCCAGTCTTTTATCAGAATATAATAAAGGCATATATTCTCCCACAATTTTTAGTTGCTCCCCAAATCTTTCTGATATAGAATGTCTTAATTTGCATTTCCCTAATGACAAATGATGTTAAGAATCTTTTCATATGCTTTTTGTTGCAATCTGTATATATTTCTTGGTGAGTTTTCTCTATAGATTTTTGCCCATATTGAATTGAATAATTTATTTTCCAGTTGTTTAATTTTAAGAGCTCTTTATAGGTTTTTGATACAATTCCTTTATCAAATATGTGTTTTGCAAACATTTTCAACCAGTCTGTGGCTTGTCTTCATTTTCTTAGGTATGTTTCACAGAGTTGAAGTTTTTAATTTTAATAAAATCTAACTTATCAGTAGTGTGCTTTCTGCCTTATCTAATTTAGCTGCTAGTGGTGAAATTTTGGACTTCTTAAGCTAATTTTGATTCTCTTTCTCTGAGCAAGCTAAATTCTTTGATTCTACTTTATTCACCATATTTCTTCTTGTTGAGTGACTATTTATTCCTTTGTGATTTTTTTTCCTAGAAACATCTAGGAAAATTATTCCCCAAACCATAATATATATTGTAATTTCATATAATTTTTAGGGTATATTCTTGAATGGATGTATAAATCATGAAATATGGTTTAATATTTATTGCTAAAATCTTTTTAAGATTGGCCATATAACTTACTTATATATATTTAATAGTATTTTTTCAGATTTTTAAAATCTGTAATTAATATCTTCTCTCATTTCACTAGTGTTTAGAAATATGTAATTTTTTAGTTATATTTTTCTGTAATATTCCATATAAGATTAATTGCTGTGTTTCTTATGTAGCGGTTCTGCCTGTATCTTTTAAAGTTTAATGGTAGTCACCTCAAACATTACTATAAATTCCTGCTAACAGCATGGTTGAGAGGTCTCAGTTTTCCAGCCTAGAGAGTCAGTATGAAGCTCCCATTCTTACTCTGTGAATGAAAAAAACTAGTCTACGTTTATAAAATTCAACATGTGTATTATGACTGATCTTTTTTCTTTCCAGAGATTGTCACCATTTATAAGACAAATGGAACATAACATTCAAGGCATATATATATACACACACATATATTTTATTTATATTTATATCATCTATTTATCATATATGCAAATATATGTAAATATATAATAAAGATATAAATATAGATATAGATATAGGTATAGAATATATGTTTCTTTCCTAGAATCTCAAACATTATTTTAATTGTGATTAAAATGCACATTAACTCAGAGCACAGTATTTTATATTTTCTTTATCTAATTATCCTATATGGATTAGTTTATATTCAGGAGGCTAAAGAAAGTAGCTTCAGTATTAGTTCAAAAATAATGATTAAAAAAAGTACTAGGGGATGGGGATTATATAACTGAGTTTTTAAAAAACTGAAATATAGGTATTCAATAATTCAATCAAATTATGCTTCTTACTAAAACACAACTATTTGAATTATTCTGCTTTTATTTATACATGTAAAGACACACAGCATAACTTGGAGATATTACAGATTTAGTTTCAGACTACTGCAGTAAAGCAAATATTGCAATAAAGCAAGTCACACGAATCTTTTGATTTCCTGGCGCATATAAAAGTTATGTTTACACTATTTTGTAATCTCTTAAGTGTGCAGTAGCATTTGGTCTAAAAATATGTACATACCTTAATTAAAAAATACTTTATTGCTAAAAAATGCAATCGTCTGCGTATTCAGTGAGTTGTAATCTTTTTGCTGGTGGAGGGTCTGGTCTCGATGTCGATGGCTCCTGACTGATCAGGGTGGTGGCCAAAACTAAAGGTTGGGGTGGCTGTGACAATTTTTTAAAACTAAACAACAGTGAAGTTTGCTGTACCTGTTGATGTTGCCTTTCACAAAAATATTTTCTGTAGCATGTGATGCTGTTTGATAGCATGGTATCCACAATAGAACTTCTTTCAAAATTAGAATACATTTCCTCAAACCCTGTTGCTGTTTCAACTAAGTTTATGTAATATTTTAAATCCTTGATTGTCATTTCAACAATGTTTATAGCATTTTTGCTACGAGAAGTTTGCATCTCAAGAAACTGCTTTCTTTTCTCATCCATAAGAGGTAACTCCTCATTTATTACAGTTTTATCATGACATTGCAGCAATTCAGCCACATCTTCAGGACACACTTTTAATTCTAGTTTTTACTATTTCTACCACATTTATAGTGACTTCTTTTACTGAAGTTTTGAACGCCCCAGAGTTATCCACGAGTGTTGGAATCAACTTCTTCCAAACTCCTGTTAAAGTGGATAAATATCAACTTTAATTTCCTTCAAAAACTTTTTTTTTTTTTTTTGCTTTCACAACTCAGCTAACTCTTTGGCGCAATAAGCCTAGCTTTTGGCCTAATTTGGCTTTCAACATGCCTTTCTCACTAAGCTTACTCATTTTCAACTTTTGATTTAAAGTAAGAGATATGTAACTCTGCCTTTCATTTGATCACTTAGAGGCCATTGTAAGGTTATTAACTGGCCTAATTGTTGTGTCTCCGGAAATTGGGAGGTCCTAGAAGAGGGAGAAAGACAGGACAATGGCGGTCTGTGGAGCAGTCAGAACACACACATTTATTAAGTTTGCCATCTTATGTGGACCTGGTTCATGTGCTCCAAAACAATTGCAATAGTAACATCGAAGATCACTGATCATAAAACACCCTGACAGATATAATAATAGTGAAAAATTTGAAATATTGTGAGAATTACCAAAATGTGACACAGAGACATAGCAGGAGTACGTGCTGTTGGGAAAATTGCGCTGACAAACTTGCTCTATGCAGGGCTGCCACAAAACTTTAATTTGTAAAAAAAAACACAGCATCTGAGAAGCTGCAATGAAGTGAAGCATAATAAAATATGCCTTTAAATACATTTAAATAGGCATTAATGCTTTTCCATCATTCATATTATGTGTTTAGTTGTGTATATTTTTTTCATCTCCCTTATAAGTGAAAGTGGAAATATGTGGAAATACGTGGATACAATTTAAAAGTGAATTGTCCTATTGAATTGTATCTTTTTTGAGTCATATAACTTCTAATTACAACTGTGAAACATAAAATCATATTAACCATTTTATCTTTAAAAAAGAAAAGTGCCATGCAGTTTCAAGAAATGGAAGGAGACACTTTCATTTCTTTTCTTTGGAGTGCGCTGTCTTTCATGTTTCCTTGTAAAGGTACAACTTTCATGTAAATTTCAGTGAACATATTCTTTGATTTGTATCTTAAAACCATATCTCCAAATAGAAAATGACCTTTGAAACATTGCCTTTTGATATTTTTTCCCAAGTTGCTTCAATACAGAATTCTAGAATTACACATTGAACATTTACTTAATATTTGCCATTTCTATTTCTTTATTCTATATCACATGTTTCTGAATTGTGCTTTAAGCAAAAGAAATTTTATAAACAATGAGAAATTAGAATTTGACCAAATAATAAATTGAGTTTCTTCATGTTCAATAAAAAATATTTTTCAAGGGCATGTTATGATTGAATCAGAGTGCAAAACACTAACAACAAATATTTAAAGACCAAAATAATTAATAATTAATGGTAAGTCAAGTACAATATGTACAAGATGTAGTTCAAAAGTAATAAGCATGATGTGGAGATTACACTGCTACAGAAGACTGAGAGATGGAAAACTCATATCTAATTGAGGATTGTTTCATGAAGGAGCTATCACTTGAACTAAGCACTAATTGTTGACAAATTTTGATAGAAGAAAAATGGGAAAGGATTCCAAGAAATTTACAAACTGATTCCCTAAGGATCTATAGGATTCCTGAAGATAGGTCTACGGCATTTTGAGCATCAAGGGGAGATTAACATTAATTCTCCAAAGAAATGCATCCCCTGAAGACTGTTTGTTCTTAGCAGTTGCTAATGCCAAATATTTTAAAACTTTGATTAGAAATCACATCTTTTGTCTACCAGAATTAAGAGCTTAGTTTTGAAGTTCAGCATTCTTGATTTATATTCCTGTTGTTATTTATTCATTCATTC
This sequence comes from Cheirogaleus medius, assembly GCA_008086735.1. Lineage (NCBI taxonomy): Eukaryota > Metazoa > Chordata > Mammalia > Primates > Cheirogaleidae > Cheirogaleus > Cheirogaleus medius. Next base: position 23,762,823 of record VBSM01002937.1, on the reverse strand, counting down.
ACCTACTCAAGAAATATCTACTGGTGCTTACTGTGTGCCAGGAAGTTTTCTAGATGATGGAAGCACAGCTCTAAATAAATATTTTCTCTCAAATACCTTACATTCTCTTACAGTAGAGTTAGATTAGGAGGAGATAAATGCTGTCCAGTCAAAGGAAATGTTTGCTATTAGGAAATAAAACAGAGAAGCAAGAAAAGGAGTGCTGGGGGAGGGGAGGTGATTTTAGATAGAGATGTCAGAGAAGGGCTTCCTAAGAGGGTGATATTTTAAGCCAAGCTTTTTAAGAGATAAAGAATTCACTCAAGTACACATCTTGGGGAAGAGCATTCTTGGCAGTGGGAACTTCCAGCTGGTTCAAAATCTCTTCAGGAGAGGATGTGCTTGTTGTGTTTAGGAACCAGCAAGGGAGGCCAGCATGACTGGGCCAAAGGCCACCAGGGAGAAGAATTAGCAGAAGATCAGATCAGAGAAAGAGAGATAATAAAGATCAAAACGTGTAGGTATCATGGGCAGCTGAAATGGTTTTGGTTTTGACATTGAGTGAGATGAGAACTCTTGGAAGGTTCAGTGCAGATGGGGGACATATTCTGACTTATGTTTTTAAAATTATTATGCTAGCTGCTGTATGGAAAACAGACTGTGGGTAGAAGGTGGTAAATTTTTTAGGAGATGATTGCCACAATTGGATCAAAAGATGAGAATGACTTGAACCAGCCTTAAAGCAGCAAAAGTGTGAAAACAATATAGCTATATATATCAGCAGTAACAGGGGAAAAAGTATAATCTTGGAGCAAGTGCTTTATTTTGACAATCCACTTGATAATGGGAAAATACTAATATGCTAACATTAAAAAAAGTTAAGAGATAATAAGGTATCTCAAGGATGACTTGAAGTCTATAGAAGGAAGAATATTTTGAGTTAAAAAAAGGTCAAAGGTAATAAAACATGCTTGAAAAATAATTATTAAAGTGATTAGGCACACAAAATACATAATGGAGAGTTTAGTGAATAACGAATTCAACATTTGTTTGACAAATATTTTTTGGATGCTTTCTGTGTGTCAAGCCCAGATCTAGTTATTAGAGACAGAGGAGGACACAAGACAAAGCAAAAACTGCTGTCTTAAAGTTGAAAAATCTAGGCCAATAAGATCATGAAGAAATTTTTCACCCTGCATTCATGAACAAAGTAATATGTCAAGTAGCATATATTGTTGCAATACTATGTCGAAACCATGCACACAGTCATAGTCATGTTCCTTGTATAAATCTCTTAAATGTATATTTGCTCTATTGATTCTAATAGTCTATTTAACACATATGAAAAACATCAAGAATTTATATTTCTTTGGACAAAGATTTTGTTCCAATGTACCATCTATTTGTCTGCTCTCACAAAAAACAAACCAAGTTTTTTGCTCACTGATATGTGAGCATACCTTTGCCTTTTCCATCTATTCATACTTCCCATTTTTAGACAACTTCCTATAATAACATTTACTGTACATTCTACATTCATATAGTATGTTACAAATACTTTAAGTTGCACTGTTTTATCTCATTTTCTCACAGTACCCGTAGAGGTGAGGAGGAAAGAAAACTTTGCAGGTAGGTTATCAGTTGGTGGCAGAGCTAGATCATCACCTGTAAGCCTGTAAGTCCCATCATACTGACTCTTTCCCATCCTGACTATAATTATTTTCAAGACAATTTTTAAAAAGATCATTATTATTAAAGCATAAATAAATCATATCTTCTAATTTAAGTTTATGTAAATGCTTATGTAGTTCCAAATATCAATTTGTTGATTTCTTTATTTCAAGATATTTATTGAATCTCTATTAAGCATTATATTTTGCTAGATACAGTAAAGATATGCACAGCAGTGTTCAGGTAAATGTTTAACAGTTGGCTTTCCAGGGGGAAAATAGCCCTCATATGAAGTATTTGCAGTTTTCTGTGGCATAAATACTTTTAGTATGATTGATCTCAAGCTACCAACCTGAGATTCATCAAATGCCAAGTTTAAGAGAGATGTGCACAGTCAGCTCTGGAAAGCTGGTACATGATCTGGCTCTACTTCACTCTCAAAAGGATGACAATATAAAAGGAGAAACAAGATATTGACAAGAATAGACTGTTGCAAAACCCCACAAGATGGTGTATAATACAGAAAGAAGGTTGTGGAAAACAACTTAAGCATTTCAGAAAGGAAATACTTGAATTTTTTGTCTGACTTTCTGACTTTGAAACAGTGAAGAGTATCTTACTATTCTTTGCTTAAATTACTTTTTCTCTTCTAATTTCTAGCATGTTGCTGACTTGCCACAACTTAAGGATTTTTCTCTTCATTTGGACAATCTTTTCACTTTAAATTGCTTTTTCCCATGAAGTAGCTTTTCTTATTTTTATTTCCATTTAACCATAGAGAGTTATAAATTGGTGCTCTACTGTTTGTCAATAAGAGCTCTATAAACCAGTCCACTACTAGGAAAGATATGAGACTGAGGCCAGAGATTGATTTTACTTAGTATTTAGTTAGAATGATCACAGAGAACATTTCTTGACATAAAGCCCATTTCAAAACCTTAAAAAAATGAAAGACTTCAAGTCTTTTCTACCTAAAAGTAGCTGCCAATTTTCAAAGACCATCAGCAGTGTAGCTTTATGGTTTTCCTATTTTCTGTGGCAGAAAAGAAGCCATAATATTTATCCTGTCTAACGTGACCCAGTGTGATCCATCTGCTTCCCTGCCTAAATCTCTTTCAGAAATTCTCTGTAGAATTAACTGCTACCTTGGATTCACACTGAATTATACATAAGAAATTTTCTCTTCATGTTTGCTCAGTGTGGTGAGATGCAAAAAAAATAATAATAATAACATTGTCAGCAGTATATATGTAATTTTATATTTAGCCAATTTTATTTTAGATCTTCTAAACATTTTTATTGGACACACTTAAATATGGTATATTATTTGAGTTATTTTTCATTACTTCCTTGATTGCTACTATTTTAAATATATGTTTACGCAAATTAACCTCACAAAAGAAAGAAAACAAACTGGCATTTTTCACATTTTGATCTGTTCTAGCTTGAAAACTATGCAATATATTTTTAAATTTAGTGTCTGCCACTATACATTATCAGAGATGAATGTTCGTGCATGACCAAGTTCATATCCTATTTGGTAAGCTGATAATTCAGGTTGTCTGCTTTATCATCACTTTAACTTGTCTAGGCCACCAAAGATCAGTGGGAACTTGAAATTAACTGCAGGTAGCTATTTGAAAAGAATATTGGTGCAGATGTAAAAATGTGCATGTGGTTATGAAAAAAAAGTCAATTTTACTATATTATATCATGCGTACGTCTCTTAAAATGGCTTTATCAATATATGATATGTTGCAAAAATAACTAAAATAAACAAGGACCATTCTCCTTTTCTCTACTTTCTGTCATTTCATATTAGTTTTAATGAAAATACTTCGATTCAGTACATCCTGTGGAGAGTAGGAAAAATATTTCCCTATAGGTTTTGTTGTTCAGTGGTTATTAAAGAGACACTGGATAAATGCATTTTTTCTAAGACATTGATTTCACTATTATTATACTTCAGTAAGTGGGATTTATAGAGCAGTGTTTTCATTTATATAGTTCTAGGAAGGAAGACGCTTGATGAAAGATTTAAGTATTTATTGAGAAAGACAAAAGATATTTTGTAGCTTGTTAAGAAAAACAATGCATTAATAAAATAAAATATTATTTATTTCTGAGAGGCCAATGAACATGGAAAATATATAATAGAATGTTGTAATCTTTTAAGAAGCATTTTGTGATATTTTTATATAAATTGGAACCAGTTACTTGATCATATTTTATCTATTTGAGATAAAAATTATAAGACTAACAAGCTAATTTAAGCTCCATATAAATTTAAAATTATAGCAAAAATAAGTAATATTAAATGGATATAAAATGCAAAGAAATATTGTAATAGAGCAGAAGGAAAGAGAAATGCATTTTATCTGAATATTGGAAAGAGCCACAAAGGCCATATCTGGCAGCTACTCAGCAAATACTCAGAACCACACTTTCTAAAGTCTACCTTACTGTACTTAGTAGCTTATATGAAACTAGCAATAGCAATAACAAACTAATTTGTGAAAAAAATCTAGATGAATTAAGATTATGAAATTGGTTTTATCTCTTAACAATCAAGTAAAGCCTTTGTAATAATTAAGAGGAGTGCATACATCAAACAGTCTTTAGAACAAACTAATAAAATGTTCAGAAAATGGTAAGCGTATAGGTGTATTAACTGACTTCAAAGTTTACAGCATACTTAAACTATAATATTTTAGAGGCAAGTAAATATAAATAGATAGTAAAAATCATCCCAAATCCTTTGTGTAATTATGTAGGTTAAGAGATGAGAAAAATAAATAATGATAATGGAAAGCTTTTTTCCATTCTTCATGCTAAGAAAATTTCCTTCAACCCTATCCTTTCTTTTCCTTCAGAAGAAATTGGAGTCCTTTACAGACTGGACAGATGTTCAACTTGTAGAACACTATTTACTGCTGGAAGAAGTTTCCATGCATTAAAAGTTCATGTGTCTCTGTGTGTGTTGTAGATAGTCTCTCTCTTTGCACATGAGCCCTTAGTGCTTATCGTAACGTCAGACGTCTGCCTATTCATTCAGCCAAACAGTGGCTAGCTGCCAAGAAGGGGATTTGAAGTCATATATCATCGTCACTTAGACAATGAGGCCAAATTGTGTTCTTTAGCCAATATTTACCAGAACTTTGATAGAAGGATATCAGCAAATAGCCAGACAGTAAGAAAGCAGCGCCGTATCCCTTATTTGTGCTAGCTTCCTTAACAAGCTTACAGAGGTGGGAGCATTGGCACCGTAGGTCATAAGCATTCTTAGGTCAGCTAGCCAACACCCTTAAATTGCAGCAAAATTCTTCCTTTTCCTACTGCAGCCACTAATTTATCATTTATAAAGGTGTCAGCAAAGACAGCTTGTCATTAGCACATACATGGCTCAAGATTCGGTTACACCAGAGGATCATCAAGGACTAGATTTCAGAAAATTTTCCAAGAATAAGGAGGAGTTTACTTCCTCACCTTATCATCTCTTGAAATTTTACATTGAAAGTAGATGCACACTGGATTGCCGAAACCTGACACCTCATTAAGGTGAAAATTAGGACAAGTGTGACTAGTGAGTGGTAGCATAGTGACCTAGCTGTTGGAATTCTGTTGACAACTTGTTAGCATCTCATCTTGAAGCCCAAAGCCCTGGTGGTGGTTAAAATTCTGGACAGCCTAGAAATCATTTGTGGCTAACCTTATATATGAAATAAAATGTGTGGGTAAAATGCATCTCATGTATCCATTTTCAGGGAAGAAATGGAAAAGGGATAGAGTCACATATGGCATAGTCACATATGGTAGATGGTTACTGCTTTGATTCTGCCTCCTGTGAAAACATATGCAACTGATTGACACAACAGAGTGTACACAAGGGGTGGCCAAGAGGAAAACAGGAATCGTTCGTATGTAAATAGCATTACACATTAGCAGCTGCAGAGTTGGGATATTGGCTCTCATGACCAGACTGAGGTGCATAGATTTCTGACTTTCTGTCTGCCAGAGGTCAAGAGAGATGCAAAACAAACCAATCAGCTATTTTTTGGCAGGCAATACCAGAGACAGAATAAAAACTAATCGACAAACCTCTGTAGTGAAAATAGTCTTTAACTATCATAAAATTGTGCAGAGTAAAATGGACATTTTGTTAGATTCTCATATCTCAACTTTTTATTAGATGTATACTGAATTATTTTACTATGATAAGAATAGAATATAATCATAGCACATGGGTACTATATATAGCAGACCCTCCTTAGATACACTGGACAAAGGGATGATTCATGTTCCAGGTGGGGTGAAGCAGGACAATGGGAGATTTCATTATGTTACTCAGAATGCCACATAATTTAAAACTCATAAATTATTTATTTCTGGAATTTTGCATTTAATACTTTTGGACCACTGTTGACTGTGAGTAATTGAAACTAGGGAAAGGGAAACTGCTGATGGGAGAGGGGTGACTACTGTACACATAGAAAAAATGAGCTATTGAAAAATATTTAGAATTGAATAGCGATTAAAGCTAAAGTTAGTTTTCCTCTATTTTCAACTTTTAAAATGGTTTTGAATAGCACTGTGTCAACTTTTTCTTAAAAAGTTAGTCAAGCAATGACATCAACATATATCTTCTATTGGCAAAAAATATATAGTATTTGACATACCAGTTAAAATGTAATGACTGCAAAAGTCATTTTACCATTCTGAGATATATTTATTTCAGTCTGGTCTACTTTAATTGTGACAGCCATTCATTTCTGTTCCTTAAATTTTAACTTCATCTGTATTAATGTGATCATTATTATCAGTAAAATCAGTAAGTAGTCATGGAATCAGCATATTCTATGCAGCAAGGAGTGATGTCATTATCTTTATGTATTTTTTCAGTAGAATGTTAATTATCAATAGAATACAGTCTTATACAAAACCTAAATACATAAAACTTGTAAAAATGAAGCTTTTTAATTGAAGCAAGCCCAGAAATCCACTCACTTATTCTGTCCCTCTCTGTGAAACTATGGGATGGAAAACTATATACTGATATCTTAGAGAGATTGGAAGTCATAGGTTCTAGTCCTCTCTCTACCATTGAAAAAAAATATGTTGCTTCCTGTGTAATCTCAGTCTGCTCATCAGTAAACTGGTGTTAGAGCATAGAGGAGGGAAGGTTATCAAGATAACCAAATCAGATAATCTGATGAAAGTATGGTCTAAAACTATTTAAGTTGTGTTTCTGTTATTGCATTGAAAATGTGAACAACAACAAAAAATGCTTCCCTCCTTTTGTGTTAAAAGCAGTGGCTATAATTATTGCTGTTGCTTTGAACACTTATTCCTGTAGATGCCAAACAGCTTCATTTTGAAAAAGTTTTTCACTGCCATTGTGCCATGTGAAGGAAAATATTTAGTGAAGGACACACAATGCACATTTTTTAGCACAAATTAAAATAATGTGTACTCAGGTCTTTGTGACTGAACAGAATACAGTTTAAGCATTCAACTTCAGCATAAGTGAGCCTTCTGAAAAAATATATTGGAGGAATGTATAATGATTATTAATATGTATGATGCAATGATGTGTTTCCTATTGATGAAAATCTAGTGTTCTTGTCACTCACTCTCTGCTCCGTCTTATTTGTATATGATGCAGATTGAATGTCTCATCATCTACAGGGAGTCATTAAGGAATGGTTAGGAAGTGACTACCTTGAGATAATTTGATTTCTCAGTCCCACATCCATTAAGTATGATACTTTCTTTACTTTTGTGCTTTTTGTGACATAATGGATGTCTGATAAATGTTCCATGTTAACCTCATAATAATACTTTCTCACATTTTATGAAATTGAGTCTTTTGGAACCCACTTGTACTACCCGCTAGTCACAATTCCTGCTGGAAATGCAATACCACAGTAACTGCCATCTTCTGCATCTTAGGAAAATGCCACATAATCATGTGAGTATTGTGGAACCAGGAGGTGAGCAATGGTAATAAATTTGAATTTCCTTCTAATGAATATTGTTTGATATTATTTTTCCTGGGTGTGAATGCCACATCCTTGAATCTGTGAGGTAAATGTTGGTGTAACTCCTGGCAGGCCAAACAGGGGTTGGTAGATTTGAACAGATAAGCAAATCTTCTGGAGGATGCAATATCTGATTTTGCTGACCTTGTTGGAAAGAACTTGCTTACTTCATGCTATGAACAACATATTAGATATTTCTTCTTTTACTTTTCTGTTAGGGGTGGCTGACATATTTTCACTGTCGAGCATCTTTTCTTGAACATTATCAATTTCATATTTTCTTTAGTCAAAAGATATTGATGATGAGCTTTACATACAAAGTTCTCTACAATAGTCTTTATGAAATCACCCAAGTTCTAATGCTGACACCAATGATACTATTCACTATCATCATTCTTATTATGCTATGTGATTGTACATGGAAAATACGTATCAGAAAAAATGTCAGATGAGGTTGGCTAGATGTGTACTTCCACTAATTTTGTGCTTTATCAAGTGTTTTGGTCTTCAGGATGTAAGTTTGTTAAGACTAAGTTATTGGCCCCACAAGCAATCATGAGCACAGCTCACTTTGATTAATTACCTCTACTTATTTTGCTAGAAGATAGAATAACAGCATATTTATACATAGCAGAGAAAGTAAAGTGATTGATCAATGTCTTCAAATACGCAAAAGAAGTCATTTTACTTTGTCCTATGCATCAGTTAATTTTTACTGTGTAACAAGCTATTTCGAAACTTAGAGGCTTGATATGACAACAGCTTATTTGCTTATAATTCTGTGGGTCAGCAATTTGGACTCAGTTCCACTGGCATGACTTTACTGTGCTCCATAAAGTGTTGCCCGGGCCCACTCTCGCATTTGTGATCAGCTAGCAACAGAAGATAGAAATATGTTTTTCTATTGCTGGTGTGTCTGGTGGGGGGATGACTGTTACCAGCAATAATGGAGTTAAGTTTGCATATCCCACTCGTCCTCTAACAAGCTCGGCCAGGCTTGCTTACATGGTCATAATCACAGTGTTCACAATTCCCAATGTATAAGCCCCGTTCGAGCCTCTTGTTTCATGTTTCTTAATGTCTCATTGGCCAAAGTAAGTAACATGGTTAAATGCAGATTTACCCCCACCCAGGGTAGGTAAATGACCTCATCTCTTAATGTGAATAGCTATAAGTCACACTGCAAAAAGGTATTCATACAGAGAAGTGAACAATTAGTGGTCATTTTTGCAATAGGCCACAACTCAAGTTCTGGATTATAAACTATAATGATTAGTTAGACTACATGGATTTGGATCCCAGCATCATCATGTACTGTCTATTTGAACTTAGACAAGTTCTTAATCCTCTCTGTGCTGAAATTCCCTCATATATTTAAAGATACACTTTTATAGGATCTCCCCATAGGGAAGCTTGTAAGAGTAAATGAGTTACTTCTTGTAGTTATTTGAAAAGTGCTTGGAACATAGTAAATGTTCAGTAAATGTTAATTGTTATTATCTTAGCAATAAAAACAACTAATACACGTTCTCTTTAAAGTATGGGATGCCCATTTTTATCCATACGGTCTGTTTCTTTTTGTATGCTCACATTGCCTTCTCTTACTGGGTCTGTTGTCTTGCCCATCACCCCTTTATTTTTCATATTCAGATTTTTTTTAGTAGCATATTATATCCTTCACCAACTACTCTAACATGGAGTTAAAAAAAAGAATTCTTATATTTAAGGCCCTGGTTGATCTCTTCTTGTCCTTTCAGCACACCAACCTTGTTTCTAATTCAGGGCTTTCAAACTTGCTCCTCTCTGTCTAGAGCACTTTATCCCATTCTTCCCATGGTTGGCCCCAGCTCATTATTCAGATGTCGTTTCAAATATCACTTCCTCACAGAGGACTTCCTTGATCATCGTACCTAAAATAGTCTCTCCTGATGCATCACATTACCTCACTATCGCATGGCCGGTTTTATATACTGCATTGTATGCTTCACTCTCTCTGTTTATTGCCATCTTCCCCACTTGAATGTAAGCTCCATTAGCGAATGAACCATCAGTGTAGGTATCTCTAGCATCCAGAAGAGTGCCCTGTGTGTAATAAGTTTTCGATACATATTTAATAAACTTACTGAAAACATGCTCTATTTCTATGTGCCCTAAAGTCCCTGACACCCCATTTTACTCTCTGAGTTGGTTCTTGGTAAATGTCTGTTCAATAAAGGAAGCAAAGTTTATTCAGCTTGTCTGTTTATTGACGTATTATGGAGGTCACTAGTTACATTAGGGGCTTTTAAATTCAAAAACAGGGAGCCAGAACATCAAGCTGGAAATGATGTTAAAGACTCAAGGAAAGTTGTATAGTGCAGAACAAAAGTAATGGATATGCTTGAAAGCAATAATTCAGTTAGGTCTCTATTATCTGTGCTAATGAAGAGGAGCAATTGAAGCAGATGATCCATAACAACAGATAATGAAAAACTATTTGCATTTAGCTCTGGGATGCATTATTCAGAGTCCCTAACTTGTAAACAGGTTATGTTCCAAAGGTCATTTGTAAATAGGTTATTTTGGACTCAGAATACATTTCCTAGGAAATAATATAACTTATTTATGGTGCTAACAATATTTAGGAAATAAAAAGCAGTTAGAACAACCATTAATACCATTGCAGTAGAAAAATAGCTTTTCAGTTTCCAAAGAGAAAAGTCTGGAAGCTGTCCTCACTAGCCACAGGGCTGCTTGCTCCCATCTAATCCAGAAGAAGCAAAAACGTGTCTTCTGTCCCACTTCCCTCAGCCTCAAAGCAAACTCTCTGGTAGCTAAATTTGGAAGATGGTTGTGATAGGTGGTGGGGGCATCTGATATTTCAGTAAAGGTTTGCAAGTGGTAGACAGACATTGTCAGAGCTGTTTTGTGGAGATTCCTTTGGAATGGTAGCCCACTGGAGTTAGGTAGCCTCCTATGAGTCAGGTGCTCTATATAGGGGGATAAGAAATTTGTCACACTAGCTTGCTCAATGCATCAAATTTCAAACCAACTTTAGAACTTGTGGCCCTAAGCATAGGAAATAATAAAGTTGAAATTTTGTGAAGAGAGAGCCTTTTATATAAAAAGAGACAAACAAGAATAGTACACACATAATAGAAATAGTGTAAAATAACTCAAATTCCCATCACCAGGAGAGTGAACAGATAAGCTATAAAATATAGACACAACTAAACATTATTGAACAAATAAACTGCAGTGACAGACAATAATATTTCAGCAATATTAAGTGATAAAGTAAGTGTGAAATTACATGTACTATGATGCTATGTACAAAGTTAAATATAGCTAAAATAATAATTTTAAAGATATATAGATGCAATAAAATTTATATAAAAACCAGAGGAATTATTGATCTGGAGGTCATGGTGATAGTTATCTTGGGTGAGAAGAGAATGAAATTGGAGTACCATCTGATTATGTACAGATTATTTCAAGGACCTAATTTAGTCCTGGATGTATTTTTCTACCCCATAATACTCTCTTCTAGATACTATCTTATTTATTATATATTTTATATTTTTTAGCTGTCTTCTATAAGCTAAATTTTTAAATGTCATTGTTCTTTTTTTCTTGATTTGTTAATGATGCTCCAGGCATAGACAAAGATTTGTTGATGATGCTCTAAGCAGTGATCAGGATAGGTGTCATTAATTAGTTGATATGTGAGCAAAGTTTGAAAAAGGTTAGGGAATTAGTCATGAGGATATATGAGGACAGAGCATTTTAGGAAATGGGAACAGCCACTGCTAAGTTCCCAATATAGAGCTTTCCAGATATTTTAAGAAAAAATGAGGAAGCCAGTGTGGTTTGAGTGGAGTGTGCAAAGGAGTAAGTAGGAGGAGGTCGGGTCAGAGAAGAAACAAAGAATCCAGAGCCTTGGAGGCCATGCTAAAGGCTGTGTCTTTTACTGTGTGTACATACACACATTTGGGAAGGGAGTGTGGGGGAATACATTAGAGGTTTTGAGCAGATGAGTGTTATTATCTGATTTTGTAGTAAAATACTTACTCTGGACATTGTGTTAGGGAGAGACTGTGTTGGGAGATGGGAGGCAGGTTGGAAGTAGACCACGTACAATCCATTAGGAAGCTTCTATAATAACCTGAGAAATAATGGTGGGTTGGAACAGGGTAGGAGCAATGGAGATGTTGGAAAGCAGTCAAATTCCACAGGATGTGAGAAAAAGGGAAGAATCAAGACAATACGAAGGTTTTGGGCTTCAGCCACTGGAAGACTGGAGTTGTCATCTGCTGAGATGGGAAAGACTGTGAGAAGCATAGAGTTTTGAGGAGACAATCAGGAGCTCTATTTGAACTTATTAAATTTAAGATTTTTATAAGATATTAAATTGACATTATAAAGTAGGCAATATAATATATGAGTCTGAAGTTCAAGAGATAAAGAATCCTAGGCTGAAGAAATAAAATTAGGATTTTTAACATTATAGATGGTATTTACAGCCTTGGGCCTGGATGAGATCACCACATGTTATCATCCATTCTTTAAATTTATCATTGGAAATTGCAAAGAAAAATGTTCTTTTATAGCCATTTTTTAGGTTGGAGAAATTTTTCACAATGAATTTTAGGTTCAATAACGCTTGTCTACTGTCCCCCATTGTAAATACTTCATTCAGTTTGTTTTTCATCTAGACTGTTTATTTATTTTTTCCTATGAGTTAAATTACTTTTCAGATCTAAGTTTCATTGCCCATGGCCTTTGGAATGCTGTCCGTGATTCACTCTGGTAAAATAAAACTTTATATTTAGAACAGAGTCCTGTTATCTGTTATTTTATTGTCTAATTCAAATTCCCTCCTCACTGGGAAGTGAATTGCTTCATCTCTATTTAGAGTTGTAATTTGAACTCTAGAAACAAATCCTTCAAAGCCATTAGGGTGTTGACACATAATCTTACCAGTAAAGGGAAAGGCTGCACAGCCAATTGACTGTCTTTGATTTACTTAGTTTATTGACATTGTGTTAGTGTCAGAAAACTGCCATAGCATTTTATAGAGGAGGCTTTGTTATACTAATCTTATATACTACACACGATCCCCAGAGTATTAAACTTTGTTTAGTTCCCCTTACATGCATCAAAATACACAAAGAATTTAAAAAAGTAAAATAAGAGCTTTTTCTAACAAATTTTCAAATTTCTGAATATCTGGTATTCAGATATTCTGTTAGGTAAATATCTGTTAATATTTCTTTTTATGCACATGTGTGAATTTTCCCAAGATCCTTTTGGCTCAATAATATAAATTTTACACTGATCACTCTGATCAGTATAAAAATTCCCTTTAGTACATGCCCAAATTCCTTTTACCGATAATGCTGCTTCTTGACCTGTTTTTCTCCTAGAGTATTTTATATGTTTTTAGGATTTTTTTTCAAAATGCTTTTCAATATTGATGGTCGTCTCAGATCTTTGATAAGCTAATATGTCCTGATAAATATGATTTAGAAGTCATTTATGAAAATGATGTTGGTGGATCAGCCAGAGTTTATTTTAGAAACTGGATCATGTGACTACAGAGGCTGAGAATTCCCCAATCTGCCATCTGCAAAATGGAGCCCCAGGAAAGCCGATGGTATAGTTTAAAGGCCTGAGAGCCAGAGAGCCAGTGGCATCAATTTCTGTTAGAATCTGAAGGCCTGAAAACCAAAAGTGCCAAGGGCAGGAGGAGATCCCCAGTCAAATAGAGAGAGAATTCACCCTTCCTCTGCCCTTTTGTCCTATTCAGGCCCTCACCAGTTTGAACAATTCCCACCCACATTGTTGAGGGCACTCATTCTTACGCAGCCTAGTGATTCAAATACTAATCTCTTCCTATTTAATTTAACACCTTTGCAGGCACATCTGCCCACCTATCTGGGCATCTCTTAGTATAGTCAAGTTGACATATAAAATTCAACATCACATTTTATAAATAAATTTTAACAAAATTTGCCTGAGATTTAAAGTACAATGTTAAGTATGTTTGTTATCCAAATTAAAAAAAATAGTAGTAATAATGCTATGAAACATATCATAGGATTTATTATTACCAGATTGACATATAATAAAATTCACTGTTCAAACTATAATTATTTCTGCTTAGCTTTTCAAAATTTGAATTTCATATTCATTTATTTCATTGTGCATTCTATTTCCTTAAAAGCAAAGAACTTAAAAACAACTGAATTGCTACAATTGTCATGTATTGGAAATTTGCAGAAAAGACTAGGATGAAGTTCTGAAGAAATGAATTAACAGGTGTGACTGGCAAACAAGATTTAGCCTTATACTAGCAACAAAAATTAGACATGCCTTTACTAGTGATGCTATATAAGACTTTAAGTCCATAGATTACAATTTTAAATTTATTGTCTGTTTCACCTTGAGCAAGTACCTCATGTCTCACCTCTTGGAGTCTTTTAAAATAAATAAATAAATATAAATATAGATATATATGTGTAAAGTAAATATATAAAATATGTATATATATATGTCAAGAAGTTAAAATGCACTTCACATTGAATGTAGTCAGGACTAGCTAAATGAAAGAGCGCAAGTGAGAAAGTCAGTGTTAAATGTGGAGTTAAAGATGGCTGGAGCTAATAGAGACAGTTGTGAGGACACACTGGCAGGAGGTGAGGACCCTAACCACTTGCCATCCTGATGTAGGTGTCTTAGATCAGAACTGCCAGCAGGAAGTCAGCCATATTGGAAACTAATCATTTTAAGCCAAAGCTCCGACAGAAAAATAAAAATCCAAAGCCTTGAATGAACAGTGCAATTTTGATCACGAAGATGCTTTTAATAATGGTTTGGTACACAGTTCACTCTGAACACAACTAGGAGGGCACACTCTCAAGGAGCAGGTGTGAGTTATCCTGCAGATGTAGTTTTGATTTGGTGTTCCTTGTTACTTCACAGCCATGAGGCCCAGGACATGTCTCATCTTAGCGTTGCTGTTGACACTCATTCAGAGATCAGGTTTGTAGGAAGGATCTCATGGGGCTCTTGTGGGAGAGACCTGGCACTAAATCTAACACAGTATTCTACTTTTCAAAACTCTCTTTGAAAGTTTCTGTCTGTCAGTTCCCTATTTTGCCATATCTACATACTTATTTTTCTTCTTTTCAAATGTTCAAGTTACACAATTCTACCAGGTATCTGGGTATTATATGAAAGATATTTAATTTATAAAATGGATTTATGTAGTTTATATTAGGAGGAATACATATGCTTAGAAAAGGTCTCCTGCACTTTTTTTTTCACTCTGTTTATACCAGTCTTCTCCAAATATTTTCATGACTGGCATTTTCATCATTTAATTTTGTAAATACCTCTTTCTTTAAGGCCTCATTGACCACCCTATTTAAAATTGGAACACCAAGCCCACCTGGCACTCCCAATTAGATGAGCAATCATCATTCCCTGACATTTATCTTTGTAACTTATGACCATCAGATATGATATATTTGTTTATTTTGTTGTCTATTCTCCATCTTACTAAAGGGAAATCTCTGTGAGGGCGTTTTATCTGTTACTTTGTTGTATCTCCTAGCAGGTAATAGTCACTCAATACAGATCGTGTTAAGTGAACAAAATCATGTAAGTATGAACACAACTAATACAAGGTCTTTCACAGTATTACAGAGCCTTAGTACTTCAAATATGGTCCAAGCACCAGGAACATCAGAATCATGTAGGAAATTGTGTTTGTTCGTTTGTTTTTCTAATAACAACTCTATTGAGATATAGTTCATATAACTGACAATTCATTAATTTAAAGTATAAAATTCAATGATTTTTTTGTTATACTCACAGAGTTGTACAACCATCACCATGGTCAATTTGTAACATTTTCATCACCCCAAAAAGAAGCCCCAGTAGGCCACTCTCCAATTTTCCCCAACTTTCTCATCCCCAGGCAACCACCAATCTACTTTTGGTCTCTATGAATTTGTCTATTTTGAACATTTTATGTAAGTGGAATCAACACTATGTTGTACTTTGTGATGATTTCTTTAACTTAGCATAATGTTTTCAAGGTTGTAGCATGGATTAGTACATCACTCCATTTCATTCCTAGACAATTGTCCATTTTATGGCTAGATCACATTTTATTTATCCATTCATCAATTGACGAAAATTTGAGTTGTTTTCACTTTTTGACTATAATGCATAATGCTATATTCATGTAAAATTTTAATGTGGACATATAAGTTAGTTTTAAAAATTATATTCCATACCTTTGAAAGCACTTGATCACAAAATTTTTCCTTAGTTTCTCAAGTATAATTGAATTTATTTTACTCTTTTTTCCCAGCTTTATTGAGGTATGACTGACAAATAAGAAATGTATATAATTAAAGTACACAATGTGATGTTTTAAAATACATAAATACATTGTGAATTGATTACCACAATCGAGCTAACAACTACCCATCACCTCAAGTAGTTACCATTTCTGTGTGTGTGTGTGTGTGTGTGTAGGTGTGTTTCTGTGTATGTGGTGAGAACATTTGAGATCTATTCTCTTAGAAGATTTCAAGCATATAACATATTATTATTAACTATAGTCACCATGCTATACAGCAGGTCTCTAGCATTTATTCATCTTACAGCTGAAATTTTGTATCTTATGACCAACATTATCCCCTTTTCTTCTACTGCTCAGCACCTGGTAATGACTATTCCACTCTCTGTTATTATAAATTCAACTTGTTTTTAGATTGCACATATAAGTGAGATTATGCAATATTTATTTTTCTCTGGCTTTTTGCATTTGGCCCAATGTCTGCCAGGTTCGTTCATGTTATCACAAATGGAAGAATTTTTTTTTAAGGCTGAATAATTATATATATGTACATATACTATATATATTTTATATATATATATATCACTTTTAAAAAATCTGTTAATCTGTCAATGGACACTTATATTGATTCCGTATCTTGGCTACTGTGAGTAGTGCTTCAATGAACATGAGAGTGTAAATATCCCTTTGAGATGCTGATTTCATTTCCTTTGGATATGTCCCCTGAAGTGAACTTATAGAATCATATGGCAGATCTATTTTTAATTTTGTGAGGAATTTCCACACTGTTTTCTATAATGGCTGTACCGATTTATAATACATTCCCACCAACAGTAATGCAGACTTAACAGTCCAATCCCAGAGATACTAAATCAGAATTTGCATTTTAACAAACCCCCCAGGGTGAATTGTTCATTAAAGTTTGGGCAGCAGGTATATAGCATAGGCACTCAATGAATGCTTCCTCTGTGTAAATGCAATATACTAACAAGTGGGGGCTAACTAAATGTAGATCATTTTGTCTTTTAAAATTGACACAGTTTAGATTAATGAGCCAAGAGAATAAATAACAGAAGGGAGCATTGGGTTTTAAATATTTAATATTCTATTATGTACCATTTTGATTCAACTGGAATTTTACATTTTGGTAGAATTATTTGTTCGGCCATAATCCTGTGATGGTCATTCAAAAAGAAATATAAATAGGATTAGGGCATATTAATAAAAAACACCAAATATTATTTACTGTAATTAGTAAAGATAGCCACCCATGAGTCAGTCAATAAACCTAACATACAATATTTTAAAGTAATTAAGGTGATTAAATGGAGGATTAAAAACATTGTATGGGTGAATGTCATGTGTTTTTGTTTATTCAGCTCCTACTGCCCTTAGGTTATTTCCAAATCCTGTAAATGTAAAAGTACAGAGGCACATTTAGAAAATAAATGTTTTTTTTTTCTATTCTACTTGGAATGGTGCCTATTATTAATCTACTTTGACTTATTTCTTGGAGCACCGAGGGCAGAGAAAATGGGAATAATTATAGTGCCAAAATTGATTTGAATGAATAAACAAGTCAATATATCTATCAATCAATAAATCAATCAATATGAGGCCTTAGATAATAAGTGGGGGCATTGAATATTACAATTAGCATCAGGTCTTTCTGGGAAAAAAAGACCATCATGGGTTTTCAACATAAGCAGTCCTAAGAAGCAAGAAGGAATAGCTGCTCTATAGGGAGAAACTGCCAATGAAAAGCTGGGCACAACAGAGAAAATCTTTTTCCAAGTGTATACTTGGTTGGCTTCTCTCTATACATCCAATAACACTCTGGATATTGCTTATACTAAAGGACTATAAAGACTTTAAATACTCCTCATATGAAGCAGCTGTTGCTTCTTACTTCTGGATTTTCTTTTGTTTGGATAATGAAATGCCTGGTTTACTCTCTGAGCCTGTAGGGGGTGCTTATGGGTGACCGGACTTCAAGCTATACAACAAGGCCATAGTAACCAAAACAGCATGGCACAGATACAACAACAGAGACATAGACCAATGGATCAGAACAGAGAACTCAGGTATAAAACCATTCTCATATTGTCATCTGATCTTTGAGAAAGCAGACGAAAACATACAATGGAAAAAAGAATCCCTATTCAATAAATGGTGCTGGGAAAATTGGACAGTCACGTGTAGTAGGCTGAAACAGGATCCACACCTCTCACCACTCACAAACATCAACTGACGATGGGCAACAGACTTAAACTTAAGACATGAAACTATGAATTCTAGAAGAAAATGTTGGAAAAACTCTTATAGACATTGACCTAGGCAAAGAATTTATGAAGAAGAAATCAAAAGCAATCACAGCAACAACAAAAACAACTAAATGGGACATGATCAAATTAAAAAGCTTCTGCGCAGCCAAAGAAAGAATCATTAGAATGAATAGACAACCTACAGAATGGGAGAAAATATTTGCATGCTATACATCCCACAAAGAGCTGATAACTAGAATCTGTAACGAACTCAAGCAAATCAGCAAGAAAAATCAAGCAACCATATCAAAAAGTGGACAAAGGACATGAACAGAAATTTTTCAAAAGAAGATAGACTAATGGCCCACAAACATATGAAAAACGCTCAAAATCTCTAATCATCAGGGAAATGCAAATGAAAACCATAATGAGATATCACTTATCTCCAGTAAGAATGGCTTTTATCAAAAAAGTCCCAAAACAATAAATGTTGGTGTGGATGTGGAGAGATAGGAACACTCTTACACTGCTGGTGGGACTGCAAACTAGTACAACCTCTATGGAAAGCAGTATGGAGATACCTCAAAGAACTAAAAATAGAACTACCATTTGATCCAGTAATCTCACTATTGGGTATTTACCTGAAGGAAAAAAAAGACATTCTATAATAAAGACACCTGCACTCAAATGTTTATAGCAGCACAATTCACAATTGCAAAGGTGTGGAAATAACCCAAGTGCCCATCAATGTATGAGTGGATTAATAAAATGTGGTATATTTATACTATGGAGTACTATTCAGCCATAAAAATGATTTACTAATACCCCTTGTATTATCATGGATGGAGCTGGAGCCCATTCTTCGAAGTGAAGTATCACAAGAATTGAAAAACAAATATCACATATACTCACCATTAAATTGGAATTAATTAACCAACACTTATGTGCACATATGGAATTAACATTCACTGGCAATCCAGCAGGTGGGAGGGGGAGAAGGGCATCATACCTAATGTGTACAATGCACACTATCTGTGGTATGGGCACACGTATTACTTTGACTGAAATGGCACAAAAGCAATTTACACAATCAAAATGTTTGTACCCCCATAATATTCTGAAATTTAAAAAAATGTTTTTAAATACTGAGCTATGTATATACCTACTCCTGTATATTTCCATTTTTAAAAAGCTTTACATTTGCATTATATATTTTCATTTTTGTCAATGTATTTTAAACACATTTCATGAATTTGAAAAAACACAAATATAATATTGTAAATGAACATTATGTTAATTTTCATGCTGATTTAATTTCAATGATAAAGTGGGCTAGAAAGAAAAAGAATAAATGAGTTGATAAAGTCTATGTCCTCTTCTTAGTTATGCCATTGGGGTTAATTTTCTTCTTCTACATTGGTATTATTCTTTTTTTAATTTCAGAATATTATAGGGGTATAAACTTTTTGGTTACATACATTGCCCATCACCCAGATAGTGTGCATTGTACCTGTTAGGTGTGAATTTACCCATCACCTTCTCCCCCTTCCCACCTCCTTGATTTTGATGAGTGTTATTTCCAAATGTGCATATATCTGTTGATCGATTATTTCCAATTTAATGATGAGTACAATTGCAAAGATGTGGAAACAACCCAAGTGCCCATCAATACATGAGAGGATTGAGTGGATGAGTATAGGAGGCATGCAGGAGACTAAAACATGATCCATACCTCTCACCACTCACAAAAATTAACTCACTATGGATAACAGACGTAAACCTGAGGCACAAAACTATAAGAATTCTAGAAGAAAATGTTAGTATTATTCTTAAATTAAACAGGTTTTCCCCCTAAAAATGTCTAGTCTGAACAACAGAGTTACACAAGTGATCCATGTATCTGCTATAAAAGGATAGGAATGTGCAACAGATTAAAATTATGTGAGGTGCACTCAAACCTAAAATTTTCTGATCTTGCCTTTCTTGAGAGAAAATTGTCAAATAAATGACTTTTTTACTAATTAACAATAAATATAATTTTCCAAAATAAGAAATCTAAGCTAAATATTTTTTTGCTGTGACAGAATTTTATTACCTATGAGAATAACGAACTACTTATTTCATAAATATTTTACTCATTTATCAATTGTTACCTTTTACGTTAAATGATTTTTTGATAACCTTTTTTCTCTATTACTACTAGACATCTTTCTGAAGGAAAGAAATTAAATATGGACATAACCAAATTCTGCAGCCTAGTCTGCATTTTTAATTTCTTTATACTATATTCAAATTGTCCAGAGGTTTTGTTCCAATAACATAAGAGTAGTTACTCTCACAGTTAATGCCATCATGTCTTGTTTTTTTAAAAAAAAATAAAAATAAAAATAAAAATAGATGTAATATTACTTTCTTTTTGTATAACGGAATTTTCAATATTTAAATGTGTTTTCTCCAAGCCAAATTGTTATTTTTACTAATTAAATGTTAAAATGTAATTGAACAGTCTGTGCAACATAGCAAGATCCTGTCTCTACAAAAAACAGAAATATTAACTAGGCTGATGGTGTGTGCCTGTAATCTCAGCTACTGGGGAGATTGAGGCAGGAGGATCACTTGAGACCAGGAGTTTGAGGTTGCAGTGAACTATAATGATGTCACTGCACTCTAGCCTGGGGAATAGAGCAAGGTCCTGTCTCCAAAAAAAACAAAAAGTAATTAGAATTATTATTATTCCAATTATTATTATTTCACTTATTAGTGTAATTATTAACTATTGGGGTGACATTTCAGAAAACGTGTACATTCCACTCTGTTGCTACCTTGTTCTTCCTTCATCCTTATTGCATAAACTCCAAAGTTGACAGCAAACACCTTTGGTTTTATCTATCTGAAGTTATTTTCCCCACTTTTTTTCTCACTAACAAAACCTCTGTTTTATTCAGCTATTGCCGCTTTCTGTATAACTATGTGCAGGGTAGGTTGACCCCAATCACACACTCAGATTTGGGCCCTGATTGACCTCAGCCAATCATGAACTTCCCACCCTTATTGCCATTGATTGATATGGATTTAGTTAGAATGCAGCAATGGCCACTGAAAGGTGACAGTATTTGCTGAGAAATTTCTAAGAAAGGTTTCCTACGTTTTTAGACAGATACAAAGGAAGAGATAATCTCTATTTCCTAAGTATAGGCAACAAATGCCAATTGTCTTTCCCAACCCCCAGAAGGATGGGATTATCCTCCCTTGAAGAACCAGATCAGAACATAAATCAATACAGAACCAGTATTTTGTCAACTCTATAGAGCAATTTTTCTACAGCAGCACTGGGATCAGCATGGAGCAAAGATTTATAGACTCCTCAGAGATCAGCACTCTTCCCACTGAGATTGAAAGTCTGATCCACCTCCTAGAATTCGACTACAACAGCTCATACAAAAGAGCAGTCCTAATACAGACATACAAAGCTTTCTGCTAAGATAATAAGGGGGTGCTGCTTAAGTGATTGCCTGGAGGGAAAAAGACAGACATGAGTATATTTGCGTCCCAAGTGTGCAGGGCAAGCCATCTTATTTCACCTATCATCTATTTCAAGTCCAACCCGCTCCTCTTCAGAATATTAACATCTTTTAAACTGAAATGTAATGTGGGATAGTAAAAGGTTAATAGACTTCAAAGCAAGACAGCATTGGGACTGGGTCCCAGTTCACCCCATTTATGAGACCCTTTAACTTATATATGATATTTCTTTGAGTCTCAGTTTCCTCATGTATGAAAGGGAGTTAACAAT
The DNA here is from genome assembly GCA_008086735.1 of Cheirogaleus medius. Lineage (NCBI taxonomy): Eukaryota > Metazoa > Chordata > Mammalia > Primates > Cheirogaleidae > Cheirogaleus > Cheirogaleus medius. Next base: position 23,740,725 of record VBSM01002937.1, on the reverse strand, counting down.
GACACATTAGGCTGTTATAAGGATTAAGACATCATTTACAAAGTGGATAGCACCTCAGTTGACTCAGGAAGCAGTTAGTAAATAGTGGTTATTTTAATATGCTAAGCCTGGTGATTTATATCTATCAAATCAATTGTAAGGAGAGATGTTTCCATGCTGTTAAGTTATTGTCAAGGAGGATTTTTGAACTGAATTTTTTGAGTGCCTGATGTGCTTCACTATCAAATTCTTTATGGAGTTAAAGGCCTATATTTAATAAATATAAAAACAAGCAACATTAGCAATAATGACTACAATGGCAGAAACACACAGTCATCCATTTGGAGATCCAGAAAATCCAGAGAAGTGGAGAAAGACACAAAGCACAGTGGAAGCTATGTGTTCTAAATCAGGTGCACAATTTAGATGGGATCCCTGGTTAAAAGCCTCTCTCTCTGCCTTGCCTAAGTCTCTGTAGTGTTCTGGATCCATTTCAAGAATCAACCTGAGGACTGCCCCACATTTGTGGGGGATTTGAATGCTTTTGGTTTAGTTCCACATAGCTCTTTGACATGATTTGAAACGTAGATGAGCACCAACTTCCTATTGCTTCTTTTTAGCTAAGGGCTTCAGCACCATGCCTGTGGAAAGTGTTCTGTGAGGATGGTACCCTGCATGAGTCCACTGCTGATGCACATGTTTCTCTATTTGCATGCTATATTGATCATGTCAGTTGGAATTTGCTAGTTAAAGAAGACATGTTATTACCTTCTGCCTGAACAGCCTTTCCCTCACAGTTTACCTATTTAACCTGCTCATCCTTCACATCTCAGCTCAAATGTCAGTTTCTCAAGGAAGCCTTTGGTGACCCCTAGATTAGATTAGGTCCCATACCAGGTACTTTCATACTTTCCTGAACACAGCATTTATCCTATTGCGTATTTTCATGTATGTGGTATTATTTATTTAATGTCTATGTTTCCTAGTTGGGGGAGGAATATGTGGAGGCCAGGGCCTGATCTGTTCGAGCATCACTGTGGCTGGACACACAGCACTGTGCCTAGGACATAGTAGGTGCTGAATCAATATTTTAAATGAATGAAGTAAAGAAGGAATGTTAAGTGAATAACTGTAAAAAAAAGAAATCAATGAATGAATACCATTCACAGAATAGCCATGGCCATAAACCTCGCCTCATATGAACATAATGTTCAAAAGCCTGGGTTGTATGTTAAATCCTGGCCCCACAACTTATCAGCTGAGTGACAAGAGGCAGACTATTAAATCTCTTGGTGTCTCATTTTCCTCATATAAACAGACATATTAAAATTTCTTCTTTGCAGGGTTGCTGTGAGGATTAGAGTGTGTGGTATGTAATAAGAACTAAACAAGTGCACACCACGCATGCCACCTCTCTTTCTCTCGCTAATGTGGAATTCTCACTGCCAGGACATTCAGTTATTGGTATTTAAATGCACTTACTCTTGGCTTGCATTAGGACAAATACTTTATGTAATCTAAGGTGAGAACTGCTACAGAACTCTTGCAAACATAAGGAGAGTTGCCTGCAGCCAACAGGCCCACAAGCATGGACGAAAAGCATAAAAGGAATCTGGAAATTATTTTTGCTTGTTTGTTTTTTATTTCAAAATGTTAGGGGGTACAGTGTTTTTGTTACATGGCTATCTTGTATAATACTTAAATCAGGGCATTTGGTGTGCCCATCTCGAGAAGAGTGATCATTGTACCCAACAGGTAAGTGGGTACAATAGTTTCTTGGTTTCTCATGTCCTTTGTACCATTTTGTACACATGTGTACCCATTGTTTACCTCCCACTCATTAGTGAGAACATATGGTGTTTAGTTTTCTGTTACCGAGATACTTCACTTAGGATAATGGTCTCCAGTTCCATCCAAGTGGCTGCAAATGCCATTATTTCATTCCTGTTTATGGCTGCATGGTACTCCATGGTATATATATCACCTATACATATACATATACATATATATATATATATATCACATTTTCTTTATCCACTCACAAATTGATAGGCACATAGGTTGATTCCTCATCTTTGTAATTGTGACTTGTGCTGCAATAAACATTTGAGTGCAGGTGACTCTTTGATAAAAAAACCTTTTTTTCTTTGGGTAGATACCCAGAAGTGGGATTGCTAAATCAAATAGTAGTTCTACATTTATTTCTTTGAGGAATCTCCATACTGTTTTCCATAGAGGTGGCATTAATTTGTAGTCCCACCAGCAGTATATAAGCATTCCTTTCTCTCTGCATCCATGCCAACATCTATTGTTTTTCACTTTTTAATGCTGTCCATTCTGATGGGGCAAGATGGTATCTCATTGTAATTTTAATTTGCATTTCCCTGATGATTAGTGATATTGAGCATTTTTTCATGTGTTTGTTGGCCACTTGTCAATCTTCTTTTGAAAAACTTCTGTTTATGTCTTTTGTCCACTTTTTGATGGGGCTGTTTGTTTTCTTCTTGTTGATTTGTTGGAGTTCTTTGTAGATTCTGGATATTAGTTCTTTGTTGGATATAGAGTTTGTGAATATTTTTTTCCATTCTGTAGGTTATCTATTCACTCTGTTGATTATTTCCTTTGCTGTGCAAAAGATTTTTAATTTAATTAAATCCCATTCATTCATTTTTGTTTTGCTATATTTGCCTTTGGGGTCTTCATCATAAGTTCTTTCCCTAAGAGAATGTCATGAATTCTTTGCCTAGGACAGTTTTTCCCATGTTTTCCTCTAGAATTTTTATGGTTTCATGCCATACATTTAAGTATTTTATTTATCTTGAATTTATTTGTGTATATGTTGAGAAATAGAGATCCTGTTTCATTCTTCTGCATGTGGCTATCCAATTTTCCCAATACCATTTATTGAACAGGGCTTCCTTTCTCCATTATATGTTGTTGTCTGCTTTGTTGAAGATCAGTTGGTCGTATGTACAAGATTTTATTTTTGGGTTCTCTGTTCTGTTCCATTCGTTTATGTCTACTTTAATACCAGTACCATGCTCTTTTGGTTACTATAGGCTGTGGTATGATTTGAAGTCAGATAATGTGAAGCCTCCAGATTTGTTCATTTTGATTAAGATTGCTTTGGCTATTCAGATTATTTTGCGTTCCAAATGAAGATTAGAATTATTTCTTCTAGTTCTGTGAAATATGATGCTGGTATTTTTATAGGGATTGCATTGAATCTGTAAATCACTTTGGGCAGTATGGACATTTAAAAAATGTTGATTATACCAATCCTTGAGCAAGAGATGTTTTTCCATTTGTTTGTACCAGCTATAATTTCTTTCATCAGTGTTTTTTAGTTCTCTTTATATAGATCTTTCACCTCCTTGATTAAGTATATTCTTAGGTATTTTATTTTCTTTGTAGCTGTTGTGAATGATATTGAGTCTTTGATTTGACTCCAAGCTTGACTGTTACTAGTATACAGAAATGCTACTGATTTGTATACATTGATTTTGTAACCTGAGATTTTGTTGAATTTATTTATTAATTCCAGGAGTCTTTTAGTGGGATCTTTAGGGTATTCTAAATACATGTTGTCAGCAAAGAGTAATAGTTTGATCTACTCTTTCCTGATTTTGATACCCTCTATTTCTTTCTCTTGCCTGATTGCTCTGGCTAGAACTTTCAATACTATGTTGAATAGAAGTGGTAATAGTGGGTATCCTTGTCTTTTTCCAGTTCTTAGGAGGAATGCTTTCAACTTTTCCTCATTCAATATGATGTTGGCTGTGTGTTTGTCATATATGAATTTTATAATTTTCAAGTATGACCCTTCTATCCATAGTTTATTGAGTTTTTTTATCATGAATGGGTACTGGATTTTATGAAATGCTTTTTATGCATCTATTGAGGTTACTTTATGGTCTTTGTTTTTGTTTCTGTTTATGTGGTGAATCACATTCATTGAATTGCTTATGCTGAACCTTCCTTGTATTCCTGGGATAAAACCCACTTGATCATGGTGGATTATCTTTTTGATGGTCTGTTAAATTTGGTTTGCTAGTATTTTTCTTAAGCATTATTGCATCTATGTTCATAAGGGATGTTGTTCTGTAGTTTTCTTTGTTTTTTGTGTCCTTTCCTGGCTTCAATATCAATGTAATAACTGGCTTCATAGAATGAATTAGGGAGGAATCCCTCCTTCTTGATGTTATGGAATAATTTCTGTAGGACAGGTATCAGTTCTTCTTTATAGATCTAGTAGAATTTAGCTGTGAATCCATCTGGTCTGGGGCTTCTTTTTGTTAGGAGGTTTCTTATTACTGCATCAATCTTATTATTAATCTATTCAGGATTTCTATTTCTTTCTGATTCAGGCTCAAGAGCTTGTGTGTTTCAAAATTTATCCATTTCCTCTAGGTATTCTTGTTTGTTTGTATAGAGTTTTTGTAGTATTCATGATTATATTCTATGTTTCTGTGGTATCTGTTGGAATGTCTTCTTTTTTTATGCCTCATTGAGGTTATTTGACTTCTTTCTCTTCTATTCTGGTTAATCTGGCTGGTTGTCTATTGATTTTGTTTCTCTTTTCAAAGAACCCACTTTTTGTTTCTTTGACCCTTTGTATTATATTTTTTTGTTTTCATTTCATTTAGTTCTGCTGTGAGCATTATTTATTTTCTTCTGCTGGTTTGGGATTTGGTTTGTTCTCCTTTTTCTAATTCCTTGAGATGTGATATTAGGTTGTTAATTTGTGATCTCTCTATTTTCTTCCATAAGGCTATAACTTTCCCCCTTAGGGCTACTTTTAGTGTATCCCATAGTTTTTGAAAGCTTGTAATGTGATTCAAGGAGTGTTTTGATTTCCATCTTAATTTCATCATTGACCCAAGGATCATTCAGCTGCATGTTGTTTAATTTGAATGACTTTGTGTAGATTTGAGTCTTTCTCTTGAAGTTGATTTCTAGTGTTATTCCACTGTGGTCTGGGAAGATACACAGTATTTTTTATTATTATTATTTTATTGAACTAGCTCAGACTTGTTCTGTGACCTAAGATATGATCAATCTTGGTATTTGACCCATGAGCTGTTGAGAAGAATGTACATTCAGCAGTTTTGGTGCAGAATGTTCTGTAAATGTTTATTAGGTCTATTTGTTCTAGAATCATGTTTAAGTCCAGTGTTTCTTTATTCATTTTCTGCTTCGATGGTCTGTCCAGTTCTGTCTGTAGACTACTGAGTCCCTGACAATTAAGATGTCATCTTTTATTTATTTGCTTAGATCTATAAGAATTTACTTAATGAAATTGGGAGCTCCTATGTTAGGTGCATATATATTTAAGATTGTTATGTCTCCTTGTTGAGTTGCTCCCTTTACCATTATATAATGACCATCTTTGTCTTTTTTATCATTGTTGATTTAAATTCTATTTTACCTGATATGAGAATGGCCTCATCTGCTTGCTTTTGTTTTCAATCCGTATGAAATATTTTTTCCGTATTTTTCATTCATTTCCTGAATCAAATTCATTTGGTTTCTTTGTGTTAGTTTTCAACTTCATCTTCTCCATTCATCTTGCATGTCATCCATATTTTGAATTCCATTTCTGAAATGTTAACAATGTCCTTCAACAAGGTCTATTGTGATGCTTTGGGGGTGTCAAACTAGCTTGTTTTTTCATGTTGCCAGTATTTTTTTCCTGGTTTCTTCTCATCTGAAACCTCTTCTTTTAGTTGTGAGCTAATAGGTTGAAGCACACTTATTCTCTTTTGCTGAGGACTCCCCTACTTACTGAGAAGGAGGAGAGGTCCCTTGATAACTTTGTGTCCTATTCCAAAAGAGTGGCTCAGCAAGGAGATGGGTGGATGCACTGAGAACCTGTAACACAATTGTTCTCCTGCATCATCTCAATCCCCTTTGGTTGTTACAGTCCAAGTTAGGGTTGGGAGATATTTGTTCAGATTGATAGGTTGGTCCCCAGGCCCTTGTTGGAAGTTCGGGCAGGGGCCTATGCAAGTCCCTGTCCATAGAGGTGGGTGACATGATCTTGGTCAGCCCTTGGGTGGGTTGCAGGACCTTGGTGGTTACCTGGTTGCATCACAGGATAGCAGCTGGCAGAGTGGTGGGTCACAGGATCATATGGAGTGCCGTGGCAGATCGCAGGATGACATCTGGTGGCAAAGCAGGTTACAGGACCTTGGCAGGTACCTGGATTTGTCACAGAATCATGCCCAGTACCTGGTTGGGTCCTGGAACTTGAGCCACTGCTGGGGGATCTTCATGTAGCGTGGTGGATTGGTCCTCACGCTGCTGTCACAAGCTGGGGTTAGGGGCTGGGTGAGTCCCTCTCCATTGGGGTGGGCATTGTGGAAGATTCCTCTTGGTCTCCCTGTGGTGGTGGCAGTGGCTGTTTTGCAAGGCTATCTAGGTGGTAGCCATAGGTGTCAGGACTGTGGGCATTTGGTCCATTCAAGTGTAGGTAATGACAGTATGCAACAGTGGATGACTCGTGGCTATTGGGTCCATGGTGGAGAGCTGGACCACAGGCATGTTGTTGCACAGATCCATGGAGCATGGCTTACCAGCCAACATGTAGAGCCAGGGGCTGGTCTGGGCTTGGGGCCACAGGGGTGTGGCCTGCTGTCCAGTGCACAAAACCAAGGAGCATGGTCCACTGCATGGTGTGCAGGTCTGCAGGTCCATGGAGGCATGGGTCTCTGAGTGGCACATGGGGCCAGGTGGCTTTTTTCTCCATACAGCACACAGGAGTGCAGGGGCATGGCCTTCTAGTTGATGTACAGGTCCACAGGGACATGGACCTTCACCAGGGAGGTCCATGTGTAGGGGTTTGGGCCTCCACTCAGTGCCCAGTTCTGCAGGGCATGGGCCTCAGCCTGGCAAGAGGTGATGTTTGGGCAGTTGCAGCTAAGCCAATCCCTGTGCAGATTGGGTGCCCCAGACCTGAAAGGTCAGAGTGGTGTCAGCAACCTGGGAACCCGGGCCAACATGTTCCTGCTAAACCTCCTCTCCATTGCAACTTTACTAAACTGTCTGCAAACATTCCTTGATAAGTATGAAGGCCCATGATGGTAGTGGGAGCTTTGCACAGCTCAAGTTGCAGTGTCCACATGGGGAGCTTGGGCCCTGAGGTTCTCTCCTTTATCACTTCCCTACATGTATAAGTCTCCCCCAGGTACCTTCTGATCTTGGCCAGTGGAACTCTCTGTCCCCATCTCCTTCACTCTGAGTGTATCCTGTCTCTCTCTGATAATTTGCAATGCTGTGGTCCATCCATAGATGGGCATCTGCTTGCAGTTCCTGATCCTCTCCTAGACAGAAACATGTGTAGGCTTCTAGTCCACCATCTTGAATTCAGTCAGGCCCTGGAATTTAAGTGACAGCATCAGGTCAGTGAATTAATTAACATTGGATTCTTTATCTTTCTCAACATCTTTCCTTGTAATGAGATAAATGTCCCTACATATAAGCCACTTGATATTAGATATTTTATCACATTATACCAGAAGCTTTTATTTCTGGTATAGTTAGATCAATCTAGTCATCTACTTTTTGATAATATCCAAATAGTTGAAATCTGATGGAGATAATCATAACATCCAAAGTGGTTATTACCAAATGTATTGTTTCTAATCCCTTTTTAACTCTGTACTTCTTTGCCATCTTTTTAGGTTTTCCTAGTCCTACTTCTTCCATTCTCCTACATGGTTATTGTAGTTGTCTATAATTATCTGATTATTTATGACTCCTGTGTGTCTCCTCCACCAGAATGTAAGGTACATAAGGGCAGAGACCACAACTACTTTGTTTTCTCTTGTATCCCTCACATATAATAATAGTGACACACCAAACATGCAATAGAGCATATTCTATGAATGAATGATTTCAGTCTGTAAATCAGAAATGACTCACAGTTTATATTTATGGATAATTAAACTAATTCAGTTAAGGTTAAATTTGGAGAATGTGTTTCTTATCAGACCCTATTCAGGCTCCATATCATGTAAATTATGGACTTCAAAAACAGAATGTTTAAAAGGGTACTTTAATCATATAGTAAAACACAAAGAAATAAGTTATAATTTTGAGAGGAAGAAGGCAATCTTAGAACCCTAAATATATCACTTCTTCACTGAATAATGAGAGCTCCCACCTCGTGGTTATTATGAAGATTAGGTGCAATTGTACAAGGAAAGCACTTAGAGATGCAATAAGGACTCAAGTTTTGTCAGCACTAATGTGTAGTTAACTGCACCTTTATTTAATTCAACAAATCTGTGAGGTGGCTGGCATTATTTGTATGGTACTGGTGAGGAAATCGAGGCTCAGAAAAATAAGCAACTGGCTCCAGGACACACAGCAAGTAATTGGTGCAATGGATAATTACATCCATGTTCACTCACAACTGTAAGGTGGATTCTGTTTCTACCATGCCACTCTGTGAATAAATAAGCTATAACTGTGAACACACAGGAGTACTACTTCATGTCAAATGGAGTGAATTTCTCCTATAAACTGAAAATTGAACTAGTGAAACTATATGTTACACAAACTATATGTAACAATGGTATAGATATACATTTTCAAGGAATTAAAACAACTCTGGAAGGTTGAAAAAATGTTGTTACTCCTCCACTCTGATTTGATTATCTTGACTTAAGCTTATAGCTATTTCTTACAGACATATACCAACTTAATTTACTGGGAGCCGTTGCAACTTATATGTTAGTCTTTTCAATTTAAAGAGCAATGATAGGTACCTTTTTATACACTGAGAAAAGTTCTTCCTTCTTAGCCGAGAGTTTGTGTCAGCAATCATTTAGATCACTCAAATATAAGATTTGCTGATGCGAGAAAATTCAAAGCTGGTTAATTGCATCAGATTTTTAAGTGAAAAGCATCTTCTTTACAACCCTCAAATACCATCTAGGAGGGGGCTAAGTACAATTTGAACTCTCTTTCTGCAGTTCTATAGTGACAAAACTGCTGACCTGGTTGTTCTTTCATCAGCTCATGCTGAACCCAAAATGAAGAAAATAAAATACAAATTTTGAATCTTTATGTAAACATCCAGATGACATATTCTGCAAGGAAGGCAGTTTTGAATAATAAAAACTTTTGTACAGACTTTCACATTTTATCATGTACAAAAGCTTACTTCAAACATTATGCAAAAGGAGATGGAATGTGCTTTCCAGATGTAGCAAATTGTTTTGGATGACCCAGCCCTGAAATCAGCTATGATCAGTAAATGGAAAATGACTTTTTATTACTTATGTACATTTTCCTCAGACCCAAGTCTACAAATGTATTTATTAATTATTATGCTCTATGTTTCTCTGACCACCCTAAAACAAGATAGCAAAGTATTTTTTCTCAAAAATGAGGAAAGTAAACTAATGGATCCCTTTAAATTACTAGTCATGGGCTTTTTAAAAAAATTAGAGCTTATACATTATGTGAAATTCAATCACCCCTACTTCACGATAAACACCATCATATTTAAACTTTTTCAATAGCTCATCTTTGTAACCCAAACTTAAAACATTTCTCTCATTCTTAAAATTAGTAACATTAAAACTGCATCTCCCACAAGCTAAATATCCTTTCAATCTTTTTGGTGTAACTCTCAAGGTTTTTGAAACAATACTATCTTCTATCTTACTCCAATTCATTTCTTACCTTCATTTTTCTTACATTACATTCTAGCTCCCATATATATATATCACTTCACTGAAATTGATCTTGCTAAAGTCACTGATATTCTTCAATTTTTTAATCCAAGATTCTCTCCTTGGTTTTTAACTTAGTCTTTGTGATATTACCACCATTTGGCCAGAATTTTCTCCTGGATTTCCTAGATACATTTGGCTTTTCCTTATCTTTCCATTCTTTGGAAAAACATTTATTAAATGGCTACCCTGTTAGTCATTGTGCTTGACACCAAGGGCAAATAGAGTGAAGAATGAGCCCAACTATTTCAGAATGTAAAGAATCTCTTATAATAAATAATTATACTATAATGGCATAAATGGTGTAAAGGCAGTACGTACAAAGGTCAATGGAAGCAAGAAAGAGTCAGCCTGTTCCCCTATTGCAAATAGTTTCTCCTCATGATATCATTCACTTGCGCTTCTTTAACATTCATTCATATTATGAAGCTTGCTGAGTTTTTTTATCTTCTATTCAGATCATTCTCTTGACCTGTAATATTACAACTAGTGTTTAACATTACCACTTGGATATGTTGTAGTTATCTTAAAATGAATACGATACTTCTGATTTTTTCAAAAAGTAATATAATTTAACAAACTAGAAATATAAGAAAATTTCTTCTGTATCAATTCTGTAAGAAATATCAAACTTAATGGAGAAACAGATTTCCATTAACATGGAGCCAAACAAGAATATACACCATTACTTTTCATTTTAAATATTCCTAAAAGATCCTAAATATTCCAAAGAGAAAGACAAAATACACAAATTGATTGAGAAGAGATCAAATTCAGGAGTCCATTAAAAAACTACAAACAAGAGTAGGCAATAAATCACCAATTTAAGATCTACATACAGATGACACCCTGCGCTCTCGACACCCTGCACTCTCATATCCCTAAAAAGTACTGAAAATTTTCACTCTCAATACAATATTCTTTGTATAAAAAATCAAAGAACAATCTTAAAAAATGTGAATACTCATACTAATATTATTTTTTTGACTTTATTTTGTATGTAAAATAATATTCAAGTTATTTTAATACATAAAGTGTCTCCCATGCAAGTACTAACCAGGCCCAACACTGCTTAGCTTCCAAGATCAGGAGAGATTGGGCACATTCAGGGTAGTATGGCCATAGACTTCATGAAGTATGATATTCAATATAGTGACACTGTCAGTCCTCCCCAAATTAAACTATAAATTAAATGGAATGACAATCAAAATCCTAAGTGATTTTTTAAAATATAAGAACAAAATGAATCTAAGATTTTATATTGGAAGATATGTACAACAAAATAACCAACATTTAAAATATAATAGATGGGATGTTCCTCTTCCCTTGGTGCAAAAATATATGATAACTCTTTATTAATCTAGACCCTGGAACATTAGCAAGACAACACCAATACAAGCCAATACAAAATAGAAGGTCTAGAAAAGGGGGATGGGGAAGAAAGGATAAAAGAAAGTACTCAGGATAAATGTGGAATTTTGAATCAGTGGGAAAATAATAGAATATTTAATAAGTAAGGTTTTAACAATTGTCTACTGGTTTGAGACAAAGAAAACATAAGGTTAATTTCTATCTCACTGCACATATATAAACTTTAGATATGAACTACAATACCAAAAGTACCAGAAAAACTACATTTAATTAGAAGAAAACTTTCTTTTTAGTAAGATATGAATGGGAAAAGTCTTTTGGAGCAAGAAATAAAATTTAAAAGAATAAGGGAAATATTTATATAAGAAAACTTGGAATTTATAAAGATGAAAACACCATAAACAAATTAAAAATATAAATAACAAATATCCATGAGGTACATATGAAAATATGTTTCATAATATATGAAGAACTTCTACAAACCACCAAGGAAAAAGAAAACCAAACATAAACTAGTAAAGTTATAAGAATGTTAGTGAGCAATTCAACTAAAAATAAACAATAGCAACAACAATAACAACAAAAACTGGAAATGGTCAATAAATATCCAAAATGATACTCCATCTCACTGTAATATGGAATATTAAATTAAAACCACAGCACTTAGACAAAAAAAGAAATAAAATGTATCCACATCAGAAAGGGAGAAGTTAAATTGTTTCTTCTTGACAATGACATGATCTTATATATAGAAAATCCTAGAGTCTACTAAAAACTTCCAGAACTAATAAACAAATTCAGTAAAGTTGCAGGTTATAAAATCAGTATACAAAAACTAGTTGTGATTCTATCTACTAACAATGAGTTATATAAAAAATAAATTTAAAAAATCATCCCATTTACAATAGCATCAAAAAGAATAAAATACTTAAAAATAAATTTAACCAAGGAGATGAAATATCTGTACACTAAACCCTATAAAACATTGATAAAAAAATTGAAGATGACACAAATAAATGGGAAGATATCCCATGTCCATAGATTGGAAGAATTAATCTTGTTAAAATGTCCATACTACCTAAAGTAATCTACAAATTCCGTGCAACTCCTATCAAAATTGCAATATCATTTTTCACAGAAATACAAAAAAGCAATCCTATGTTTTGTATGGAACTACAAAAACTCTGAAAAGCCAGAGCAGTCTTAAGAAAGAACAAAGCTGGAGGCATCACACATTCTGACCTCCAACTATATCACAAAACTATAATAATCAAAACACTGTAGTACTGGAAGAAAAACAGACATGCATATCAATGGAACACAATAGAAAATCCAGAAATAATCACACACACATACGGTATATTAATCTTTGAAAAAGATATAAATAATACACAATGGGGAAATGGCAGTCTTTCATAAATAGTGTTTGGAAAACTGGATATTTACATGCAAGAGAATGATACTGGATCTTCATTTGACACTTTGCACAAGAACTAACTTGAAATGGATTAAAGACAGCTGAAACTGTAAAAATCCTAGAAGAAAAGCCTCCTTGACATGGGCTATGGCAATAATTATTTGGCTATGACACCAAAAACACAGGCAACAAAGGTAAAAAATAAGTGGGACTGCTCAAACTAAAAAGCTTCTGCACAACAAAGGATGCAGTCAACAAAAGGAAAAGGCAACCTATAGAATGTCAGAATGTATTTGCAAACCATATATTTATATACTTGACAAAGGGGTAATATCCCAAATATACAAGTAATTTGTACAACTCAATAGCAAAAAAAGAAAAATTAAAAAGCAGGCAAAGGACCTAAATAAACATTTTTCTAAAGAAGACATACAAATGGCTACCAGATACATGAAAAAGTGCTCAACATTTCTAATCATCAGGGAAATTGCTCATCAAAATTTCAATGAGGTAAGGTGATGTCTCTTTGTGGTTTTAATTTGCATTTCCTTGATGATTAGTGATGTTGAGTATTTTTTCATATGTTTATTACCCCCTTAATATTTGGAGAAAAAATCCATTAGCAAAAAAAAAAATAAATGTCTTTTGCCTAAATTTGTCATTATAAATAAATATATATAAAATATTACTAAACAATTTGGGAAATTTTAAAAAAATCTACAATAAGATATCACCTCAAACTTGTTAAGATGGCTATTATCAAAAAGACAAGAGATAACAAGTGTTGGCAACTGTTGGTAGTAATATAAATTGGCACAACTATTATGGGAAACAGTATGAAGTTTTCTCAAAAAATTAAAGATAGAACTGTTACATGATCCAGCAATACCACTACTGGGTATATATCCAAATGAAAAGATAGCTGCACTTTCATGTTTATTGCAGCATTATTCACAATAGCCAAAATTGTGGTTGATGGAAACAACCTAAATGTCCATCAACAGATTAATGGATAAAGAAAACGTGATACACAAACACACACACACAGAATTTCACATTATTCAGCTATAAAAAAGAAAGAAATTCTGCCATTTGTGACAACGTGGATGAAGCTAGATGACATTATGCTAAGTGAAATAAGCCAGTTACAGAAAGACAAATACTATAGGATCTCACTTATGTGTAGAATCTAAAAAAGTCAAGTTCACCAAGCAGAGAGTAAAATGGTGGTTGCCAGGGCCAGGGGTGGAGGACATGGACAGGTGTTGGACACAAGGTACAAACTTTTATTTACAAGGCGAATCAGTTCTGGAGATTTAATGTACAGAATGGTGACTATAATTAATAATACTGTATTTTATACTTAAAATTTGCTAAGAGAGGAGATCTTATGGGTTCTCGCCATAACCAGAAAGGTATCTATGTGAGGTGACAGATGTGTTAATTAGCTTGATTTTGGCAATCATTTCACAATATATACATGTGTCAGATCATCACGTTGTGTACCTTAAATATATGCAATTTTTGTTTGTTAATTGTACCTCAATAAAGCTAGAAAAAAAATCCATAGTAACATATCTAGCATCCACCTACTAGTGACTAACATAAATAAATATTAATAATAGCAGTTTTATGTAGTATGAGGCATGTTTTTACAGGAACATAATTTGAGGAAAACAATAAAAATTTGTGCATAGATGTGGAAACAACCCAAGTGTCCATTAGTACATGAGTGGATTAATAAAATGTGGTATATGTATACCATGGAGTACTATTCGCTATAAGAAACAATGGTGATATAGCACCTCTTGTATTTTCCTGGATAGAGCTGGAACCCATTCTACTAAGTGAAGTATCCCAAGAATGGAAAAATGAGAACCACATGTACTCACCAGCAAATTGGTATTAACTGATCACCACCTAAGTGAACATATAGGAATAACATTTATCGGGCATCAGGCAGGTGGGAGGGGGGAGGAGGGGACGGGTATATACATACATAATGAGTGCGGTGCACATCATCTGGGGGATAGACACACTTGAAGCTCTGACTCTGGGCGGGGCGGGGGAAGGGAGGGAAAGGCAACACAAGTAACATATGTACCCCCTTAATATGCTGAAATTAAAAAAGAATGAAATTAAAATAAATAAATAAAAATTTGCACACCATGTGAACTCAGAATTTCACCTTCAGATTCTACCTTAAAACAATAGTACATGTGTTCACAATGATATTTTAATGGAACTGTTAACTGTTACAATTATAAACTATACTGGAAAAATGTTCATTCATAATACAGCAAATATAATGAAATGCTAAAAAATAAACCAAAAAGAAAACATATCACATAGAACTTAATGAAATAAAAAATGTAAAGGTTGATCAAAAAATGACAACATAAATAATGTTATGATATATAGCCAGATATATTAAAAAGAAACAACATAAAAAGAGACCTCTCCACCTAGGGATGTACAATAATTTCCATGCATTTAGTTCATTAAATTGTCTTTCTGTGATATTCACAGAAAGCAGAAAGCAGCAAATGAAGCAAAGGCTCATATGTTACTATAGTATTAATACTAAAGAGTGTAATTCTAGGAAACAGGAGTAAGTAACAAGCAAGAAGGACCAACACCAGGATGCAAGGTGCTGCTTAGTATTTGTCTCCAGTCATTGTGTGATCTTTAGGGACAGTATTCCCAGAGAAATAACTACCGTACTTCTCAGAACAAGATAGTTCATCCTGGGGAAGAAGAAAGATTTTATCCAGGAACTCTCATTTCCTACATACCACATGTTTGCTTCACAGGCGTCATTCCTGCTGTACTCCTGAGATATATGTGTGGACAAACTAGAGAGATCTGCCTCGATGGAGGCCTTAATAAGGATGCTGAGAGGCAGGAAGTGAGAGGGCTGGAGCGGGCAGGAGACAAGCACTGTTGAGTGGTCCCTGCATGGAGTTGGTGGTCATTTACACAGAGCTGTCCTAGTAGTCTCAGTCAGAGACCAGCAGCCAAGGGTCCAGGGGAAAAGAGAGACTGAGAGGACCATAGTGGCACATAAGATTAATCTGATACATAAATATAACGTGTTGGGATCACTTAAGTTCCAGATACCTGGTCATATAACTTTTTTTGAATTAGTAGCATTTATTAATATTTTCTATTATAACATCTTAATATTTTTAGTTTTTTTAATTTCAGAATATTACAGGGGTACAAATGTTTGGGTTATATATATTGCCTTTGCCTTGCCCGAGTCAGAACTACAAGCGTGCCCATCCCAAAAAATCCCAAAACAACAAATGTTTGCATGGATGCGGAGAGATAGGAACACTCATACACTGCTGGTGGGACTGCAAACTAGTGCAACCTCTGTGGAAAGTAATATGGAGATACCTCAAAGGGCTAAAAATAGATGTGATCCAGTAATCCCATTACTGGGCATCTACCCAAAGGAAAAAAAGACATTCTGTAATAAAAGACATTTGCACTCGAATGTTTATAGCAGCACAATTCACAATTGCAAAGATCTGGTCACCTAACTTTTAACAGCGCTTACCCCTAGGAGGAGAGTAGGTTTGGAAGGGGAAGGTGAAACACATTTTGCTTTATATACTTGTCAATTAAATTATTTTATAAGATGTTTTTTGTACTATTTCAATGCAATTATACCTTTAAAAGGACAATGTATGAAATTTTGCAAATTTAGATGCCTAAAGGTGGGAGCAATTAGCCCATCTCTAATTATAAAGTCAGTATATCTAAAACTTATTTTGCTGTATCATCCACCACCTTGACTATGTTTTCAAGGTTACTAGCATCACTATAGAAACAACTACCAAAAATAAAAGTGTTAGTGACCCTCTCAATTCTTTTCTTTCTCTCTCACCCACATGTAGTCAGTAATCATGAACACTGAACTATCAACCAAACATATGATGGGTCAAAGTTGATATTCGCAAAGTCATGTAGATGAGCCAGGCCAGCTCCCAGTTCCAGCAGATGGTCACGAGGTCATATGTGTTTACACACACTTAAAGAAATAATGAGTTTCTCAGGAAGGAGTGGTACTGGTGACGAAAGATCCAGAAGTTTCTTTACTTCTCTCTATGCCTCAGTTTACCCATCTTTAAACTCGAGCCTAATGGTAGTACTGCCCCATAGAAACTAGAGTAACCAAAGTTTACAGTGGTACTACCTTGCCTACAGTGTTCAGAAGAAAATCTGTCCCAACAAACATTTAGTTCAGGTATACTTCAATTATTAATACAACTGCAAAAATGAGGACCATTTTAATCCTGATAATAGATTTATTACTGTGATCCAGGCACTTCTTCAAATTGCTTTACACACATGCACACATACAAACTTCAGCATAACAAGAATCCAGTATATTAGTAACATTTTCATTTTACATATGAGAAAAATGAGGTATTAAGTCTCTTGGTCAAGGACAACCATTTACTGAATGGTGAAGTTAAGATTCAATTCCCATTGCATCTGACTTCATTCAAACTCTGCTCTTAAATGTGCGTGGCTGCTCCAGGCTAGTTATTATAGCATAACTGATCAACATTACTTAATCTCTATGCCAAATTACATTGGTATCAACAAATGATGTTGAATTTCTAAGCCTAGAGAGCTAAGAACCAGATCATGGAATGTGTTGATATATCAAAGAAGCTCACATCACACTGGGATTTGGAGGGTGCCAGCTGCTCTCTCACATGCAATAATATCTTATTTTTTCCCCTTGCAAAAGTGATTGTATAAACTGTATAGGACTTGTGGTTAAGAACATGGACTTTGGAGTCAGAATCCATGTAATCGAATCTTTACCATTTACTGCTTATATGACCTTACGAAAGTTCTTTTACTTCTGTGTGCCTCAGTTTTCTCATTTGTTAATGGTGCCCAATAGGAATCTCTACCCATTATGTTCATGAGTTAATAACTGAGCTCTAGCAATTACTGACACATAGTATGCACTAAGCCTTATAGTAAGTGGTTATTAGAATTATTTTCCCACTTCTCTGCACAGTTATTCACTCTTTTCTCAGAGCAGTGATCACATTTCTGTCAAGGTTAGTTATATACTACATTGATGTTTTTGGAAAGATATATATATATTATATATCCATAATCTCTTAGAAAATGAGCTCCTCAAAAGTAGAGAAGTAAGGCTTTTTGTGCTTTGTATTTCCAGAACCCAACAAAGTTCTGGAAATACAAATAAAATGTACTAGGTCCATCATAAACATTGGCTGGATATTGAGTAAATGAAATGAAACAGTATGTTCCTCTTATGCTATCTATTCAAAATCTTCTTATCCTTTAGAATCAGCTCAAGTTTTCCTCCTGATTATTCCAATTTTCATCACTAGATTGCTCTGCCATCTGGTCTTTATTTATATGTAGTCATGTCATTCAACATTTTCAGATGATTGGAGGTAGCTCAAAAATTTACAAAACTTTCCTCTAAAATATGCATAATCTATCCTATAAAAATCACTCTTAATTTAGTACTCGCTGATTTGGTTGCCACTTTATATGGTCAGTTCCACTCCTTCCAGCTACAATCCAGGTTAAAGTCCATTCCTCAGGAAAGACATACAGATACCCACACACAAGAGTGACGTTTGTATGTTACCTTCTCGCAGCATGCTGTGCTAATTGCAGTTGTCATTAAATAACAATTTCTATAATTGTTTGTTAAAGTTCATCTCATCCTTTGCATTGTGGGTTTCATGAGAGCAGGGGAATTGTATGGCTTGCTATTTTCTGTATCCCTAGAGTCAAGAACAGAACCCACACAGAGGGAATGTCCAATATATCATCATTGAATATATTCTCCCTGGCAATGCTTTGACAAATGATAACATTTAAATTTTGTTTATGATTTTGTTTTTTCCTCAGAATCTTGAGTGCAAGAAAATTCTGGATTGGTTGTAACTTTTAAGAACTTCACATTATCACTACACATGATTTAATTTAAAACAAGGCTTTCCATAAAGAAAAGTATACAGTGAAAAATATGGCTTCTCCCTGGGGAAAGTCTGAGTAGCCATTTAGATCAGCAATAAAATGATACGCATTGTAATCTACAATGTTGACATATTTCCTAGAAAAGTCAATATTTTTTCTAAACTGTTAGAGCTTCAGTAATTAAAACATAAAGAATATTAAGTCATAATTTCTTTCAAAATCACAAGAATAATGTCTTCTTCGTACACTTTTTTATTTTTAGACTGAGCATTTAATCAGTTGTACAGGACAGTTTTTGCTGGAACCATGCATGAGGGACTACGTCTGTCTATTTATCTAGCCATCTATCTGTGGAGCTATTGAGCAATCTATCTAAATTCTATTCCAAAGAATGTAAAGAATGGTTCGGGAAAAGATTCATGAATAGAGTTCAGATTAGTTTATTTTAATTCACTCAATTCATTTATCAATTTATAAATGGCCTATTATTATGTGGACAGTAATTCAATTGCATCAGCAGTTTGGCTTAGCATTTAGAAACTGAATATTCCAACTAAAGTATATCTACAGTTTTCAAAATCAAGTACAAAATGATTTTAAAAGATAATCAATATAATGAATAAATAAAGCTTAACTGGGAAAAAAGTTTCCCAGACATGCATTAATCTCAGGAAAATATCAGAAATGGCCAATTAAATATACATAATCAAGTTACATGAAGAAAAATGAATAGAGAACTAAAATGCATTTCTATTAAAGACCTTCTTTAAATGAATATTTTTAGGCTAAATAACATTATTATTCTGAGATCTGATTATCTTAATTTAGAAATAAAATCAATCATCTCTGTTCATTGACAAGAGGGTAGAAATACTGAATTTTCTCAACCTGTGTTTATCTCAGTGTACATTTAACATATATTAATTAGAAATAGGTATTCATAAGATAATGATATGCAGAGAGTCCTGCCTAATCTCTTTGATAATTGAAGCAATACTTTTTTTTGTCATCAAAATTGGAACATGTGATTTCCTTTGAATAGATGTGCCTATCTTCTGCTTAGGCTTCACAGGACCAAGAAAATTTCAGGGCCTAGGGTTTTAAAGGAATCTAGTGGTCCATTGATCTGGGTTTAAAAGACAATGAATTATTATGGGAAAGGCTTCTTAGGGGGAAGAAAAATAACAACCTAGACTGGAATAGGAATCAACTAATTAATTCTTAAAGTGATTATAACCAAGAAAAAATCAGACCCAGGTGTTTAGTTGATATGATACCAAATAAATCTCTTTTGTGATCCTGGTTACTCCAAACAGATCCACTGGATGGTCCACTTTTATAATTTATGGAAAACTGCACTGGAGGATGAGAATAGTTGGGGGGATCTGAGTGAGAAAAAGGAGGAGACTCACACTGGCTCTGGCTACTTAGTCACTGGTCATCCAAACACGTGAAACAGTTCCTCCTTCAGTCACTAACGAATGAGATGAGCTACGGGCTACAGGACAATCTGGAATCATCTATCGCCATTATAACCCTGCTTACCATCACATGCTTCATGAGAAATAGTAATATACCTAATCCATGAGCCAGAGTGGCCAGGAGAAAACTGTATCACTGCCCTCTGTCTTGTGCTGAAATACCCTCCCATTCTCTTCTTGGGATTTCGTGGCAGGCTCTTGTGCCATTGCTCTGGTTACAAAGGCTCAGTATATGGTTGGCATTCCATCTCATATATTCTAAAGGCATATGCTAAGCTTTTTATTAGGTTCATTAAATATATATGAGGCAAATTTAGAAAGAGACTTTATGACCTCCTATAGTCACATGTTTACTGGCTGTTTCACTATTTCTTTCTTGTATTACCTATTTTTCTTCCTATTGCAAACATTTGGTTTGATCATATGTACCTTTGTTTTGATTTTTAATAATTCTATTGTGATATTGATTAACCATTTATTTTTTTCATTTTGTTGATTGACATCAAATTTTATTTAGAGTGTATTTTAATATACAGAATAATTTACATTTTATCTTAACTAATCTTTCAGTCATTTCTCATATGGATTCAGCTTTGTGTATTAATAAACAGTAATATTCTAAGTTGATAGATTCTTTTTTTAGATGCGGCAAGACTATTTATTGACCATTTTTGATGAGCTTGGTTTTATAAAGGACACAAAAATAAATCCTAAGATTTTCAAGAAATCTTGCCCTCTGAGATTGAAACACATGCCATCAAAACAATAAACAGATGTACAATTGAGATACGAGCTTCAATAAATCCAGAATTTCAACTTCCTTTATAAATTCAGATCAACATATAAAATATGTATTTTTTAAATTTTACATTGATTTTTCCTTTACTTCTTTCTCTTGAGTACCATTACATTTTTGCTCAATTAACTATAATTGTACATAATATTTTAAATTATTTAATTGCAATAAATCTCCTACACAGTCTTAATTGACACAGGCTAAATTGAGAAGGTGATGTGCTTATTTCTTTATGCTCACTAAAACATTTCCTTAGTATGTATAGCTTTGACTACAGATGATTTTTTTGATGCTGAGCTTTTAGTTTGATTATCAAGATGACAAGCCTCCTATACAAAAATATGCATTAGATAAAAAGTGAAGAGTACGGTTATAGAGCATTAATCATTTGTTTCTAGACTTGTAGGGCCACAACCCCAGAGCTAATATTCCAGTAGTATTTTAGGGAAAGCAGTGTAGGACAGTGTTCAACCTGGATCCTTCCAAAGCAGATATCCAAAAGGAAGCCAGGCATGTGGATCATATGGCTGTAGGGAAGTGAGCCTGATAAATCAACTCACAAGAATGAAGAGAATAATGGAATATTTTGAAAAGCAAAGACCAGGTAACTAAATGGGTTAAAAAGTTGAAGTGGAAAACTACAAAGACAGTGGTTGGATTATGAGTACGAAGATGATGTCTCTAGAATTGATTTTACAACCAAGAGAGCTTTGAAAGATAAGCAAGGCAGAGTGTGTGCTTTGAAGAAGCAATGGTATGAATGACCTTAGTCATAGTACAAGGATTTTCATACTTACAGATAAAAAGCAAAATGGTTTCTGGCTAAGGGAGCAGCAGGAGCAAATATGTGGGGACCTAAATGTGTATAATCTGTTCACAATATAGAAAAGTCAAAACTACTGAAGTCTAAAGGGAAAAGAGTCGTCCAGAGAGTTAGCACAAGTCATATTGGGAGGGCCTCTCGATGCCATCCCGCAGGCCCGTTACTGTCTGCAGCCCAGGACTATCAAAAGTATCTGAAAGAACTGAATGGACAGCACTGTTATTTATTTTAGGAAATAAGCTTTGGAAATGGTTTAAAGAGTAAACAGGGGAGATGAGAGTCTGGTTGCAGAATCATAGTAAAACTCTACTGAAGTAGAAGAGGGAGAAGCTAAATGCCAGTGGCAACGGAAATGGAAAAGTAAGAGTAAATATAATGATGATAAGAGTAATAACGATGTATTACTATTTATTTGATAATAACTAAACTTAAAGAACACTTATAATGTGCCAGGCTCTACTACAGAAACTTTATATGTATTAACTCATTGAAAAATAACCACTCTCTGTTTTAAGTATTATTATTATTCCCTTTGACACGTGAAAACATTGTGGCACAAAGAAGTAACTTGTCCAAGTTTACACAGCTAATA
Source organism: Cheirogaleus medius (assembly GCA_008086735.1). Lineage (NCBI taxonomy): Eukaryota > Metazoa > Chordata > Mammalia > Primates > Cheirogaleidae > Cheirogaleus > Cheirogaleus medius. Next base: position 23,718,532 of record VBSM01002937.1, on the reverse strand, counting down.
AGATGTGAGGAACAGACAACAAAATAGGCAAGATATGTATAGGGAGATAATTCTTTATGTGTGTTCCGTCTTCCTGCATGTTTTAGAACAAGAAGTATTTACTCCCTTTGCCCCTATCTTTCAAAAACATTTGTATCTTCTACCTCCTTGGAAAATAAAGATGGTGTCCCACTTCAGGACAAAGCTTTGATGGTTTTGCTTACATATCCTTTATAAAAGATTCAGGTTTCCTAAGCTCAACACTCTTCAACTGTGAAACAAACCCACTGCATGTATAGTGTCCACCTGGCTTTTCTCTGCCCCATAGCCATGCGACTGAGGAGTGAAAAGGAGCTGATGCGAACGTGATGCTCATGCAGTCTGGGGTGCCATGAGCAATCCAGTCCTTTGTCTCTGACCCCAGAGTCCTGCGTCTTCTGCCAACATCCATGGAATAGTAGCCAGCTAACTTGTTAGCTTGTGAGTATGATAAAATCTCAGACTCTTCACAGTTCTTTCCAATATGGTAATTTGTCTGTTGCCTACAGAGATGAGAAATATAAGAAATTATGAATAACACTGTTATTTTCTTCCAGGGTTATTTAGAGGGTAGTATCTACAACAACAGTGTTGAACACACAAATAGGGATATATTTGTAAAGATAATTTTTTGTACATGTTTAGATTGAGATGCTATTAAGATATCTTTGAAAATGTCAACAAAATAGATGGTTCTAAAAATATATGAGGGATATCACATCTAGAAATATGTATTGGGTAAAAAAAACTATAGATATAAAATATGAAATCACATAAATGGCTAAGATTATTATTAAATAGAGATTAGAAGGAGCTCATGGCTAAGGACAGAATTTTGAAAGAGGGCATCAATTTTAAAAGCATGGGCAGATGAGGACAATCTAAAGCAGAAAAAATCAGGGAAATAGGAACAGAACCAAGAGAGTACAATGATATAAAGGTCAAGAGAGAAGAACATGTAACAGGGAAGGATGAGATATTAGGTCAAATGAGGTAGTAAGATTGAGGAGGATGTGGGTAAGAGAGATAACTGGCACTAGTTTGCTCTCTTTTGGACGCTGTCTATGTGTGGATGATGAATATGGCAGGCAGATCATCTTCAAGGCATATCTTGGTTGAAATAAACAGCACCAAAGACCAAAGCAATGGTATGATATTTCCTTGTGTAGGTTCAGAATATACTTTTAGGGAATCCAGAAGGGTAATATTCTGAATTCCAGATAGATTGTAGGCATTTGGAGAATATATTAATATCTGCACATTGAAGCTTCAAACAGCATACAGTATTCCTAGCTGATACTCCTGTTTCAGTGGAGCCTTGCAGAAAATAAGATTCAAGGAAAATCTTTGTTGGTTCTTTCTATGTATTCATGGAGCAAGCAACTGTGCTTGCTTGTTCTCAGACACTGTACAGGTCTTGAAGATACAAAACTGAATAAAATATTATCTCTCTCAAGTTGATATAAACAAACCATCATTCATCATGTAATGGAAAATACTATATTACTGACCAAAAGAAGATACTGTGAAATCATAGAGGAGAAGGATCTAACTTTCTGAGATATGAGTAGAATTCTCCAAAGAGTTAACGCTTGCATTAAATCTTGATTCTTTAAGGATGGACAAGACAGGAAAGGAGAAGCATTTCAATACGTGAAAGTGTCCCAAGCTACGAGAGAACTGAGATTCAAAATATGAAGTTGGTTGAGCAAAGTTGTATCTTTCATTGTAAATGTGAGAAAGGAAGAAAGTAAAGCTGGGTGATTGGTCAGGTACGAAAACACAGCAGGTGTAGAATGTTGTGTTTGGAAATTAGAAATGTATTCATTAGGCTCTGAAAAGCTATTGAATTTTTTTTAAAACTAGGAAAGTAAACTAAGATTTACATTTTAGAAAGATTAGTCTGACAGCAATATGGAAAGGGAGTAAGAAAAATGGCAGAAAAGAATTAAGAAGTGATAGTAATAGTCTAAGTGAGTGATAATAAAAGGCAAGCTCAGCGGCAGCAGTGGAGCTGGAGGGGGTGGACAGGTGTGGGAGGTTTTCAGGACTCAGTACTGGCGGGATGTGCAAGTCACGGAATGGAGTTAAGAAGGACGCTTTTGTCCCTAGGAGAATGGAATCCCTCGCTACTACCTAACATATATACATTTACACATATAGATGTATGTGTATCTCTTTATATATAAATATATTTTGTATATGTTACATGTTAGATACCATATTATATATGTAATAGAGAGGCAGAGAATGCTGTCAATCAGATAGGTCAACTATTAACAAAGAGAAGCAGAAAATGCTGCCAGACTTCTTCCTTACATAACAAAAAAGACAATGTGGATATAGAGACAGGTTTTCCTCTTTGCATTTAACAAAATGAGTTAGTTTGGAAAGTCATAACATGAAGCAGCAACATTTGTCCATCTTTCGGTTGTTATATTTTTCAGGTGCCTTTTGTGAACTGTCTGGGGCATGGACATACTTGAAGCTCTGACTTGGGTGGGGCAAAGGCAATATATGTAACCTAAATATTTATATCCCTGTAATATGCTGAAATAAATAAATAAATAAATAAATAATCTTAAGGCTCTCCCCACCGGCTGACGGAATGGACCCACTCCGGGCCAAGGGCATATCCTAAAACTAAATTGCCTGCCATGAGGAGGGAGGTCAGACATGCCTCATCATGCCCACCTCCCTTCTTGGAGACATCCTTTGTAACCCATTAACAGACCTAAGGCTATGCAAGACAAACCTGCAGGTCCTCAGTTTACACAGCAAATATGTCCAGTAGCTTGTCTTTGATTAACAGACTTACTGATCTTAAAACATTCCAAAGCTTTAGACAAAAGCTTCATGGCTCTAACAAGTCAAAGTGTGTTTAAGCCCACCTATAACATGTAAGCTCCCCTAAGCCCTAATCCCTCCCTTTGTGATGGCCCACTTTTTGGGCCAAAACACTGTATGCCTTCCATGTATTGATTTATGACTTTACCTGTAACCCCTGTTTCCCTGAAATGTATAAAGCCAGTCTGTAACCCAACCACAGCGAGTCCACTTGCTCAAGGCTTCTTGGGCATGGCTCTGAGTCATGGTCCTCAAATTTGGCTCAGAATAAACCTCTTAAAATTATTTTACAAAGTTTGACTTCTTTTTCATTGACACTTTACTCATTACAAATGTGTTGAATCTTCTTCACATGTAGAAATTCAGATTTAACAATAGGGGTTGAATACAAAACTATTGCTCTGAATAAATCGGAAAGAAATCAACTGTCTACAGGATTTGGGACACCACCACAATACTCGTTCCTAAAGTGGCCATTCACAAAGTGACTTTGCCAGAAAGCAGCATTTTTCAGAAAACAGCATCAGAAAGTTATTTGCTTTGAAAGAAAATAATAGCCCTGTATCTGCAATTGCACTGTGATGCAAGGCGTGCCGGTTAAGATAGCAGCACACCTCTGAGATGTTGAGTTTTCATTTCAACATTTGAAAATTAAATTATGTGTCATGCTGAAGCTTGATATTATCAATTACTTCACTAATTCCAAGCCCACGCCTGTTTCAGAATACACATAGAGCACAGCATTATCTCCACTGGGCAGTTTCACATGATGTTCTCGTGGCTTAAGTTACAAAAGATCATTCAGATGGAAAATCCACAATGGGTTCTCTTATCATTCAGAACACAGACTCCATTCAAGCAATGAAATAGGTTTCAAATTCATTTCTTAGCATTTCCAGGTGTATTTCTATTGCAGTATTATACAATTTTTGTCTAGTTTTTCTACCATCACCTCTCACATATAGCTTTATTGATTCTGTGACAAATAAGTCACTCAGCTTGTAACTACCATGTCATTTGAAATTTCTGTTCAAGGTTTTCTGGACCATTCTCCTTTCCAAATAGAGTCGCTTTCTTATTATTTATTCTACTGAATATAACAAAAGTGGGTACAGAGGAAGTGATATTAGCTTTCCCAGGTGAGGAATAAAATTGACTCATGTTCTATCTCTGGTTCAGTCATGTAAGGAAAGTTCTGCACATTCAAGATTTGTGTATGTTCCTGCCTGTTCCTATTTAAAATTTAAAATCACAGCATATCATAGTTATGAACATGATAAAATCATTATTTTCCTATTTGAATAAGAAAGTAATATGGATCTTTGAATAACTATCTCAGGGCAAAGTTAAGAAAATTTTAGTCACAAAGTAATTTATAATGTAATTTTCTAACATCACCTTTCAATTATAAAATGTTGACCCATAGTACTGACAATATTTACAAATTGTCCAAAAATCCATTTATAAGCAATGGAAAAGATTGGTTGAAAAGTAAGCACATGGAATTTAAAAAGTACATGAGTATATTACTTTTTAAAAAATTGTTTTACCTCAAAATATTAAGGGAGTACAGTAAAGCTGAGAGTTAAAGACTCAATACTCTTCACAATAGCCACAAAGAAAATGAAATACTAAGGAATATACTGAACCAAGGAAGTGAAAGATCTCTACAGGGAGAATTGTGAAACTCTGAGGAAAGAAATGCACAAGATACAAAGAAATGGAAATACATGGGTAAATTAAACACACACACACATACACACAAAAGGGCCATGAAAAAGGAATATGCAATAGAACAAGATACAGGAAAGGAGGTCTGGATGTTGAATGAGAGGTGTCCATTTATCTGTGGAACATTTACTCTGCACCCTGTAGAACCAGGAACCATAGAAGGCATAAAGCTGACTAAGGTACCATTTCTGACCTCAAGGGAATTATGGAGAAGTGCTTGTGTTTGCATTCAGGGATGGGCATAGAATTCATTCTGGTAATAACATGTTACAATGAAATATGATTTAAGTGCCACAAATTTCAAAACAGTGAATGGACCCATTAATACTTATAGAATGCACACTTGCTGCAATGGAGACAGATCCCAAAAGTCCTGGAACACCAGGTGAAAGATAGTGAGGTCAGTAAAGTCAGGAAAAGTCACAAATAAAGGTAAATCTATGAAGTTTACAAGACTATAAAATAATAGGGAAGAAGTGAGTAAGGTCAGGAAGATAACAAAGAGAATATGTTTTTAATGGAAAAAGCATGTACAAAGTTAGGGATTTAAATAGGGAAATGTATTCTGGGACAAAGTCTTCTGTGACCCAGCTGGAGCCGTGGTGAGCACAGTGGGCACGGTGAGGGGATGAGGAGAGCAGGGAACTACCTCAGAGAAATATTTGTTTGTGTTGGCTGGAGCATCTTCCTCATCAGCACAAAGTGGCAGGCTCCGTTTCTATAGACTAGACATCTCTGCTCCATTTTGCAGCTTGATATTCCTTGCTTTGGTTGCTGTCTTCAAAATTGATGACTCTGGTCACAACCATGGCTGAAAGAGTCCAGATCGATACATCAATTTGATTCTATCATAAAAATAAATTAAAACAATGGGGCATTGATGTCCTCTACATCAAAAGGGCATACTACACATACACACAGACTCTCCTGACTGGAGAAGTCCTTAAAAATTATATAGCCCAACTCCTTTATTTTCTCAAATGGAAATGTGAATTAGGGCTCACAACAGTGAAATGACTTGTTTACTGTGGCACAATTCGTATTTGTAGCAAAGCTACACATTTACTCACACAGTAACTTAAATGTTCAAAAAAAATCAGATTATTCATTTTGTATAACTGATTCAATCTTCTTCAAGACTCTTTCACCCTTTCTCCCCATCAAAACAAAAAAAAATTGCTCCAGTTGGGGAAAAAAGGTAAAACAGACTAATTTTGTTTAAAACTTAGCTTGAACATTTAAGTCTTTCACATTATCTTTAAGAGAGTTTTTTTTTTAATTTGCAGATTTCTGCTATCTTCTTTCTCTTACCCAAGGTAAGAATATTCTTCCATTGGTGGATTGAGTTCTTCTGGGATTCACAGTGTTCTCTCACTTCTTTGACCTTTGCTCAAGGACTTTGTCCTCTTGATCAGCTTAATTTGGGAAGGGTTTAATTCACAGGATGGTCTCCCCTAACTTGGTCAGGGTCCAGTAGCGATCGATGGCTAAGTGGACCTCATTTTAACTCCCGCTTGTACCATAGACCTCTCTGCGTCTCTGTAACATCCTCCAGCAAACCCCCAGATCTTGGCAGTCCATCTTCAGAATCACTAACAAAGTGAGCCAGTGAGCCACATGGCAGAGCAGCCGACTCCCTACCCAGCCACCTTCTTAGAACATACAGCTCTATGGGTGCATCACAGGAAGAAAGAGCGACTCGGGGTTGCTTAATATCAGGCCTCTGTGTAACCACACTGTGCCACTGTGATTCACCTGATGTGGCCACCCCTACCCTTCCAGGGTCCCAACCATTATTCTAGTAAAAAGCCCATCCTTGGCATTTCTAGACTGCCCATCTAACACATTTAACTTGGAGGGATGAGATGAGGACCCATGTGTCTAATCTTCCCCTCTCTTATCTCCTTTCTCATATGTCTCAAAATCTCTCACCTCCATAGCCCCATAAAGTGAGTGTCAGACTTTCTCTTCCTCTACTCTACTCTCCTGATTCCTTAGGACAACAATCTGTTCCAAGGCCTAGCTCTCAGTGGTGGCAGGTGTAGACTCTATACATTAAAAAAGAAACACCTTCATATGAGAACTCTGAGTTTAACTCTTTATATTTTTTAGGAAATCTTTAACATTTTACTTACTTACTGCAAAATTCTACTTAGAACAGTAATTCTTTCTCTTTACCTTTCTTTTATAACAATTCTAGTCTCCTAACCAAACTCCTAGGAAGATGGATGTGTCAGACGGATGGATATCTCAGGTCCACTAGGAAGAAAACCAAGAGCAGTATGCTATAAAAGAAATGCATAACCTCTGTGGTGTGCTGAATTAATTAATTAAACTGAGAATTGGTGCATTTCAGTGATTGTGATCACACCCTGTACTCTAATTTAAAATGCCACTAAAAGTATTATTTTATTAATAATTAATTTACTATTGATTATTTCATATGATAAGAAGAATCAATCTTTGTTAGAAACTTTGTATCCTAGGAAAGTAATGCCTTTTTGCATTCTATAATCTTCCACCTGAGCTTCCCAGAAAAGCTGTTTGGTAGGAAAATCAAATAGGGTTATGATGACCTGAAAATACAATTTATTTAGGGGAGTTGGAGAAGGGAGAGAGATGGAATAAAAGTAGAACAGTAAAATATGAGACCAGGAGAAAACTGGGTCAAGATTAACAAGTGAAAATGAGTAGAGAAGCATGAATGATTTTTAAGGGGCTTGAGAAAATTGAACATTCTAGGATAGATATATAAAGGGATTGGAAAGACTCCTGGGAACAAAGAGAAAACAGCTAGAAATTATTTTCCTATAAAGTAATAACGCATTCCACATAGGAAGCTGGATTTAAGAAACTCTATTTTTCATAGAAAGTCTATATACATTTCTTAAGGGGAATCAATGGTAGTCCAGTTAGGGAATTATGCAAATCTATCAAAGACCTAGATCACTTTTATTACTATGTGATTTGATACGGAGCACATGTGGCTTATCTAACAAACTTAGTAGAACATATTCTTTAGAGTGTAGTATCATTGAAATGCAAATGGTATTTGTAATGCAGAGGAGAGAGGTTTGATGTTATTGTTTTATCCTTTGAGATACAGTGTGTTCTTAACATGGTGTTCTTTACTTTGTTTAGAAACCAGTTAGCATAACTTCTGACTACTTAAAGACTCTGTATCATTCATTTTTGGAATGTTTAAGATTTTGACTTCGTTATTTTTTTCCTTTTATACTGAAGTTTTCTTGAGGTCCAGTGAAAGAGGATATGTTAGCTTTGCATGTATGTTTACTACATAAACCACATAAAATATTTTGTGCTCATACATTTACTCAAAAATATTCATATAGCACCTACTTGCTTGCCAGGGCCTGTTCTAACCTCTGATTTATATAATTGAAATAAAATGCATGGCCTCTGGCATCATGTGTCATATGGTTTATGTGGGAGACAGCTCTTAATCAAATACCAAATGACTTTGTGCTGAAAGTACACCATGTGAGACTTACATTAGCACAGTGGAATGGGAAGTTATTGTCTAGTGTTTTAACTCTGCCTAAGCTAATGAGGAGAAATATCATACATGTGCCATGAAGAAAATGTCATAAATATGCCTCCTTTTGAAAGATCAGTTCAAAGAATGTATCCTTTCTCTGCATAGTCCAAAGCCAAAGCCCATGGATTGGTCAGAAGCTTTTGTACAGGACTAAGTATCTGGTGGTCTTGAATCAGACTCATCAGACTCATCTATAAAAGGAGGAAATTTCAATAAATAACCCTCTAAGATATCCACATATGGGAAAATAATTTGCATAGCAAAATCTTAAAATTTCAGAGGTAATTAAATATACTATTATACAAATATCTTTAAAGACTAGTGTTATTAATAAAAACCATAATGTGCTGCCACCTAGTGGAAATTAATTGGGATTAATTAATTACTTTATATTTACACCCACCTTTGGCCTTGGAATATCCTGTGGTCCCTGTGGAAATCAAAGTGATAACTATCAAATAACACTCCCATTAAGTAGACAGCCTTCACAACCAAAGTTGTACCCGAACATAAATTGTGCTGTTTCTGCAGAGTCTATTCCTAGGGGAATCTCTTTTGATCTCTATAAATACTCTCTTTGGTACTCCAAATAGCAAAAACAAAACAAACAGCTTTTCACTTGAACCATAACATTTAAAATAGACATAATCTAATGTTCTGCTTGTACCCGAGAATGTGTTCGGTAGGTTCCATTACAGTATCACCGCTTCATCCGTATTTTGCTCCCCCACTATGGCTCCAATTTCATCCTACATCTACCATCTGATTTTCCCTCGGATTTCACTCTACGTCTACCATTGCCTCAAAATCCTCACTGTTAGAACCTATCAGCCTCCAATCTTCTTTCCCTCTGGATGATTTTCTAAATGAAACAAGACATTCTCTGTTCGTATCTCTAATACAGTCTCAAGGCTTCTAGGAACATGCATTGAAGGAATCTGATTTATTTCTTCAGTCATTGCTTCTGTTAGATCTCACCATCTCTCAGATCTGCTGCATTTTTAAGTTCTTGAATCCTAAAATTCCTCTTTCTGACCATATCCTTTTATTATTTGCTTATTCAAGCTCCTGTTTTAGTTAGTGATGTTCTTTTTACAAAGAACACACTCTTGGATGACTGGCGGGTAAGCAAGGGGTGGAGGAAATGATGGATTATTTTAAGGTGGTTAATTTTGTTTAGACAAGTATAGGACTTAAAATTAGGACATAAGATGTAACCCAATCAGAACACATAATTTCAAGTGTAGTTTACAGCATTGAAGCAATACAGCCAGAGCTTCCTGGGTGGACATGAACACCCTCTCTCTGTTTATTTCTCATTTGGGCTTTTTGTTTTGTTTTGTTTTTCTTCGAGAGGCAGATCTTTATCTCCTGCTTCACATGCTCTACCTCCACTGTGACTAGGGATGATTATAATCAGCATCTCAGTTTAGCAACCCTCGGGGTAAAAGTAATTTCTTCCTAGCAATGTCCAGATAACAACTCCAAGGGTAAAAATCTGATTTGCCCTGTTTTAGTCACATGTCTCTGCCTTGGACCAATCACTGCTGCCAGAAAGATGAAATAATATAATTGGCTAGACTTAGGCCATACACTTAATTCTGTGGCCAGGGACCAGAGTCTATTAGTCTATTACGAGAAGCAGACGAATGGAAGAGTTAACCAAAATGATTGGACAACTCAATCTACTCCACCAAGATCAGTAATTTCTCTCTAACACAACAGTCAGGGACTACTTGGTCTCTCACTCATAGAATTAATATCCTATCCTCTTCTCTCTTCCAGGAGGAATCCTTTGCTTACACATAATTGATACTACTTTATAATTTCTCTCTCTCTTTCAAATTTTGCTTTAGTTCCTAATCCTACATGACTCGGATTTACCAATCCTAAATTATCAAGGACAGTATTTGAATTGTCATCTCTTCTTTTGAACTAGTCACTGGCCAACCTGAGAGTCACATCCTTCCCCCCACCACAGTCAAAGGAAGGAACATTACTTAATAAAGAACACATTTATTGAGGGTAGCAAGGGCTTTAGGTGAATTAGATGGCATTAGTTTAATCATGACCTTCAGGCCTCCTTCCCATTCTGGTCAATTGTGATTTCTTCCCCAACTTTGATCTGACAGGCATTTCCTCGAGGCTATTGTGAGAATGTGCAACTTCTTAATCAGTTAGGGGCTCCTTAATTTTCTCCCAGTAATGAGTTTTTGGGAAATTAAAATTCAAATGGTTTGAATAAACCAAAAATTGCAGAAAACTTTAGTTTTATTGGTCTCCTCTGCACCATACTTATGCAAAAGATGACTCTACAATACATCTATTACAGAACAATTAGATGACCATTGAGTTCACATCCATTTATTAAAATTAAATCACTAGAACATATTAGGAAACAATATTGTCAACCTCCAATATTCTCCTCTCTGAGTCCTAAATTTATCACCTTTTAGGTCAAACTGGCTGCTTCATTTTGGATTCTTCCCAAAGCTCTCTTGATATGTAGACATTTCATTTGCATACAAAAAGGCACACCGCATGGCTGGATAAACCAACCATCTGGCCCAGGCAATTTATCTGGATTATTACTGAACTGTACAAAACTATGTAAATATATATTCCTAAAATTCCAATTACTCCCTTATCCATCTGCCTTACTGCCTTTCCCTTCAGCAACCCTGAGTAGACAGGATCATTTGCTTCTCTAGCCTCTGACACACACACACACAGATACATACACACATAGCTTCCTGCTTTATTGACTGTTGCTGGTAAAAGTCAAGTCATAAAGCCAGGCGAGTTGGTCCGCTGCTAGTGTGTGCTATTTAGACTCATTCAGGCTTCCTAGCTGATTAACATGCATTTTACTAATCCCTAGCCCAATCCCCGTCACATTGTCTCATTTTTCTAAATGCTCATTCCGAAATGTTTGCATTCTGCTCTAGTCTTGGATTTTTCATTCTTGAAGAAGATTCATTTCAGAAACCCAGGGCTAAGTATGCCAATAAATAAATATCAGTATAATTGCACCTGTATGTTATTCTTAATATTATAGATACATTGATTTAGGAGCTCATTATATGACATGAGTTTAGTTTTTCATAATTAAACTATGGTTGTGTTTGTAAAGTTCTGAATTAAAGGACTTCTTTAGTTATTATTAACCAAAACTGAATTCAGGGGATCCCAAGTAATATCTTTAATTCTCTACCCTATGTCCTTATTAGTAAACCCAATAAACTATACTACGTAGCATCTTCACAGCATGGTAGAGCAGGGACTCTAGAGCCAAACTGCCTGAGTTCAAATTTTGACCCTTCTACTCACAACTGTGTGACCTTTGGCAGTTTACTTGGTTTTGTGTGTGTGTATGTGTGTGTGTGTGTTTCTATTTACTCATCTATAACAATAATTTCTATTTCATCAAATAAAAAAACTGTAATAGTTAACACTTGTAAAGAGCTTAGAAAACTTTGTTTATTCATTAAAATTAACATCTCCTCCCCTAACACACCCCTCCAAAAAAAAAAAAAGCTTAGACTTATTCTGTTGATATGTGACTCTCTTCCATCTTTATTCTTTCTTCACAAGTTGCGGCCTCTGAAGTTAATCCCCCGCAACACACACACAATTCATTGACCCAGCTGTTTTTACAGACAAGTCTGCATTTGAAAAAATTATTAATACATCATTAATTCAGTTTATTTCAGTAGAAGAATATACTGGAGGTTGGGTTGAAAGGTTTAGGCAATAATAATGAGTAATCGTGTGACTACTTTTTATCCTTTATGTATATATTCCACTGCAGCATTGGCCATGGTCAATGGCAAATGAGGATCCAGGACATTCAGGATCCAGGTGCTATGCTTTCAGGGACACAGCTGTCAATATGCTACCTCCATTTCCTCAACTCCCAACTCCATCTGCTACTCTACCCACTGGAATTGGTATCCACCCACGCACGGTACTACACTGAAGCTGCTCCTCCAAAGTCACTGATGATAAACTAATAGTTAAATCTTTCTTTCTTATTTTACCATGTCATTAGAATTTTCCCTTGTTCTTTAGATTTTATGACAACACTCTTCCTAATGTCCCAAGTGTTTGTCTCACCATTTCTTTTTTGTCATCTTATGAGCTTTTCTTTCTGTGCCCTCTATTTAACCCTTACTTTACTACATGTTGAAATTTCCCTGCTTATTTTGCCTTTGCTTTCTATGCTTATGAATCTGCAAATTTAGGCTGAATTTTCCAATCACTCCCAAATTACAGCCATAGCCCAGTGCTAATTACACCTTTATCATCTCTTCACCAGATTATGTCAACAGAATCTTAATCAGTTTTTCTCCACCTCTAGTCTCATGCCTTTCAAAGCCTCAAGATAATCTACCTAAAATAATAGTGGGCTGATGACTGTCTACAGAATAAAGTCTAAATGCTGTAACAGAGTCCACATGGTTCTCCACTTTCCAGCACATTTCTTCTCTCCAATCCTGCCCCACAGTATCCCTTGCCTTGGACATTGCTCTGTAACAACACCATATATGTGGTGTAGCTCACAAATAACACAGACTTTTTTGTTGTGTTTTGTTTTTAAAATGCATGCTTTTCCCGTTATCCAAAGTGAAGCGACACAAGATATGGAAAAAGTGCTCCACATCTAC
>VBSM01002937.1:23675789-23705610 GCA_008086735.1 Cheirogaleus medius | reverse complement strand
AAAAAAAATAAAATTAATGCTGTTGTATGTCATCATCTTTGCCTGGAACAACTTTACTTAGATTTCATCTTCATCCTTTAATAAGATGCAGTTTTCACATGACAGTTCTTCCAGCAGCTTCTGATCATCCTGTCTGTCCCCCAAGCTTCGGTTCAGTGCCCTCTCTCATTGCTTCCATAGTACCCATTTTATGTCTGTAGTGGCATATTAATTGTATTTTACTTAAATTATCTTCTTTAATACTTTAGGTGTTCCTTGATGGCAGAAACAATATGTGTATACATATACCCAGTACCTTCCAAAGCACTTGGCCTTTAAAAGGCACTCCATGATATTTGTTGAATAGGTGAATAAATGATTCAATGAATGAATAGTTGCACAGGGGCAGCAAAACTCTCAAGAAATTGACCCTTGAAATATACTCAATGACCTCCTTCATAAAATTCTAAAACCTTATTCAGCCCAAAGACACAAAGCTAGTTATGCTGTCCTCGTGTTTCTTTCATACAGACACCATGAATCATGCTGAATTACAGCTCCTTAGACCTTACAGCAAATGCAAAATGCCCTGTAGGACATTCATCTTTCATACTGCATTATATTTTTAAATGATAATTGTTGTCATAAATGTTCTTACTCACATTTCAGCTAGTTAAAAATTTTGCCTGCCTCAATAAAATGAAAGATGCCAGATTGTTTACAGATGAATTAATCATGACATTATCCCTGGAACTTTTAAATTACATCAATTACATTGCACTTAGCATCACAAATAACCTGCATATTAAACAAATGGAATCTTTTCTCCTATTAATAAAGATTAAATCATTAACTACCACTACTTGAATAGCAATGTGTCTGCAGTCAATGGCTCCCAGGACATATAAGAAATCTTGCTCTGTCACAAAATATATGCCTTCCTTTCAGGGACATCGTCAATCTTTATGGAATTTGGGAACATTCGTTTTCTTTAGGAGTTTATCTATGGATTGATTATAACATTTAGACGTGGTGCACTGCCTAATGCTGAGAGCTTAAGAGAGTTGTGTGAAATAATTCTGCCTTCAAGAATCCAATGCTTAGGCATCTTTGCAAGGCATAAGACAAGCCTGGCTTTTCAGTTTCCAATTTAACTTTTTAGATACTTAAAATATTTAGATTTAGTTGATCAATGCCTTTCAAGCAGTAGTTTTTAGATGTCTGAATCAAGTCAGAGACTTAAAGACATTATTTCCTGTCTATTCTGTGAACTGTGCATGAATATACAATAAAGATAGAAATCATTCAATGAAAATTTTGTTAGACTATACAGGTCTTAAAATATTTGCAGAAGGAGCCTTCAATTATTTATGATAATTTAATCTGTGTTACCCTTTATATATTATAAAATGTTAATAAAATCATAAGTCCTCCAATATCAAATTTTTCCTATCTTATGACCCTTAAATATAAAACTAAACAATAAAAAAGACAATTACAATATATAGCTAAAGCGTCTGTCACCATACTTCTCCGTAAGTGTTAGATTTCTTTGACAGATAATGAAAAAACAGAAATCTTAGGCCCTGGGAAGCTGTTCCCTGGGATGTTCTTTGCAGCCCCCAGTTCCACCTTATGCAAACTTGGTGGGCATCTAAGCAGAAAGAGAATGGGAGTTTAGATGGATTGGCAGCCCATAATGCCACATAACCATAAATAACTCTGGCAAGAGGGGAACAAACACCAATTCCCAGCCACTCAGAACATGACATAGGTGTTCAGACTTTGTCAGTGTTGAAGGATGGCTTGCGTGGATTTAATGCTCCATAGTACCCTATTTCCTTCTTATTCACTCAGATGAACTTTCTTCCAAAGTCTTTAAGAAAGCAGGTTATGAGAAATTAAGGAAGTAAATCTATTATCAGTGAGCAGAAAGCCCCTGCTATAATTAAAGTGACTATAGGTGCCAGTTTACACCTCTTTTCTTAGTATAATTGTTGACAGCATCCAGTATGGTTCAAAAATGTGCCATTTTATACAATGTTAGCTGGTGACTCCAGCCATAGTCCTTGTTAGAGCAGTGACAGACATTAAAATAATGCCCATGGTAGGAGGCGTGATGCTAATGTGGCAGCTGAATCCAACGTCTCCTCAAGTTTACCCTTAGCAATGTTACCTTTCACACTAAAGGCAACAGGAGCGATAGAAGTTTAGGGAAAAATGGAGTTGAAGATAACACTAGCAGCTCCTGAAGGCTATCTCTCTGGAGCCCTGAACAGGGCCTGGGCCAAGGCACAGGCGGTAGAGTAAGAGTGAGGGACTGTTGCCAACTCAATTGTCCACTCCTGAAGGTTCTAGAAATGGAAACTAATTTACATAGCATCTAGGTCATGGCTTGTGTCTGGGAGGGAAGGTGCAGTTTTCAAGGTTTACCCTATGAATCTTTTAGATTTTGAGCATGGGAATACAGACCCATTCAGACATTACATTCAAATGATATTAAAAACAGTATAGAGAAAATCTACATGTTAAGAAAAGAATGGTTAAGTATGTTATAGTATATTTCCATTTCAAATACTATTTTAAGTGAAATTATTTTTTAATTTAATGACCTTTGGGACTCTGTAAAGATCATGAAATGACATAAAAAATAGTTATGCTATAATGTTAAATGCTAAGTGAATAAAATAAACTACATATATATAATATCATTACAATTATATTAAAAATGTACACATGGAAAACTAGAGGAACATAAATGAAAATGTAAATGACTATCTTTTAGTGATAAAACTATGAGCGAAATTTTCCTTTTCTGCATTTTCTTTATTTTTTGAATAATTTATATAGTTTCCATAACATAAACTTCCAAAATGAATATTTAAGTTAGACTTTGATTACTACATATCTATTGAATAAAACTCAAAGAAACAGTAAGCTGACTTCTGTATGGTTTCTCTCTTCCTAAAACTGCAAAAGGAATATTTAAAAATAAATGAAGAACATTTCTCTCTTCTATTATTTTTTCCACCACTTTCCTCAGCAGAAGAAAATTCTCCAAAGAATTGTCTATACCATGTATTTATTTTGTCATCTCCTGCTGGCTTCTAGATCCACTTAAATCTGATCCACTTCTTCTACCCTTGTTATGGTCACCAGTTACTGTTATATCACCAAATCCAATAAGTGCTTCAGTAATTTTATCACTTGATCTCTCTGTTCTCCTTGACACGTGGATTTTATTAAGCTTCCATGATGTCACACTCATGATTTTCTCACACTTCAGATGCCCTCTATGCACCTCTAACCCCCAATTTGCAAACGAAAATCATGCCATTGGCTTCCTTCAAATAAGCCCCTTCTCTGGTGTCCCTTGTCTTACAAAATTGCAGTCATCCACCCAGTTGTTTAAGCAAGAATTCTGCAGGCTATATTTGGTGTCTCTCTCTCATCTTCAAATTCATTCTAGTATCAAATCCTATTGATTTACGCTCACAAACAAACCCTATCCTAATCCTCATAATGTGTCACAACATGAATTTCAGGTACCATCACTTTTAATATGAAATAAAATAGTGGGAAAAGATAGAAGAGACTAGCAAAAAAGAGATAAAATTTCATAGACTGACATTTTTGGAAATTTTGTGTTTGCTATGTGCTACATATAGTTTGCTGTATAAAATGAGTTATTTTTGTGAGTAATATTAAAAACAAACTAGAATACACTGTCCTCACTACTCTGTTTACTTTTGGTTTGCACTGATACATTTCCTAAATTGCCAAAACTGCTACAAGAGTAATATTAAACAGTTGCAAATCTGATCATACCATTCCTCCACTTAAACACCTCCTATACATTCCTGGTGCCTTTTGAATAAAATCTAAAACCTTAAACATGACAATTTAGCTTCTGCACTACCTGGCAGCTTCCTGTTTCTCTGCACTGTCCCTCACTTGCTATGACCCAGGCACATTGACCATCTTCTAGTTCATCAAAAACCTTCTGCATCCTTCTGACCTTTGGTCTTCTTATATTCTGGAGATCTTGTGCCCATTTCCCCTTCAACTCTCCATGTCTTCCAGTTCTACGGATCTCAGTTTCTACTTGACTTTGTAGAAAATATAGAAGGTACCAAAAGAAACTCTCTGCATTTTCCACCAAAAAGTCTACAAAACATTAATCCACACGCATTTTTTATTCCTGTGTGTGTGTGTGTGTGTGTGTCCCTGTTGTCATCTAAGGTGATCATGCAGTGTGTTGAATTCCATCACTTTCTACCTCTAACTCACTCTATTGATCATACCTTTTCTCTCATTTCTATTCACGCTCTCCTTCACTCCGTTCTGGGTAGATTTTATATACATCTATAATAGTCCCATCTTAAATAAATGAGCAACTCTAAATTTCTTTTCAACTACCGATCAATATTAATATTTGGAGTTATGCTGAAAGGAGAGCCTTTCACAGTTGCAGAAAGTTTATTTGGGAGGTGATTTCAGCAGTTTGCAGAGAGTGAACAGAAAAGGAAAAAAGCCCAATATAAGAGCACGCTATCATAGTCACCACTATGGAGCCTTCTGAGAAAAAAAGACAACACCTTTCAGAATCGTGTGCGGGAAGCATGGCCTGCTGGAGTGTTTGTCTACCAGCTGCTACATCCCAGAGGCCAAGGGTCCTCCTTGAAGGAAATGACACCCCTGAACAGCAGAGCATGGCTGCTCCCTCCGCAGCAGAGCGGGCTCTCAAACAAAGGCAGAACAACTCATAACATGCCCTTCGGGACTCTGCTATTTGTCCTCCCAGTGTGTTTCAATCTGTATTCAAGACATACCACTCTACTGGCATTGCTCTCAACACTGCCCACTTGGAGCTAAACGTAGTGATATCGATGTAGCAGCACCAAACCTCAGAGTCCAATCAATGGCAGCACACAGTGGTGAGAAGGATAAAGAAGCAGTAGTTTAGGAAATGATGGGGTAGTCCAGTCTCGATGTTCCTTGATCTTTTAGCAGTATTTGGCTCAGTTGCCCACTTTCTTCTTCTGAGAACACAATCTTCCCTTTTTTTCCCATGACACGTGATTTTCCTGCCATTCCACTACTGCTTTTTCAGCCTCCTTTGCAGATTCCTCTTACTATAAACATTGGAGTTTCTTAGACTTCAAACCTAGACTCTGCTCTTCACATTCCATTTTCTCATTTCTTGTGCTGCCTCATTGCCGCCTAACTCTATTACATTTTTAAATAATTACTTGTTTACATCTGCCTGGTTCACAAGGTTATAATTTCCAAAGCACCACATTTTTTTAACCCCATCATAAATAAATATAACTAATCAGGAATCCATGCTGTTTGGCTTTCCTGCCCTATGGACCTGCACAATTGCCCTCAGGGGTGCAATTACCTGTCCTTGTTGAAAGTAGCCACAGGAAAACAGGGCAGGTCTGTGATTATTTAGCATTATATTCACTCTTCTCAGCAAAGTATCAAAAGCCATCTGAAATTCAACTTCAGAATCGTTGTCAAACCCTCTTTGGCTCTTCACAGTGATATTTACTCACAAAATAATCACATCAATTATCAGCAAGTAGTGAAATATGATTAAGGCTTCATGGGCCAGATTTTTGGTCATGTAACAAGAAGGAACAAGTCTACTTTTTTTTTTTAAAGTGCAAACAACACAATAAAGTATTCACTGGTATCTTAGAAAAAAATATTTTCTTCTGTTTGGCTTTTATACATCATAAATAGGTAAGGGAAGCCCAGCTAGGACTGGGAAATGTTGGAGAAGCAAAATTGCTGGTCAATTAAGAAACAATCAATTCTCCCCAAAGAAATACACTCCTTTGGAAACTTCCTTGTTGTGATAAATAGTTGACCTAGGTTATAGAAGTGATGCTTACTAGGTAAAAAATTAATTGTATTCAAATGTGCATGTGTCACGGGTGAGTAAAGTTTTTTCCTGAACCAACATAATATTTTGATGAGTATATGTAGGTATATTTATGGAGGGAGTTTTATTGTCTCTAATTTAGAATATTATATTAATTATCTATTTAGAGCAATGAACTCAAAGCCACCAATGGATTATGGGTTATGAAAGCAGAGTCTAGAAATAGCTAAGCCAACATTAATATTATTGTCATGATTTATTAATTTAAAGTACTAATGATTCATTAAAACTCTTCTAACCAGCCTCCATCATCAATCAACAAAAATTTATTTAATACTAAATATTTATTAGGTATGTGTATGCTCCCGCTCTGCTGTAAAATAATATAGGAAGGAAAAGACAACAGACCCAATTAATCTTAGATAGGAGACTAATCAAAATTTTGAATTATTTGGCTTGGGCATAGACACTCAGTGATCTTAGAAAAGAAAATTAAAAAGACCAAATTGCTTTACAATTTATTTTCAATTACTTCAGAGATATTCACAAACAAACAAAGTTGCTAATTAATGCAGTAGCCATACAACAAATAAAAGGTATTGGGCAGGGGATGAAACACAGAGTCAACAAGTATTCTGTGATTCTTAAGAAAAACTCAGTTTCTAAAGAAATCTACTATTGTTTTGATTCTACTTTGGCTCTGACTAAAATGATGAGACTTAATAATTTTTCAACCCTATCTTGAGTGGAAAAAAGAACTTTTTTGAAAAATCTTTCTGACTGATGTCTATAGAGTTCTGGAGCTTTTACTCATTAAAAAAAAATAACTTCTTGGAGGCTAGCAATGAGAAAGGCAGTTTTCCTGAATTTGGGTCAATACATTCTTGAAAATCTTTGTTTTATAAAGCTTAGGTGACCTCCTATAATAAAAAGGAATTTATTTTCTATGTGGATTCTTTGTATTCAATAATTAAATTCCTTTGAATAAACTATTTCTGTATTGCAGTCTTCAATTATACTTAAATTGATTTTTCACATACACATAAATCTATATCTATATGAATAAACATATTTATGCAATTTAAAAAATATATGGATTTGAGAAATTATGCTAAGGTTAAGGATTGTGTGCTCCATCATGATTATGTGCTGCATCATGAAACCCATGATCAAAGAATGGATAGTAAACTGATTTATACATATGAAAATATTTGAAGTCTCATTGCACCTGTCTTATAATATCCCTTTCTCAGGACTAATGATATAAAAATTCAGGATTAAAGATCAAAACCCATAAATCATAAACAAAACGACGCCTGTTTTTCTTCTTATAAATCATTTTTCTGAAACCACAAAATTTAACTGTGCACTAGATCAATCCATCATGCCTGAAGCTAAATACAACATTAGTTTCCAAGGATATGCACAGCATTAGTACTCTGCAAAAGCTCATTAATTATCTTCACAGGTATTTGAGAATACAACCATTAATAGGGTAATAAGTGAAAAGAATTTACTAGAATATCTTGATTTTTATTTTAATGAGGAAAAAGGGTAAAGCAGATAGGTATTCCACTGATCTGTAAAATGCAAGCAGCCCCAATTTAGAAATTTGTTGTTGTTGTAATTTAAATAAACCCAAGGTTTGTAACTAAGCAACATTTTCTAAAGACGCCATTATGATTAGAGTCTGAAGTCCCTGAACTATATTTAACTGGAACGTATTTGAAGTACAGGATAAATAATTTTAACCTGAGTTTGTAGCCTGGGAAATAAGGATCTTGATGTTTAGATAGAAGAAAGAGGAGGAGAAAAAGAAGAGGGAGGTGAGAGGGAAAAGATAAGAGATGAAGGATCGGGTGGAGGAGAAATACAATGCCTGATCCTTTATGTTTTCCTAATGTTAAGAAACATTCTTTAATCTTTTAATTTCTATTCCCTTTCTCTTTTCTAACCCCTTTACCTATATTCTCAGGCATTTAAGTGACTCACCTGCTCTCATCAACACTGTCCCATGCCTACCTCCAAGTTTAGCCTCCTAAATCATACAGATCTTGCAACTTTAATAAAGCCTGTTAAAGTCTTAAAGTCAGTGACTTTAAAATAGTATTGCAAGTTTGAGAAAAAACAATACAACAGAGTTTTTGGATAGAGGAAAATACCCACAAAGTAAATTGGCACAGCCCATAAGCTAATTATTACATATCCTTATTCATTCACTTCATTTATCCGGTAAACAGTGCTTCTCCCTTGAAAGGCACTGTTTTATGTCAGTTTTGCCGACGTTTTTCTTCTCTTCGGTGTTTTGCCTTCTCCTTCTGTGGAAACTTACAGACTCTCTTAAAATCTCTGTTTTAAGAGTTCAGGTTTTTGCCTTTTTCGATTATGGCCCATATTTTAGTAAAAGCAGGGGCTCCTTCTGGTAGAAGTAGATGAGGTGTAGCGATTTGTACAGACGGGTCAAAAACAAATCTCATCTGTTACTCTTCATTAATATATGCTCCTGGTAAATTAACTAGGTCAGAAGACTTACATAAAAATTTAATTAACTGGTTAATCAGGTGGACAAAAGAGCAAGCTGGATATTTAAAAACCTTGAAGAAAAAGTAAATTAATTATCTCAGAGCATTCCCTAACAAAGAACTACTAATTCCTCTAACCCAAATGAGTTCATCATGCCCCAATATTTTTGTCCCCTCAAGAGGCAAAGACTACTGCTCCCCATGAGTCATGTGTTTGGAAAAGAATTTTTCTATGAAACAAACTGCATTTATTAACTAATGATGACTTTATCACTTTTATTAATCAAAGACATCTACAACTGCTAATCAGAATTTCTGATAGGCTTTTTGCAATCAGATCCTGCATAGCCAAAATTATAAGAAATTACCTGACCCAGGCTCTTCTGACAAGAAACAATTGTATTGATTGTAATAGTCTAATATTAGGGGTACATTTATTCAAAAATTCAAATTACACTCAATTTTTAAAAATTATTTGGAGAGACTGATTTTTACTTTATAATAGAAGATTGTGTTATTTTAAGCATTAAATTCATAAATTCACCATCAAAATATTTTTTTCAGTTAAGTAGGGAAGAATGAATAAAAAACATTAAAAAAATAGATATGGCTCTGCACATTTTTTCCAGGCTTTCTAATTATGTGTTATTCCTTCTTTATAGTTGTGTAGGAAATTCAAGTGTGGTAAAAATGCCTCATCAGTTGCCTGATTGGAAGAACTAATTTAAACTGAATAGGAATGTCCTTTCAGAAAAGGAGAGATGACCTTGTACAGCATGATATGTACATACTTATTTTCTTTGAAAACTTTCTAAGTAATTTTCAATTATAATATGTTCAGTCCTATACAAAATTTCATACTTTTAAAAATCTAATCATATTTATTCACAGAAATTATGTTCTTAAGGATCACTAAATTACACAAACTTTCAAAATGTAATAGTGTCATGCAAAATGTTTAATAACATGAAAGTAAGTAGCTTCAGGCATTAGTATGTATTAGTTCTACAAATAACTGAGCGTCTACTAGGTTTCAGATGCTAAGAAAATTATACCAAATAAGAAAGACATATCGGTGCTCAGTTGGCAACTCCAACTAAGCAACCAGCCAACAGTGAGTGATCAGCGCAGTCTGTCCTTCAGATGACCTCATTCTTAGCTGCTATTTGCCTGTAACCTTTCGAGAGATTCTAAGTGAGAATGGCCTAGCTAAAAGCATTCAAAGCACAGAACCATAAGAGATTAAAAAATTGTGGTTTTAAGCCGCTTAGTTTTGGAGTGGCTTGTTACATAGCAATGAATAACTAGAATAGCTTCTTTTTCCCATTCTCATACCATCTCACTATTATATAATTATATATTAACCTATACCTTTTATAACTTTTGCGTTTTTGTTGAGATTTTTCAGTAGGTATGTCCTTTTACAATCATATAGCTGAGAGGAAGGACCAGGAGACATTTATGGAGTAGTTCTTTCAAATAAAGAATTTAAAAAATCTAAACGTCTAAGGGGCAAAGTAGGGCAATGACAAACTCTGTAAATTAAAGTAGGAGCCACAAAGCTCGTACACATGTCTGCTTATGGCAGGCATCCTCAAACTACAGCCCGTGGGCCACATACCGCCCACCTAGGACATTTATCTGGCCCACTGGGTGTTTTTGCCTGTCCTGCTTAGCAGCCGGCTCGTCCCAGGCCCACAGTGCACACTCTCCAATGGTCTGAGTGAACTGGCCCCCTGTTTAAAAAGTTTGAGGACCCCTGGCTTAGGAAAGGGCTGCTGCTATTACATCTGGAGTCTCTCATGCATATATTACAGTTGCCCTCAATTATGTCAGTCTTAACAAAGGATCTTAATCATATAATACTTTCAGAATGTGAGAAAATAAAAAAAATTAAATATAAAAATATTTCTCTTGGCACAAAATATTAGAATGCATTTCAGAAGTCAGGAAGATTTCTATTGCAAAATTATTCATCAGGGTTTTTAATAAGCAGATATATGAATAATAATATAAAATATATAAAACTATAGGATATTACACATGATTAAAGCTTTGGATCCTTAACACTTTATGAGAATGAGAGGTATTATATATAAACTAAATCATAAAATAATAATTGGTTTCAGGTATAAATCTTCTAACCTATTATCGTTAAATGAAATAGTAAACTTGTTTTTTCTTACATTTTATAAAGTAGAGGGATTTTTAACATACATTTCATGAACCACCCATGAAATCTTTGGATGGGCATCATATGTAGATTTCTAAAATTCTGTACTTATGGGTATGTGAGCATTATGTGTGTAGAGGACCCATCTTTAATCAGATTTTCAGAGGGAAGGATAGCCTGAATGGTTTTTGAATTATAACTAAGATTTAATTTTTAAAAATTCACTATAACAAGTAACTTAAAAGAACACAGGTACAAAATAGACAGTATACTGTGATAGACTATGGAACAGCTTAGTTTTTGTCTAAATGTTATAAAAGCCTCTCACCTAAGACTGACCATACCATCCTGGTGTACTGCTCCATTATAGCTTGGCTTCTCACCATTCTGGCAGCCTCTAGTATTTCTTGCCTATCTAGCTCTGGTTTCTGTAATAGACTAGATTCAGGAGGGGAAGTTTCATATTTTCTATTATCTTCTATCACCAGCAATGTTGCTCAGTAGAAAGATAAAAATAATTCAGTCAAAGTGTCATGAATATATCTGTGACAAAGAATGGCCTATGTGAAACTGTCAGAAATGGCTTAGATGTATCAGGCTTATGTTGAGTTGAAGTTAAAGAGTGACTTTTGATCTCAGCTTTATCTAGAGATTCTAATATGTAAGGAATGATTAATTACCAATCATTATTATTTTCACTGTACACATCCTAGAAAATCCTTCAGTGACCCAGGATAGCAACTTCCACCTGAGTTAGAGAAAATAGGACCGAGGAAGGGAAGAGCAATTGAATCCAGGCATCTTTGGGTACTCTGTCACAAAGAGAGTAACAATACCTGAGATGCTAATTGGCTGTAGACTGTCACTAACTCAGAGGAGGGGCTGACTTTGTTCAAGCAGGCACATGACTCTAGAGATATGCCAAGACACTGAAGGAAAGGGGAGAATAATTGATTCTGACCCTTCAGTCTATTATGAATGTACATGTAAGCAGGGGAAGAGAGATTTTGTTCACCTTTAATTGAATTCATTTGCTCTAAATCTAAGGATACCAACATGGGTACACCCTAAGGCAGGGGTCCTCAAACTATGGCCCACAGGCCACATGCGGCCCGCCAAGGACATTTATCCGGCCCGCCAGGTGTTTTTGCCCATTTTGTTTTTTACTTCAAAATAAGATATGTGCAGTGTGCATAGGAATTTGTTCATAGTTTTTTTTTTAAACTATAGTCCAGTCCTCCAAGGGTCTGAGGGACAGTGAACTGGCCCCCTGTTTAAAAAGTCTGAGGACCCCTGCGGCCTAAGGCATCTTTCATGGAAGAGAACATAAAGGATTCTGTGTTATGTTCCACAAGAAAATAGATGAAAATTATCACAAAAGTTTAACTATAAAGAACTTCCTGACTAAAATAATGTTTTACTAAAAGTGTGTCTAAAAGTAATTATAAATGTTGTCACAGGGTATATATTTCTGAAAAGAAGTCTGATATCCATTTGTTGGGAATTTTATAGACATTATTATATACACATTCATCAGGCAATAAATATTTCCTTAGAATCCCTATTAATACCAGGAGCGTGTGTGTGTGTGTGTATTCAGATATATATTCAACTATATTTAACTTCTCCATAAAGAACATGAACACATTAAGTAATTAATGCTTGTCAGTTACTTTGAGTGAATACCGTTTTAGTCAAATGCTATATCTGTGTTAAGTAATAATAATAATCAAGATAATGGGCTGTCCAATTATGTAGGTTATTTGCTAGCAGTTTTAAAGCACACCATATGTTTGCCCAGAATGTAGATATTTATTTTTTTTAAAAAAGGAAGACAGCATTCATCAATTTAAAAGAAACATTTTTTAAATGTGGGACATGCTGATTTATGTAATGATTCCAGAATTGTCTAATACCTACAGCACAGTCAGTCACGCAGTAGTCACTGTGCTAGAGCGCAGGTGAAGAGCCAACCACCTCGCTTTCCTTCAGTCGGTTCTCTCAGGATTGGAAACCCTTTCACTTCACTCCCACCCAGGAAAGCCGTCTTATTTCCCAGATCATGTGGTCTGTCACAAACTTATTCTGTGCCTATTATCAGGCTGCTATAACTCTAAAACTTACTCTAATCAGTTTATTCAAAAGCCTTCTGAAATACTATTGGAAGAAAGGAGTTGAAGCAACATCTATCCACTCACCTGAGGGAGATAGGAGTGATATTGGGAAGCTGGGACGCAGGCAACACAGTGAATTTCTTTTTCAGGTAGACTTTCTCAAGGAAGTAAACTATTGAGATTTGCTAGGAAGAGTATTCCTTATCATTAAAAGGCCCATAGAAAGATGTCTATGCATAATAATTACCTAGAGTGAATAAAACCCAGGGTCATTGAATGTCATAAGGCAACCTGGAGAACGCCACCTGAGCTATACAACTCTGGGCTATAAAGTAGTGTCTCTTTAAGATCCCCCACTGTATGAGGAACCCCACCAACATCACCTACAGACCTCATCTACTCTGGGCCAAAAGGACATGGCCGGCGTGGGAAGGCAGGACCTGGTAGGTTGTCCTTGACATCCCAGATCTCTGCTTCGTGTGCACTTTTTGACTGCTTATAATTTTCACATCATTTAATAAAGCTTGATACTGGGTAAGATCTCTGACTTAACAATTACATGTAAACTGTTTCCGTCTCCTTTTCAATTTTCTACTACAATGTCATGTATCACCAATGTTTGTATATAAATTGTTTTTCTCTCCCACTTTTATAAGTATATGTAACTATTATTTTCATACATATCTTCTTCCACTATGTCTTTTTTTATAAATTGTATAAACTTTTTTATAAACTGGGATATAAATAATTTGAGACCAAAAACTCTTCTATAAAATTTCTTTTGTTCTGGGAAAGAGCCACGGACTAAAACTCTGGGAAAAGTGGATGCCAGGGAAACATTACTGGAGATATTAACAATACTAGCAAAACCAGGTGAGTGTTATTGTTAAAAACCAATACTACAGGTCCTTTAACTGTGGTTCCCAAACCCTGGACTGTGCCTGGCCAGGTACTGGTCTGTGGCCTGTTAGGAACCATGGAAAAATTGTCTTCCATGAAACTTAGGAACCAAGCCACACAGCAGGAGATGAGTGGAGCTTCATCTGTATTTACAACCCTTCCCCATTGCTCACATCACTGTATCCCCACCAGAGATCTGCCTCTTCCCACCCCCACCCCCTGCCCGTTTCTGTGGAAAACTTGTCTTCCATGAAACTGGTCCTTGGTGCCAAAAAGGTTAGGGACCACTGTTTTACAATACTCAATGACTCTAGTTTCTCCTAGAAACAGAGTCTATAGCTAAATAATATATTTAACTACCTCAACAACTGAGTGTACATTGATGAAGATTAAAACAGGATAGCCATTACCGAAGCTCCAATTTAGAAAGGGGAAGAAAGAGAAACAATGTTTAAGGCATGTATCACACTTTCTGGACATGGTGGCAAGGACTCCCTGCTGGGGAATTGGTTTCTTGGTCAATCAATCTGTATGCCATTGATTCTCTTCACTGGAAAATTCACCCTTCTATTGCCCTTCCTACTTATATGTGGAAGGGAAATCGGGCAGCTATTTTGCCTTAGCAACCCACTTCCTTAGGGGTTAGTTTCAAACCTCAGGAGTTAACAATCATATCAATCTTTTCTCACCTACCCTGGAATTTTCTTGGTAATAAAGTATCACTTAAAACCACAGTAGGATGCTGGCAAATTTGCATTCTTTCAACTCTCCAATCAAGTAACCAACGATAGAGGTCTTATGTCAATGTTGATTAATCTTGATTCTGTGTCCCTGTATTTTAGCTACAGGCTTTGCTGTTCTACCCACAATGTTAGTCTTTAGATTAATATCCTCCCTCCCGGCCTCTGCCTCCAAATTAATGGGCTGAGATAATGAGCTAAGTGTATTCTGCCCTTTGTCCCAAGGCTAAATCATACTGGGTGAGTACAGAGTGGGTGGTAATTAATTTGGTAAGGAAGATAATATAGTACAGGAAGTTTTCACACAAAACTAAGGAATCAAGTTTCCTCCATTTCCCGGTGACATCCCCAAATGAAGTTCCTGTTCCCCACCTTGCCAGGGACAAAGAATCCAGCTAGAACAATCTCCCACTGTGCCTGATTCTCTAACTCTCAGTCAACATAGATTGCTGAACATAGCAAACTAAACCATTCTCTCCCCTCTCTTCTTTTACTTGAGCCAGTTACGATCAAACTTAGACCATCTTTCCCTCCAAAACTTTATTGTAGGATTCAAGGATTAGAAAACACATCCTGCTTCCTACCATTTCTCAACCATGTGTCTATTTCCAGATATACAATAGGTATTGACCTAATCAGCTGCTTTACTCCCCATAAAAAGGTTGTCAAAAATTCCCAGTTTGAGGGAGAAATGCTTTCCCTGCCATCTACCTGATTCCACAGTTTTGGCTCTTTCAATTGGAAAAATTCCTTCTCACTACTGATTTTTGTGTTTTTCATCACATTTTATTTGTAATTGTCAGAAAACCAACTCAAACTACTCTTAGCAAATACAGCGAATTTACTAACTCGTATAACTGGAAAGATAGAGAAAGGAATCTGGCTTCAGTCTTCACTGATCACACTAACCAAGAGTCCGGTGTCCCCCTCTGGCTCTGCTCTGCGCTCACGCTCTTTCTCTCCTTACAGCTTAGCTCTGCTCTCGTCTGTGCTGGCTTCGTTTTCAGGCAGGATCTCTTGCTGAAGAATAATGAAAACTTTGCACTGTGTTTAGGTTCACAAATTGCCAGAAGCATGTTTTTTTAACAAACCACTGCAGTAGGGAGAGATGGTTGAAACGGATTATCAAAAACACTGAGCTTTTCTACAGGGCTAGGAACAATGATCCCACAGTGAGGCGAAAAAGAAGAAAAGAAAAATAACTTGTGGGTTCTCTTGAATCTTAAGTGATTAACAATGACAGCTTCTCCTGAATTGTCAATAATGCTCACATTATTCTTATTTTATGACAAGATTTCAAATGCATTGAAATTTACTCTAACATATTGTTCAGGATGTACATATTAAAGAATAAAGTCACCAGGCCATATTTGAGTGCTCTTTCTTTTCCGCATGTATAGAATATTTGGGCAGAAACATCAGCAACAATGAGTAACACTAAAAGAAAAAAAATAAGAAAAAGTGAGATTAAGTAATAAATTACCACATGCCAAAAATTTACATCAACAAAGATATGCAAATTTAGCACATTGGAATGGCTGTCCTTTGTAGAGAGAAATGGGAAGACTGAAAGAAGATAAAAGGGGGTATATCTATCATCTATATGGAGGGGTTGACTTTACAAAGAGAATGACCCCCTCTCTGAGTGGAGAAAAAGGGCAAGTGTGAAGACTTGTAGAAATAAAAGTCATCTGAGAAGCTCATTTCAATACCTGGATACCTAAGGAAGATGAAACATGTTTCAAATGACTCCTGTATCAAAATAACACTGGAAGATGAGTAATGTCAATACTGAGTACAACTGAAGAAATCAACCAAGACATAAAAGAATACAGTCGAAATACAGCAAGCAAATAACAATAATCACAATTTAGACATCTTTCAGAGAATTCAATATTATCACAGAACAAAAATCAAAAACATAAACCAAAAATGTAGTTAAGGAATCAATATATTCTTGAGTTCTTTTTGCCTAACAGATTTTGCCAGACTGAAAACAAGAACAGAAAATGTCAATAGTGGGATTTACCCAAAATCGAAGGTTGGCAACTTTTCAAAAAGAGAAGAGTAAAATTATTTGTGAGAATTTTCGTTGAGATAGTACAGGAGGTGGACTCTGGCCTGAGCCTTGAGCCTTGAGCCTAAGTCTGTTTACAATAGTGAACAAAAGCTTTGAAATGAGTAACACCCAGCTTCAGCAGAGGGTAGTTCTGCTTTCATTAACAGGACATGGCAGCCATCAGAGTGGGGATCTGCTGGCCCCACAGCCAGGCACAAACTGGTTGCTGATGAGATGAAGCCTAAAGTTGACCACTCATAGACCTTTTCCCTTATTTTAATGCTAAATATCACACTCAAAGGTAGAGATTTAACATGCTTATGAGACATGCGATATATGAAGAAGTATGATCACTGGATGGGCAGCTGCCAGTAAAACAATGGCTATACATGCTATGATTTCAATGCTGGCCCTAAACTTTATCTCTCTTCCCCTCTTAAAAGTTCCCCAGCCTTTTTGTTCAGGGAGCCAGTCTGGTTTCTTAACGGATACTGTCTCCCTTCTGTTCAAGCAAAAGGCCCAATAAAGCCTTGCCTGTTTAAGTTTCTGTTTTGGTCTCCAGGCAATTTCTGTTGACTTGTGGAAAACAAGAATTGTGAGGTCAGCAACAATGTGACCATAAGTTGTGTTAGGAAAGAATACTTTTTTCCCAATCCTAATATCTCTTTCCATGTAGAGTTGTATCAGCAAAGCATTCCCTGGCTTTCTCCATTCAATTGTTCCTCCTCAGAGAGAGAAGATTAAATGAATAGGATTATTTTCAGCCCCTTTCTCCCTCTTGTAGAGGGAGCATGTGGTCACCTGCCTGTAGGGACGGCATGCCTCCTCCTTGTTCTTCTAGGCTGTAAGGCTTACTAAGGCATGATTTCCTTCCTTGAAAAAGTGAAGGAGGAAGGAACTGGTTCTGAAGGTTGTGCGAATAGTGGTTTAAATTCAAGAAAGTGTTGTTAAGATTTAGTGCAGTGAAAATGGAAATCATAAGATGGACATTTGGGGAGTAATATAATGAGAAGGAGGCATCTGGCAGAGCCTGGATCAAGAGGCTGTAAGTGCTGGAGACACTGCATTAGTGCAGGCCGTGTGGGAGGTTTGCATCGGCCTGTATTTGTGCAACGCGGTTGTGCTTTTGTGGTTGGGAGCTTAGCAGCTGAGTTTTAGTTGAATTTCCAATCCACATGAAAAATCACATTGCATGAAGATTAATAGTCCTTTTATATATCTAGCCTATTCTTGAGCTAGTGAGTATGGGTCTCAGAAAACACTAACAGGTCTCTGTAAATGTTGAGGTCTTCTAAGTTGACCACAGGCTACAGTAAAGACACAGACCTTGCATTTAGGGATGATACAGTTTAACCTTGATCTTCTTGGGGCCTCTTGGCCTGGCATAATAAGTGACTTTACGTTATATTAGATCTTCTTATGTTTTCGTACAAAGAATATAATTTGTTGCTTTTCAACCAGAGATAGCTGAGTTACAGGTACAATAGAGAATCTTAGTATGTCTGGCTATAAATTGTTAACATCAGGTCTAAGTAAATAGTATTGGATCAGCTGCTCCAAATTTTGTTCTACAGATGAAAGAGAAAACAATTTTGTGGCTTGGTCCCATGCCCAAGAGTCATAACATATTAAAATAATTACTGGATGAGTTTCAAAGTGATACAATCATTATAGATGGACATGCAGATGTCCTGTATCTTGATAGAAGAAGACTGCAAACGCTGTATAATTAGGACCCCAGGGTAAGGCAGAACTAAGAGTTGGAAAATTAAAAGGGAAGCCAGCAGAACAATAATAGACTAACTATACACAGGCCTTAGTTGGATATTGGCCTGATGAGAAAGTATCTTCTGCATGAAAACGGACCAGGATTATCTCAGCAGTGAATGGATGTTATGGGCAAACACAGACATGAGGATTTCATTGTTATCACCACAGGAGAACTTCATAGACAAACTCTACATGAGCATTTAGTAAAACAATCAACAATATGAATTATCAAAATCAGGAATGAAAGAGACGTCTTCATAATAATCCCTACAGAAGTTATAAGTATTATAAGGGAATGTTCTAAATAACTTTATGCTAACAATTTGAAGAGTTAGATAAAATAGACAAATTTCAAGAAGGACAAAAAATAACAAAACTGACTCAAGAAAAAAATGAAATAAATTTATACCAAGCAAATAAATTAAATTCATATTTAAATTTTTTTTCTGTAAAGAAAAGTGCAGACCCAGATGGCTTCACTGGGAAATTCTAACAAACATTTAAGAAAAAATAGTACCAACCCTACAAAACTATTTTCAATAAATACAGAAGAAAGAATGACTTCACAGCTCATTTTATGATGTCATTATTACCATGACACCCAAAGCTAGACTAAGGTATCACGAAAAAAAGCAAACTACAGTCCAATATACCTCATAAACATCAATATAAATGCCCTGTACAAATTGAAACCAGCAACTTCTAAAAAGGATTATACAACATGATCAAGTGGGTTTCACATCAAGAATGCAAGGCCAGTTCTGAAAATAAATTAATGTCATATGTCATATTAACAAAGAATAAAAACATATAATCATCTCAATAATCTCAATAGATGAAATTAAAAACATAAATCTATTCATGTCAAAAACTCAGCAAACTCAACAAACTGGAAACAGAAGGAAAGTTCCCAAAATTCATGAAACAGATGTAGAAAAAAATAAAGAAACCTAAAAACAAAAAGACTGCAGCACATATTATACAAATGGTAAATGATTAAATGTTTTCCCAGTAAGATCAGGGATAAGTCATGGATCTTATCTCTCTTGATGTTTATTCAATATTGTACTGCAATTTCTAGCCAATAGAAACTTTAAGTAATTAAAGCCAGTTGGACTGAAAAAGAGAAAGTATTACTGTCTTTATTCACAGTAAATGTATTCTTATATCTTATAAGATCCTAAGGAATCTACCTAAAAAAAAGAAAGAAAAAAAATGTTAGAGCAAATGAGTAGCAAAGTTGTGGGATATGAGCTTAGTACCGTGTTTCCCCGAAAATAAGACCTACTCCATAAAATAAGCCCTAGCAGGATTTCTAAGCATTTGCGCAATATAAGCCCTACCCCGAAAATAAGACCTAGTGATGGGCGTGGCTACGCAGCGCATCTGCACAACCTATGCATTTTGTCGCAGAGCGGTAAAGAAGATGAGCTGCGCTTCTCATCTGCCCCATCATGACAGCTGCTATCCCATAGGTGACCAGAAAGGTGCCGGCAGCCCCACCAACAAGGTCGGCTCCCCCTGTCAGGTCCCGGCCATCCTGTGCGTGCTGCAAGCTGAGGCTTTGAGGGGAAAATAACACATCCTCTGAAAATAAGCCCTAGGGTGTCTTCTTGAGGAAAAATAAGTATAAGATCCTGTCTTATTTTCGGGGAAACACGGTATACAAAAATCAAAAATTACATGAGACATAAAAATAAAACTTTTAAAAATTGTTTCTATATATTGGTAATGAAAAATCTGAAAGTAAAATTAAGAAAACAATCCCATTCATAATTGTATGCCAAAAATAAACTACTTAGGAATAAATTTGACAACAAAAGGGAATGGCCTGTGCACTGAAAACCACAAAGCATTGTTGAGAAACGTTAATGACCTAAATAAGCAGTTATGTTGAATTGGAATATTAAATATCATTAAGGTGGTAATTCTCCCCAAATATATTTATATCTTTTTTTAATGGAAATCGACTAGCTAGAAATGCAAAGAACTTAGAATAGCCAAAAAGAAAAAAAAATGAAAAAAGAAGAATAAATTTAGGAGACGCACTACTTGATTGGGCAACTTGCTTGCAAGGTATAGTAATCAAGAATGCAGTGTTGGAATTAGGATAGACATGGATCCGTGGAGCACAATAGAGAGTCCAGAAATAAACCCAAACATATAAGATTAATTGATTTGCAACAAAAGTACCAAGGTAATTCAGTAGAGAAAGGATGAGCTTTCAAAAAAAAAAAAAATGGTTCTAGAGCAATTGGAGAAACACATGGTGTGAAAGGAAAGAATAAGCCTAACCTGTTACTTCACATCACACCCAAAACATAACTTTCAATGGATTATAGGCCTAAATTTAAGTACAAAACTATAAAAATACATTAAAAAAAGGAAGACTTTGGATTAGGAAAACATTTCTCAAATATAACACCAAAAGCATAATTCCTAAAAGAAATAAAAATGATACACTTTTCTTATTTATTTATTTTCTTTTTCATAAATTTCAGAATATTATGGGGGTACAAACATTTTGGTTACATATATTGCCTTTTCTTAATAAAAATTTATATCTCTTATTTTTAAAAGACACTATTAAGGAAAGGAAAATACAAGCCACAAAGAAGCTAAACATTTTTCTGATGTAAGATTTGAAACCAGAATTTGTAATTATGCTCTTACAATTCAACCATAAGATGACAATCCAATTTAAAAAACAGACAAAAATATTTGAATGGACACTTCACCTAATAAGACATACAAATGGCAAATGAATGCATATGAAAAGATCCTCAGCATAATCAGTCATGGTGGAAACAACAGCTCAGTCTGGGTTTCATACCACTATATACCTACTTCAGTGCTAAAATAGAAAAGTCTTTTAACACAGGTATTGTGAGAAGGCGCAGATTGCTAAAGGAACCCCCAACTCCATGTGGACATCCAGAACCCCTTTAATTATAACTTCAAATAATAAGACAAGATAATGTTTAATTTCATGGACTCACAAAGGAAAAACAATTTAATTTTTGAACTTTGTTTTTTTATTTTGAAGCATGTAATCTTTAACATCATCAAGAAATATAAATTTTAGGTTTACTTTTTTCCATACATTTTGTACATTTTGATAATGGGAGGAAATTCACATTCAAATTTGGGGCATGTCTGTGTTGACTTTTAATGTTGTCATTTGATCCCTTTGCAGAACCACTGACTGGCTGTACTGGGCAATGTGTTTGGACATAGCTGATGATAGTAAACAGAACAGGAGGTAAACTTTTGGATTTGGGTACAAAATAGCCTTCAGTTATTATACTGTTGTTAACCATTTCAGATCTTTGGGGCAAAATTTAGAAGTAAACTCGTGACCATAAAAGAATCAACAAAGAAACAGTATTCAGTATTGAGGGAGTAGCCTCCTGAAGCTAACAACAGGAATTTGCCAAGAAATGGATACAAGGAAAAAAAAAAAAAAATCTAAGAATGCTAAAGACAAAATGGCAGTTTGAACATAATAGGAAGAGAATCTTGCAGTTGCATTTTTGTTTGTTTTTTGGTTTGGGTCTTTTTGTTTGTTTTATTTTGTTTTTGGCAGAGGTTTGAAAAGGTATTTCAGTTTAGGAGGCTATAATCAGATTATAACCTAGAAGGAAAGACGAGACAAGGGGTGTCGATGTTGTGCTCAGAGACTAGGGAAGCATTGCCCAAACTGCTTCACTTGAGACACAAGAGATCAGCAAGGTGACAGTAGGAAAAACATTTTTTATAAAAGGACACCCAAATTTGGGTACTAGGACACCAAATTAATTTGGGTGCTAGGACACCCAAAGAAAACAAAATTCATGAATGTGCATTTTTATTGTAATTCAGGTTGGCTCAGATTCTTTAATGTTGTAATTTGTAATTTGAATTTAAGAAAGAGGCATCATTTTTCTGAATGTCTTTTAACGTCACCTAGAGTATATGAGTGCTCTGTGGAAAATGGTTTAGGAAATGTACTTTAGCTAGGATAGAAAGAGGAAGGGCCTGGATGTTGTATTGCAGAGATTTCAATATATGTGATAGACAACAGCAAGAATATAAGAATCAGACATGTGGGGGGTGTAATTTGCAATTTATTTTATGCAGCTATAGTTAGACAAGCTAAATGTTGCCTAATACAAATTCTAAATGTCTCTGGTTCAGCAGCCTCTGATTTCACATGTGTGGGCTTTAACATGGGCACCAAAATTATACTACCTCTAACCTGTGCCTACTTAACGTAGAATTCTCTTTTGCTTAATGGATCTTTCTGCCCAAATACCTCCCCATGAAATGCCTTTCTCCAAGGAGTGTTACATAACTATCAACACAGCAGCCCAGGAAACTGCTTGCTATGACAATGTGAACAAGCGCCTTTCAGATGTTGGCTCTGCATTTGCAATAAGCAACTCTGCTTGGGTCTTTGAGCAGCAGGTTAGAAGGAAAAAGACTATTCTCAGATGGCACCTGTCTGAAATTGTCAAAAGTTAGCTCCCCAAATATCACCACCAACTTATGGAAAAGGCAAAGCTGAGTTTATTGCTTACTGCACAAGGAAGAGCAAAGCACTGGCAGTGTATCAGAGGAGACACAGTCAGATCAGAAATTATAGAGAATTGGAAATTTGACTTAAAACAGGTCTTTCAAAGTGGGGGCTTGATTAGGATTAGGTAAGAATCAAGATGCAAGCATTCAGAATAGGAGAAGGCATTCAAAAATCTTAGGGCTTAAACTCAAATCACAATTTTAAATTAATTTTTTTTCCTTTGGGGATATTGTAATGAAAGTAATTTTGCAGAAAACTGACATTTGATGCTTTGATATCTATTGATATTTGCCACAGAGGAGTAGATGAGTCTTTGAGAAGTTCCTGTAATGAACAAACCATATGGGCAGGAGGATTCCTGAAAAGTAAAGCGTTGCCAATGAGGACAGCGAACTGGCAAAGTCCTGCTGTCACAGACAGAGAGGTATGGTTTCCATCCTCAGTGTCCGGTTGAGTGTGGAGGTAGACAGTCTTGGTTCTCAAATTAGTAAGCTGCTTTACCGAGCAGTATGCCGCCGTGCAGACCAAGTACAAGTAATTCTGCTGTTGGCTGCAGGGATTTTACATGTCCTCTCTAGCTTCAGAAGCTATGCTGGTGGCAGCCTTGTTGGAACTGCTCTGGCAGGATCGAAATCCCGCACTGGCAGCAGCAAGGCCAGCACATGTGTAGCCCTGGTGACTCAGGCCAGCAACCTGAGAGAACATGTCTCTGAAGGGCATGGGACCAAAAGCTTACATGTGGAGTCTGACAGGCCTAAGTATAAATCTTTTCTAGAAATCTGCTTACTACCCTTGTGATTTGGGTAAATTATTTAACTTCTCTGAGCTTCAATTTCTGTTCTGATAACTGAGACAAAATGCATAAGGCATCAGCACGTAATAGAACTCACAAATGTTTTTCTCCTCTTCCTATAAATCTGTCATTAGTATAGGGAAAATGACCTAATACTTGATATTATGAAAAATTTATTTAATGGCAAATTATGTCTTAAACGAAATGTAGAGTTCTACTAAGTAATCAGTGAGAATATTTTTTCCACTGAAAACATAATTTTCTGTCTACTAAAAAAATTTGTTTCATGATATTAATCTACATGATAAAAATAGAAACAAAATATTCTTGTGAATTTCTACTTTGACATGAAAATCAGTTATTTAAAAATCACAATTATTTCAAAAGTATTACATTTTAATTTTAGATATCCAAGATCATGTTGGATATTTATTTAAAATGACAGCCTTAAAACACTTAAGCTAATTTCACTTATTTAAAATTGTTACTAAAAAGAAAACAAACCTTGTTATATTTAATCCAGATATATTTGGTGCCAAGATGTAATTGCAATTTCAAATTAACTTGTCTTTTACCTTCTCAGACAACATAATGAAAGTAATCTGACAGAAAACTGACCTTTTCTCTATAGTCTCCAGCAAGATTTCACCACCAAGAATGAATCAATACCCTAGAATTCATTTTCAGGGAAAAAAAATATGGCATATTATATTTATAAAAATTTCATAGCATTTCTTTTGAGTCTATTTCTAACCTAATTCAAATATATGTATTTTTAATTGTAATAACAAATTAAGCACCCGAAATTTCAGTAATTATTTTTCCTAAGCAGAAAGTTAATCTTCTAACCAAGCTTTCAGTAGAAGTATGATCCTATGACCCTTATTCATAGTCTAAATATGTTCTGTTCCTTTAGGTGTTATTTAATTATGGAAGACGTCTTTTGATTCTACCATTCTGTTTTCCTTAGTTTAACATTATGGATGATTAGAATTTAGTAGGATGATAATGTTATGAGTTGCAGATATGGCATTTTGGGTGGTCCGAATAAATAGATACCTGAACAAGACAGGTGTTCTCCTCTACCCTTCTTTTCCATTTATGTGGCCTTGTCTGCTTAATCCCCTTCTCATCCCTAATTAATCATCCTACAAGGTATTTTAGTCTATATTCTGGTCCTCAACAGCAGAAAGTTTAATTGGTCACTGATACTATGGTCAGCTTTTTGTGTGTTCTTTTATTGCCTTCTGAGTATATATTGCACTAGAGTCACAGGCCAATAATTGCTTAGGGATATTATCTTTGCTCTGTCACTATGCTCCATTAACAAGCTTGACCTTCTGAGGATTGATGAGCTCCCAAATCATGCCTAAGCTCAATCATATTAGTATTGGACCTCAGGCTTTCTAGCTGCATTTGGTGGGATCAGCTCTTACAATGCTGTTGTTTGATCTCAGCTCCTGCCTTATGGTCTAGGGAGGTCACCATTTGGTCCCAGTTTTCTTCTTGTTCTACAGCTGATTTGATGGCACCAATATCCTAACAGGCTCCAATAGAGTCACCTCACAAAAGTGCCCACCACTGAATTTGTTAAACTGTAAACTGTGTCAAGGGACCAAACCTGTCTGTATGACAGTTTTCCCAATGTATTTTTATCCATTTAAAATTTTTCCTATAGTGCAAAGAAGCTATGTAAAATGAGTCATCTAACCTAGATAATGCCCATCTTAGAGTTTTGAAAGAATTTTAGAAAACTTATAAATGTAGATGTGACTCCCATCCAACATTGGCACCCCAAAGAACAAATGCATTTCATTTCACTGGAAATTTATACAAACTTTGATATGCTTTAAGATCACTTATATTTTAGCAAATATAACCTTCCTTAGAAAGCAATATATAATGTGTAGCAAGAAGTAGCACCTGAAAATAAACAGTACTAGAGTTCTACAAAAATATGGACTAAAAGAACAATATGTGATTCTATTTAGAGACTTTAAAAATATTTTCACAAAATTTTACCACAAATTTTCAAACACTAGAGAGAAAAATATCGTGAACACTTAAAAATTATTAGTATTCTGTCACTATTGTTCATATTAAAAAATTTATATGAATTGTTTTTAATTATTTTAACAGGTTTATTATAGGGGCTAAAAGCGTAGATTCTGGAGCCAGAATACTGGGGGTTCAAATCCAAGTCCCATCAACCAGTAACTATACAATTTTTTTGATTTTCTGTATGTCAGTTTCACCTATGAAATGGAATAATAGTAATGATTTCAAAAGACTGTTATGAAGGCTGAGTTAATATATGTAAAGTCTAGAATGGGTTTTCGGCCATAAAAAGTGCCATGGAAGTGTGAGCTATTATTATTATTGGAGATACTGACAATAGTATCATTATTCTCAAAACAATAATGCCTTAAAATAAGAAAATCAAGAAAAAAACATGAGTATTATCCTAGTTTATAAAAAGCAATGACAATAAAATAAGAAAATTAGAAAACGAAACAAGCTAGAGTAATGTAAAGAACAATCTCTTGATTTTTCTGCTTTTAGCCATTAATTAAACTATTAAGCACAATTTACAGTTCTTAAATGCTACATTAGAGTGACCTTATTAACAAAGAAAAAAAATTCACAGGACAGTAAGTACAGTATGTTTTGCATTTGGCAATAGAGCATTATATGTCAGGAATCTAAAAAAGGAAGCAGTAGATTTTGTTGGAAGCAAGCTGGTTCCTTTTATGAATCACCTAAAGTGTAGCAACATAATAGCAGTGATAAATAGTCATATGGCATAGCATCAATGTAGCATGTCACTAAAATTAAAAGCATGCATCATTTTCTGAATAAAAACACACATTCTGGGAAAACCGAAAAGAAAAATTTAGCTAACATTTTAGCAAAAGGTTGTAAATGTGCTATTTGTATTCAGTGTATATCTCTATTCACAAGAGCAATTACCATACGTTTCTTTAATATAATCTTCTACTTGATGTAACATCCACCTGATGTTAATACCTACCTTGTTGCTCATAATATACTAATTACAGATGACAGTCATTTAACACGTTGAACAATCTTGTTGACACAAGTGTGTGGTAGAATTTGAAATATTTCCTTCAAAACCTTATGTGTGTGTATTTGTGTGTGTCAATTTCATAGCTCATGATAGTTTCAAGTTTATTTTGCTTTTTTTAGTAGAGATTTCCCTGCTTTGATAATGACATTTTCTGACAGACATATCTAATTAAAAATCAGGCATGAACTTTTGACATACATTGATTCTTACCATTTTGCATAATTACTAATAGACCAAAAATTTGAACTGTATTTGAAATATAAAATATAGTGCGTTTTATTTATCTGCTTAGATAGTCATTTCAGAGCTAAGAGATAATTTTTTTAAAAGAACATATTTTCACAATTATCTGGAAAAGCATAAGTCAAAAGTCTAACACTCATTTCAGAAAAAAAACGGTATCTCTACATTGGCAGGGCCAAGGTTCTAGGATTGAATTTGATAATATCAATCACATAAAAATTGTTATGTTTTTCTGTGCAATGGAACTGATTTTATTAATAGAAAGTTTTTTCACATTTTTTCTGTTTTACCTATAAAATAAAATAAAACCATTTAAGTGGCTTAGTTGGATTAGTGTTAAGTAGACAAGAAAGGGA
Organism: Cheirogaleus medius; assembly: GCA_008086735.1. Taxonomy (NCBI): domain Eukaryota; kingdom Metazoa; phylum Chordata; class Mammalia; order Primates; family Cheirogaleidae; genus Cheirogaleus; species Cheirogaleus medius. The sequence goes on along the minus strand of VBSM01002937.1, from coordinate 23,678,422 downwards.
TTCCAAGGCACTTAGAAAAGCTGTTTGCATCTGGAAGAAGATTGAGATGCCTCTCAGCTATCATCTCTGATCCAGACAGAACTGATAGTAGTGGCTAAGAGGGCCTGTACAATGTTTCTAAAATAATATTAGACAACGATATATACCTACATTGCTACTTTCTGCGTAGCTTTGGAGTGGAGGGTCCTGGATACTGGCTGCATCAATTTTGCTTTTCTAAAAAGTTTCTTTCTACTAACTACAAGAGGAATAGTAGAGGCAGTTACAGAAAAAAAAATAGGAGTAAAAACATAAATGAAAAATCAGCACTTTAATTTACTAGGTGGCATTTATCAGTCCATGGGAAAATGGTCCCAAGTATTAACTAAGAATGCTCAAGGTAAAGGTTGGTCCCAGCAATCTCAGATGATAGGCAGAACAGTTTTATAACTACTAGGAAAATCTAAGGAATTAATGAATCTGTCATTGATAGTATGGTATTCTTCATTTAATGCCATAACATTCATGAAAAAAACAAAGATGTTATTAAAGAAAACACAGCTACTACTGAAAAAAAAAGGGAGACATATATATCTTTCTAAGTTTTGAAGGACTGAAGAAACATACATGAACACATTTTCATTTAGAATGTCATAAGCTTTCTGTAACATGCATAAGTATAGCACAACTTGATTAAATGCAGCTCTTTTAACAATAAGAAAACTAGTCTGAACTAGGAATGAAAGAAGAAGGCAAGATGTGGAATTAACCTAAGGGCCCATCAATTTATGAGTGGATTAACAAAATGTGGTATATATTAACGTATACCATGCGGCACTACTCAACCATAAAAAGAAATGAATTAATGTCTTTTGCAGCAATTTGGATAGAACTGGAGACCATTATCCTAAGTAAAATATCTCAAGAATGGAAAAACAAACAGCACATGTACTCTCTAATAATTTGGAACTAATTGATGGGCACACATGGGCACAGAGAGAAGTAAAAGTCATGGGAAATCAAGAAGCAGGGAGGGGGGAGAAGGGAAGGAGTAAAAACTTACCTAACAGGTACAAGGAACACTATTCTGGTGATAGGAACACGTATAGCCCTGACTTAACCATTATAAAAGCTATCCATATAACAGAAACATTTGTACCCCCTTAATATTTTGAAAAAAATTAAAAAAGAAAAAAATATTGTATTAACACTCTATTGCTGCTATAACTAATAAACACAAATTTAGTCATCTAAACAACACAAATATATTATCTTACAGTTTTATAGGTTGGGATAAGTACCTTGCCTTATGTATCTCTTCATCTGGCTGTTTATTTTACATGTCTTTTATAATAAACCAGTAGAATTTAAGTTTTTCCCTGAGTTCTGTGAGCCATGATAGGAAATTATTGAACCTGAGGAGGATGTCACGGGAATCCCGTATTTGTAGCCAACTCAGACAGAAGTGTAGGTAACCAGGAAACCCACAACTTGTGATTGGAATCTGAAGTGGGTGGCAGTCTTGTGGAACTGAGCCCTTAACCTGTGGGGTGTGCACTAACTCCAGGTAGTTTGTATTAAAATTAAACTGTAGGACTTCTGGTTAGTGTCCTGAGAGTTGGAGAATTGGTTGCTGTGGGAAAACTCCCAAACGTTTGATGTTAGAAATGTTCGACGAGTGAGAATATAGAAAACAGAATGTGTTTCCCTTTATTTACATGTTAGTAATAGCTATATTATACCTAAATTCTGAATTTCTAATCATGACTAGTTTTATAAAATCCATTGTGGACAATCTCTTTCTTTCTGAAAAAAATAATAAACCAGATTTTCTAGGGAAAAGAAAATTGGAAATTACTAAATGAGAAATCAAATTTAATGACAATTGGCATTTGATCTATCTGCTTTAGTATGAAATTCTCTTATGAAATAAAGCACAAAGTATAAAATTAATATAATTGATTGTTGGCAAAAATATAATAAGAAGACACCCATATAAGAGAAAATATAAGAAAAATATAAGAAAAAGACCCAGGAGAAAATGATGTTGTGTTGTTCTCCATGGTTGAATTGACCTTGAATAAACCATAAAAAAAATCAACAGTGAAAAACTAAAACTAGAGTCAGAAAATCGTACACCTAATTGTGATCATATGTATTTATGTAGTCAATTATATCACAAAAAGTGTTGGCTATTTCTAAGAATGAATCCCCCAAAACAGACCTTCCTTATAATAAGGGGCACTAAAGAGAGTAACCAGTCCAATGTTTTCAACAAATAAGACACTTATATATAGTTGATTCCTAGCAAAAGTGCTCTGCAGTCCTGGGAACAGAGTTGGGCCAGCACCCTTGTTCTCATACAATGTCTTTGGGGCACAGTGTATTGTTTCAATTCCTGAGTCTCAGTAAATAAGGCAGAATACTTTCTTAAAACTATATGGGGTCATAGCCAAAGGTTAGTTCTTTTATTTGCTCTGTGTTTACATATACTGTGAGTAGGAAGCAAGAATTTAACTCATTTCATTGTTGGCCCAACAGGGCCCTCCTATATTTGAGGTGGGATCCTGTAGATAATCGTAATCCGGTCTAAAATGCTTTTACGTTTATAGATTTGCGTATGTTGAACCATCCCTGCATCCCTGGGATGAAGC
>VBSM01002937.1:23644314-23675689 GCA_008086735.1 Cheirogaleus medius | reverse complement strand
AAAAAAAAAAATGCTTTTGAAATCTAACAAATTCCTAGTTACTAGGAAATTCAGGGTTAATACCATATTTTAAATGTCCAGATTGATATTATAGCTTATAATTGTATTGATAATATTTAATAAATAACTTAAGTGAAACCTCGCGGTGATAAAAATTCAAACTGACTAGACATTGTGTTTCTTAAGGAGGGACAGTCTAGCTGTTGGAAATTGGGGAAAATTAAAAACTATTCCAGTCCCGAAAGCAGTTACTGAGTAAATAAAATTACAGTTTGACAGCATAAAAACTTTTCTATAGTTCAACATTATTCCCAAACCACCTAATCAATAAAAACACTGTCAACAGGAATACAATGTAGTTTTCACCTTGGCCTTTTAAACTGTGGTCAGACAGCACAGGCTGTGATGTGAAGGAGTGCTCATTCTGGAAAGCAAATGTAGAAAAGCAGATGGCATTTCAAGAGCAATAAATAGTAATGAATGAGTATTATCTTTAGCACTGCCTCCTACAGAGGTTACTAATCTTAAATATGCATCTTTTAAGATGGGTAGAGTTATTGACATTTAATATTACTTAATTCATTTTATTCCCTAAAGTTAGGTAATCAGAATTCGTACAATTATGTTCATTTTTTATAGCAAAACAAAGAATCTAAACCTATGAGGGAAGATATGGAGATTTTGAGTAAGGTTTCTTAGGAATGCAGTCCTGGGACTCCTGGTAATTTATTTCTTTGTCGTAGAAATTTGCATTAATTTCCTGATGGCTATCACCTAAATCACATACCTAGGGAGTTACCTAGATCCAAGACATCTGCTATTTTATTTGAAAAGTATTGATCCTAGAAATAAATGATGTTATGCTGTTCTCCAGGGTCAAATTGACCTTGAATAAGCCATAAAAAAACAACAATGAAAAACTAAACCCAGGATCAGAAAATAGTGCACCTAATTATGATCATATGTATTTATGTAGTTAATTATATCACAGAAAGTATTGGCTATTTCCAAGAGTGACTCCCCCCAAACAGACTTTCTTTATAATAAGGGGCACTAAAGAGAGTTTGATGAATTCACTATATGCCTCTGTGTATCATTTTCAGTTTGTTTGCAAGATGATCCCCAATTCTATATCTCTTCAAAATATATTTCATGAAACATATGTATACATAGATATATATATATATATACAGACGTGTACATATTTGGGTTTGTACATACAGGTACATATAATTGTTTTTATCCGAGTCTCATGCTCTTAAAATGAACTCAATTTAATGAGAAAACTTGAAAACTTCCAACAATAATTACATTCTAAAGGAAAAATTAGCTATGGTAATATGAAGAATGATCCAATAATAGAAAAGGAGTCTTTAAAAAAATAGAACACTGAACTAATACCGTCTATGCACATATCCCATGCATGTACACTTGCATGTACACTTTGCAGTAGTTAAGTGATCAGTTGTTTTTGTCAATACTGGAATATAAAACCAGAAACAGATTTCAATAAACATTTTTGTACTAGATTATTAGTTTCAGGTGGTTTTTAACCATTGATATACAGAACAATCTGTATATATTTTTACTTTGTTTTGATTTTGAAATTTAAAAAAATAAAATGAGCCTAGATTCTCTTTATTTTATTCATGTGAATTATGTTATGCACAATTGCTTCCTTTTACACTTACATATAAAATATACAAAGCTTCATAGAACATTGCATTTATACTGCTAACACTGGGTCTTCAGAATTTCTAGCAAATGTCTTAAAGTCATATTCCTATTGCTAATATATGCCTTCGTAGAAAGAATTTCCCACATTTTGATGTTCTTAAATGATGACTATTTTATTAAATTCTTCTAGAAATATAATTTGAAATAACTTTCTCTTCACTATCATACCTTTATGTACCACCCCTCTAAAATGTGATTTTTTTAAAAAAAAGAATAGATTCTGTTTATTCTATGTGTCTAATGGAAGTAGGAATAACCATTCTATTTATGGAAAAAAATGGTTTAGGAAAAAATCTTTGACATGTATTTTTTAAGACATTTGCCTGTATATCTGACATTGCTTTATTTATATTTTCCTCCTCTGAAGTGTTATTTACATATGAAGTAATATAAATGTGTAGTGATAATGTGTCATGTGTTATGTTAAAATTACCATTGACACAAAAGGTCTATTCTGCATACACTGAAAATCAGGGATGCTGATGTTTATATTCCAGTTAGATCAATAGCTTATTAAAAGCACTCTGTCTGGACACGTCTAAAAAGCCAGACAGTCATCCAAGATAGTAAACAAAAGATATGAGCCACAAAATAGAATATGAGTGATTTGAGATTTAAATGATCTATTGCATGTATACCTCCTAAACTCATATTGCCTCTATCTCAATTGATCTCCATAAATTGTCAGAATCAGTAAGTTAAAAAAAATTTTTTTTGAAAGTTTTAAAAATACTTTTGGTTTATTGATTGGTTAGTTGTTTATTTGGTTGATTTTCCTGTTCAGGGAAGCTTGGTATAAGCATGCATCCATCTTCAGTGTGCTTACATATTAATCAAATAAGACTGAGAAAAAATTTTAAAACTTGGGAATTTCATGTTATTCTAATTAATATAATCCCAGAACTTCATTCAATAAATTAAAGAAGAAATGTGTTGAATTAAAAGAGAAAACTAACTAATGAAAACATCTTAACACATTTGTACATTTTTAATGTAATCTACCTCTTTTTTCAGAATTTACTGAAATATCTGAAATAAAATTATATGTGTAAAGTAATTTGGTTATTTGTGTATGCTTCCCCTGGGCCTTTGGCCAGCCTAGTCCCTAAATGTCCATTCTATTATCCTCTCAAAGGAAACACTTTTCTGTAAGACCAACTTATGTTTTAATGAAAACATAAAGATACTTGCTGAAGCTTTCCCTGCTGCCTAAAGACCCATGGAAGTCAATGCATTACTTACGTTTTAACACTCTACACTAGACGTAAACAACTAAATTTGCCTGGCAAGATATATTAATCATTTTTTGTTCTCTAATACACATCTACAGTATTAACAGTGCAATTCTTTACTCCGAAAAGTGTCTTAACGATGTATTCATTAGCTAAACATTTAGACATAGTTTTACTGCAAATGGACCATTTTTCATTTTTCAGATTTGATTTTAAAAGGCTTAGAAAATCTGTAACTTTATAAAGCAACTGAATATAACTAAAAAAATAATAAAATAAAATAAAGTGTATGGATTTCCTGACCTATAACCCCCAACTCCCACCTAAATATCATCATGGAAATAAGTTACAATAATGGGAATGGAGTGTTTACTATAATATAATAGCTAACTAACTCATGAGTGTTAAAGTGCTGGGTGACACCATTAGGACTTTGGTGATCCATAAGGGAAATTCTCAAAAAACTCATCAGATTGGCCAGGTGCGGTGGCTCGTGCCTGTAATCCTAGCACTCTGGGAGGCCTAAGTGGGAGGATTGTTTGAGCTCAGGAGTTCGAGACCAGCCTGAAGAGGAGCAAGACCCCATCTCTACTAAAAAAAAAAAATAGAAAGAAATTAGCTTGACAACTAAAACTATACAGAAAAAATTAGCTGGGCATGGTGGCGCATGCTTGTAGTCCCAGGTACTTGGGAGGCTGAAGCAGGAGGATTGCTTGAGCCCAGGAGTTTGAGGTTGCTGAGAGCTAGGCTGATGCCACAGCACTCTAGCCCGGGCAACAGAGTGAGACTCTGTCTCAAGAAAAACAAAACAAAACTCTTCAGATTGAACAGTGTCTTTGAAAATATAGTAAAATCCAATGTAAATTCTGCAATTGCTAGCATATCAGAGAATATGCAATAAATAATAGAGAAGAAAGGAGTGGTGAATATCGATATTGCAAATTTCACAGATTGCATCTATGAAAATAATAGAAATTGAATTGTAACCCATGCCTGGGTTGCAGTGAGATGTCAAAAGATTAGCTAGAGAATTGAAATAAATAACAAAACTAACTGGGAAAGATGGATAAACATAATTTCTACCCTCATAAAGCATACACTATCTGAGTAAACAAATAAGCAATTAGTGGAACATAATAGAATAAAAATAATTATGTACATTTTGTATGTTCTTTCTCGTGTATTTTTTCCATAAATCTAAGGAATTACAAAAAAAATTTCCTTTCTTGCTCATTGTAAATATTATTTTATTATCAAACTTCTTAAATACATAGAAAGTTATGTCACATATTAATATCACATAAACAAAAATACATAATTCATTGTAATTTTTTTCTCAGGCAACAAATATCAAACTTTAACTCAAATTTGTACTTCTAAGCACAAACAAAATTGTGCCAAAGCTATCCTTGTCCACAAATCAGAAGCTTTGATCTGGAATGGGCCTTGTTAATCAAGCCTACAGAACTCAATCAGAATATAATACTTTAAGAAGTTTCAAGGGTTTCGTCTTGGAAGACATTGTACAAATGCTTGCAGTATAAAATATTAATTCTACTCCCCTACCCAGATTCAATTTATAAAAATTGGATCAAACTAGAACTTTTCACAAGGATTTTTTTTTCCTTAATAAGCTTTTAAATGTTTGTTTACAAATCATTGGCCATTTAAGAAAGAGACTGAAGGACTGTAGTCTTAATACTGACTATATATTACTACTAAAGAAAAATCAGAAATGAATATAAGTCAGCTCTGGTATACTCATCAAAAATAAAATTTAAAACAAAAAAACCACACTTTATGAAGGATTTATTGAGAAGCAAACACCAAGTAAGTTATTACAATATTAGAAGGGAAATACTAAATTTGATTTTTGTTTCTTTAAAAATGTATCTCCTCTGCCAATCATGAAATGGGTACATATGTGTTTTAATTAAACTTTTAGATAATTCATTAACGAAGCAAAATGCTAATAGAATTGTAATTGTTTGTAATGTTTGTCTTACTCTGCATGAGCCGCTATAACAAAATACCAAAGATTGGGTGGCTCATAAGCAACAGAAATTTAATTTTCATAGTTATAGAGGCTGAGAAGTCCAGGATCAAGAGTCTGACAAATTGAGTGTCTGGTGGCTGCTCATTTCCTTAAAGATGTCTTCTTCTCATTGTAGAAGGGACAAGAAGTATCCCTCTCTGGCTTCTTTCATAAGGACACTAGTCCCATTCATGAGGATTCTGCCCCCAAACCAATTCATCTCCCAGAGTTTTTATTTTTTAATATTATGATTTTAGGAGAGAGGAGATCAACATATGAATTTGGGGGGTGGAGGGGCAGGGAAATAAGCATTCAGACCTCAGTAGTAAGTACTTCTATTTTGATTGTATTTATTCTCATTTTTCTCCTCCAGATTATTTCTTCTGTTAAATGAAATATGGAATCACTGTCAGCCTAACAAAGTTACAAATGATAATTGGGCCACGATGCAATTACTCAATACTTCAGATAATGGCACATTTGCAACATACTCATGTATACGCTTTTCCTTCTTTGAGGAAATGGTTTACCCATGTTTATTCCAAGAATTTGTGAATTGAATCAGAATAATAATAAAATAAGCAAATACATGTTTCACAGTAAAACTCTGACCTGATGAATCTTTAAAAAAATTTTTCTCTGTTTCCAACTCCGTATATCTGATTCCCATTTCTGAGAGCAAAATTTCTCTTAAAACAACAAAAGGAAGTTGAAAGAAGGAAAAAAGGAGAAAAGTGTGGGCAGGAGGGAAGGAGGGAAATAAAAAGATGAATCTGATAACCGTTAGCCTAAGCACTAGAGAAGGAAAGTCTTGCTCTAAAGCATGTTATTTCATCTTCAGCCAACAGAAAACCATGCCAGTATATTATGTAAACTGTTTGATCTAAATGAAGTAAAACCCCAATTGTTATTTTGTAATTGTTTTTAATACACTCATTAATAGTACAATTACTCTGTTGTAATTCTATCAAAGATTTTGAAATTTACCCTGCTGACCATATTCTTTATCTAAAATTGCTAACGCAAACCTCAAGTTGAGAATTTTAATCTATTGATCTATCACTTGCAGATTAGCAGAATTGCACATGCTGCAAGTCAAATAATTCGTAGTATTATCCAGTAATACTCATGTGTACATAGCTACTATAAACACAAAGTGTCATTCTGTGGTTTCATTCATTCCATAAATATTTATTGGGTACACTCTGTGTGTCAGGAGTTGCTCCAAGAGCTGGGGATACTGTGGTAAACAAGGCACAGCTTTTATAGGCAGAAGATTTCTTCAAGCACATTCTCCGCTTTCTGAATTAAGGGTGATTTCTAAGGGCACAAATAAATTCATGTTAGTATTAACAGCCAAACTTTTTCTAATAGCTTCTCATAGCATTTTGTTCTTTTTAATTAAGGTTTACAATAACTAACATCTTTGCCTGATTTATTATCTAATCCCTCTGCCTTAACTACTGATTTCTAATTTGGGTTATAGAGGAAAGAATTAAATTTAAAGTCTCCTAACATTCTACTGAGAACTTTTATAATACAGTATATAACATATATTTTAGTGAGGAAGAAAAGGAAATTACACTACCTAATTCAGTCTTTTTTTTCTGAACTCTCATAAACTCTGCTTCCTATATAAATAAAACCTATACCTACAGCATTCTCTGACTCGGTAAATGACAACTGCATTTTTGCAGTAGCTCACACAAAACACCTGGAAATTTTTCTTGATTCCTCTCTTTCTTTTATTCCTGATCTCTGACTCCTCAGGAGAAGCTGTCGACTTTGCCTTAGGAATAATAATGGTGAATGCTTACTGAGTGCCAAGGATTGTACTGAATTCTGTACATATGCATCAACTACTTTAACCCCTGCATAATCCTCATTTTACAGATGAGAAAACTAAGACACAAAGACTTCATACTTTGAAGCAGTTAATACTGCTTCAAGGTCACAAGTTACAAAATAGAGGAGCCAGAAAAGGAATTGAATCTAGACAACCTTATGACAGAGTCCACTCACTAAACAGTGACCCAGGTGGCAGTAACATTCCTCTCAGCTTTACTAAACTTTATACAGGGTTCTTCCTGATCTTCCTTCTCTTAGAGTATTCACTTTAGAAAAATTGTAATTGTAAAATTGTTTTCTGCTCCTTTGAAATATAGAGATATATTGTCCCAGGCTCCTGCCCGTTTTACAACCCAAGAAGATCATTCTTAAAGATCTGAGAGCCATTCTTTTGAAATGTCATAGTGGAAGGAGATAGTTCCCCTGTCCCCTAGACTCCTGTGGGAGGGTAGGGGCTTCTTTGATAAGGGACAATCAGCAAACACAGATGGCCTAATCATATTGACTAGCATCCTCACTAATGTCCTCCAGCACTTTTCCCAGGGCTTAAAAATCCTCCCATCATTTATTTCAGTGGAATTGAGTTCAATCACTCTTCCCTGTTGTAATAGTCTTGAATAAATCTGTCTGGTGCAATTTTTCTTTGATAACTTCCATGCTATACTTTCAAAATATAATCTGAATGCAAACATTCCTTGCCATCTGCACTGCTATGACCCTGATCTGAGCCATCATAATCACTGTTGGATTGATATTCCTCCATGTCTGCTTTCTTCTCTTCAGACAATTTTCAGCAGCGGCTAGACTGATGCTGTTAAAATAAAAGTGAGTTATGTAATTCCTCTGCTTGAATCTCTGTGATACATTCAGCTATGGTCCACAATAGTCAAGTCAGTCCTGGTATCCGTAACCTTTGTCATATGACTTTATTTTTTTCCCACTAGAGGTACAGTGCATGTTTCTGCCCCTTGGCTTTGAACTCAGGCATGTGAATGTGTTAGCCAATGAGACTTTAGTGGATGCAACACAAGCCAAAACTTGAACTGTCTTTGTGCACCTGAACTTGCATGCTGCCATCTACCTCTAGCACTGCTCTGAGAAGATCAGACCCTGAGTAGCCCACACGTCCAAGAAAGATAAGAGACGCATCGAGCAGATCTTAGCCCAATCTTTGTCTTGGAAAGAAGCTCGCCTGAGCCCAGCTTAATCCAGCTGACAACCAGCCACACAAAGATATATAAGTAAGAACTGATGATTGTTGCTTTAAGCAATTAGTTTTAGGGATGGTTTAGTACACTGAATTATTATGACAGTAGCTGACTGATAAACCCAACAATGTCACACTCTTGTCTTACCCAGAGCGAGATGGCTCTAATGTCTTAATGGTCTTGTCCTGCTACTTCTCTATTTATTGTCTCTTTTACTTGCTTCATATATCAATGCCAGTGTGCCCTTCCTTCTCCTCAGACAGCTGCTCCTACCTTGGGGCTTGCATTTGTTATATTCTGTGTTTGAAATTCCTTCCTCCAGATATCTACCCCAGTTTCTTCCTCTAATTCTTTATATTTTTATTCTAATGCCACTTATCACTGAGGCCTCTCCTGCCCAGCCTATATGATGTTTTCACTTCTGTAAAACACTTGCTTCCCTTTTTCTACTTATTTTATTCTTTGTCATTTATTAGCATGTAGAACACTTGCTGCCTTGATTCCTGACTCTCCCTCCTGCGCCATTAGAATGTAAGTTTCATAAAAGAAGGTCTATTTTGTTTATATTATACCCCCAGCACCTAGAGCAGTAGGTGATCAATAAGTATTTGTTAAATGAATGAATTTTGGGGAAAGTCTTCCTTTTCTAACTAGAGCATAGGATCCATGAGAGTCATGGATCTCTGGGTTCCAGCTGCCACAGCTGTTCTTTCCCACATCCGGGGCCACTTGCCCACTCTTGCCCGCTCAGTCCTACGTTGGCTTCTCATATAAAATCTGAGGAGAATTAAACTAAAAAGCCTTAATTCCACTCTGGGGAATTCAGCATCATGTTATTTGGTTGAACTCTGAAGCCTTGTATCCCAGTTCTTACAACTCAGCTCCTCCTTTATTCCATGCGGTCCGTGAGGGGACCTGTCATGTTCCCTCAACTGAGATATTCCTGGCAGCATCTTATTTTTGTCAACCTCCTCTGGCCACTAAAACCCTTCCTCTGGCACCTATCCACGAAATGGACTTATGCCTTTAAAGGGGCGGAAAGAGACAGAAGACGTTTGTGAAGGACAGGGGACTGATCTTAAAAGAAACCTCCACAGAGTCTGGTTGCCTAAGGGCCCAGAAGGAGATGCTGTAGTTTATTGTGATATTTGGATCTGGTTGCTAGAGTGATATAGTTTAAGGGGAGTACCAATTTCATATATTTGCTACAGGTTTAATATCCCTTATCCAAAATGCTTGGGACCAGAAGTGTTTTGGATTTCATAATTTTTTTCAGATTTTGGAATATTTTCATGTACATAATGAGATATCTTGGGGATGGGACCCAACTCTAAACACAAAATTCACATATGTTTCACATGCAGCTTATACACGTAGCCCGAAGGTAATTTTAGAAAATATTGTAAATAATTTTGGGCATGAAACAAAGTTTTGACTATGTTTTAACTGCAACCTGTCACATGAGGTCAGGACATTTCCACTTGTGGTGTCATGTTAACACTCAAAAAGTTCTGGATTTTGGAACGTCTCAGACCTTGGATTTTTGAGCCAGGGATGCTCAATTTGTATGGGGTGCACTTATTTGTAGATAAGTGATTTTGAATACATTTTCTCATTAATCTTCATAATGACATGATGAAAGTTAGTTTTATCTCTGTTTTATTGATGAGCTAGGCTCAGAGAGATTAAGAACAAATACAAAGATCGCAAAGCTAATACAATGCTGAGCCAATATTTGAACCCAGAAATTTCTTTTAGTCTGTTTTTTTTTCTTTTTATTTCTTCATATTATGGGGGCACAAATACTGTTAAGGTTGCATATATTGCCTTTGCCACCCCTCCCCCACTGTGTCGGAGCTTCAAGCGTGTCCATCCTCCAGGTGACTCGCATCGCACTCATTATGTAGGTATACACCCATCCCCTCCTCCCCCTTCCCACCTGCCCGACACCTCATAAATTTTTTTTTGACATTTTGGTTACATTTTATATCTTTGCCTCTCCCTAAGAAGGGTTAGAGGTATGCCCTTCCCCTCCACAATGCTCACCACATCCCTAAGATGTGGGTCTCCACCTCCCCCCAAATCTCTGGTGAGCACTACCACCATTTGAGCACCATAGTTTTAATCAGTCAGTACCAATTTGATGGCGAGTAGATGTGGAGCCCATTTTCCTGATCTTGTGTCGCCTCACTTTGGATAAAGGGCTTAAGCTTAACCCAGGATAGTATAAATGGTGCTAGCTCACTATCGTATCTTAGAATTGAGTAATATTCCATTGTAAGTATATACCAAATTTTGATTATCCGCTTATGAATTGACGGGCACTTGGGTTGTTTCCATGTCCTTGCAATAGTGAATTGTGCTGCCATAAACATTCGGGTGCAGATGTCTTTATAATAGAATGTCTTATGCTCTTTTGGGTAGATGCCCAAAAATGCTATTGCTGGGTTGAATGGTAGTCTGTTTTTTTTGTTTTTTTTTTCCTACCATGTCACAGTTATTCTCATCAGGTCACATTGAAAAATCACCCTTTCTCGTCTTCTGTCATGTGATTGTATTATTTGGTTGATCCTTTGTATGATTTGGTTTCCTCCATCAGACTATAAACAACCTTGAGGACATGGAAGGTATCTTCTTTATCTTTCCATTTGCCTTTTACTAACCACACAGGTATGAGCAGGAAGTTTCATTAAGTAGGCACACTCAATTATCTGTTATCCAGAAATTTTATGGCATATGAGTAAATATTTTTAAGCCATAACATGTTATATCACTTGATTTGTCTTGATCAAAATCACTGTTCCGAAGCTCCCAAGCATGAACATCAGTAGCAACCACAGCATCCTTTTCTTGTACCCTGTGCTGTAGTCATCACAAATGAACATGTTAATATTTTTCTTGCCTTATTATTTTGATGTAATATATTTTTTTAACTTCCCAGGAGTATTGAGTCAGTGGGCTGGTGGCTATATTCACTAGTGCTGTCCCTCGATAAGTAAACAACTGGACTACTTTATCACTAGATATTAAAGTCATCTCCATTTTATACTGAATGTGATAGTAATTTTTACTAATTCTTCAAACTGAGAAACTTCCAAATACAAAGTGCATTAGTAATACCACTCCCTAGTCATCCATGGCTCAACATTAATTCATTAGGTCATTACCAATTGATGAGTGACTTTATTTTATTTTTTGATATCTTGAACTTTAAAAAATATTAAATTGCATTTAGATTGTTGAATTTGAGTATCTATGAATTGTGCCTGGAATTTCATTCTCACTGGTCTGACTTTTCTTTGGTTAGTCCCTCCAACCATTCAAATTTACTTTGGCATCTTGTAAATGTCTGGCAAGGCTTCAGCACTTAAAAATGAATGCTTCATCTTGGATAATTCATTTTGGATGTTGGACTTTGCTCGCTGCAAAGAAGCATTTTGAAGTGTCTTACATATCTATCCTGTACAATTTAGTCTGCAGATAACTGTAATATGGGAAAATATCAAAAGCAAATATTTTAAAGAAATAATACCTTCTTTTGAACAAGTCGAATTGCCTGTCCTTGAGGCTCTTTATCCATATGGCATGTCAAAACACTGCAATATTCACTGACCTTTCCAAGTTTATAGTTCTAGCTCTTTTAAAAAGCTTTTGAAATTATGTAACATTCTGTACTACATTTTATCTTTTGTGCTTGTAAATCATATGAATCATATTTGTTGCATTTTATTTTTCCTTGTATCTATTTGCAAGTTTTACAGTGAGGTATTTCAAGATATTAACCATTTCAGGAAAACATTCAAAATATGTCAGTTATTTGGAAGGAAAAACAAAGAGATGTTTAATTTTTATTTTCGCCTGTCAATTTTCTCTAACATCTTATTTATCTGATTAATGGAAGATTGGAGCTTTTGTTGAGAATGATAATATCTAGGCATTCTAGCAATAATATTATCTGTAAAGATGTTTTATTGCTGTGGATGAACTCAGGTGTAGGATACCTCGCTATATCAAGGATATGCCAAATTAATTACACACCAATTAATCTGTGATTTGGAGAAATCATTATTAGTTACAACACATTGCTTCTTCGATGAGAAGAATATGTGTGTGACATTTTCTGTCTGTGTAGCTCAGTAAGGATATGCATCATTGTACATTTGGCAGCATCTGAGAGAAATGATACATTTTAAAACATTTCTATAATGTGACACTATTAATGTACTCAGGGGCTAGTCTTTGGAAATTCTACCTGGTTACTGAAGCTGATTTCTTTGCATGTAGCACCCTCTTGCTTCAGTAAATGAAAAATCTATGTGCAAAGGAACTTCAATGAAAATTTGTTTATGTGATAGGTATCGTTCTTATTTTATGTCTTCTGTTTAAAACATAAGCAAAAAGAAATAGAGAGTGAAAGTGTTGAAAATAAAGGAGAGAAACAGAGAACACCCAGAGACCAAGACAAAGAGAAAAGAAAATAGACATACAACAAAGGATATGCTCGCTTTGTGCATCTGCCCCATGCCAAGCCGGTTGGCACATATCTGGACAGGTACATCGAATATCTGATTGCTGGTAAAATTGGCTCATTGCAGAATTCAACTGTAATGACTCTTTATACCATTGCATGCCATCAAATTCACTGACTGAAATGATAGCCTTTGTTCTCTGGTCCACCACAGAGTAACAGACAGCTGCAATTAGTAGTTGTGGGTGGAAGAATATAGGATTAAAAAATCAATGATTCAAGAAGAAGAGATTGGTGCTGACACTTGCTTTAATGCTAGGAAACTTGCAAAAGTGGAGCAATATGTGAGAATGTTATGATTTTACTTCGGATTTTCCTTAAAGTTATATTTTGCAATAACTCTAAAAGGGAGGAAAAGTGTGCAATAAGGGAGAAGAATTGAAAAATGGGGTAGATACTGGTAGATGCTTTGTATATTCATCTAAGTGGTAAAAGCAAAATTTCAACCTCTACTCTCCCCACTTTCAATGGTTTGAAATAGTCAAAGGGAAATCGACAAGTGTATGCCATCATCATCCCCAAATCCTTTTCTGCAGCACCAATGGCTTACCTGTTTCAAAGCAGTTCAAAATGATAATTCTTCAAATGTCTTTTACTGCCACTTACATTTCCACAGTTTGGCTGGTATTAATTGTTTTTTGTTTTGTTTTGTTTTGTTTTGTTTTGTTTTGTTTTTGGTGTCTGTAGCCCAACTTAGGGGACACTAGAAGGTTAGGATGGTAGAGTTGGGGATCTAGTTGGGTACAGCAGAGGGACAGAGTATGGCCTACTGTTCATCACCCATCATGTGTAATATCTTACCAGAACTCTCCTGAGTGGGACACACATAGGTTAATATGTAAAATATGGAGGCAAGAAGCAGGGGGTAAGCAGATAACAAGAGATAAAAGTTTAGCAAAGAAAGAGAAAGACATAATGGAGGAAAAAGTCAGGCTATAAACTTAAAAAGAAAAAAAAAAGAGAAAGGACTAAGTATTTGAGACATGAAGGAAGCGCAGGTTTGGAGAAAATGCGGTGCTTTATAGAACAAAGCAAGTGGGATGAATGCTTTCACAGTCAGCCTGGCTTTCTCAGTGATGGTCAGTCATTAGCTCAGCGTGGCAGTACCAAGCAGCCAAATCTAAAACAATGAGTCCAAGTAGAAACTGAATTTTAGTTTGACATTATTGCCAGCAAGAAATAGTCAAAAGGAAATCAACAAGTGTATGTTATCATCATCCCCAGCTCCTTTTCTGCAGCACTGATTGCTTAGCAGTTTCAAAGCAGTTCAAAATAATTCTTCAAACGTGTTTTACTGCTACTTACATTCTTAACATATCTTTGTACTAAATTTATCCCATTGCCTTATTAAATGCTGTTCTCTCAGAATCCTTATGAAACCATCATGAATACCTCAGCTTGAAAAGCTCACTCTTTTTTCCCTCAGTGCACCCAACTCAGGTTATTGTACCTGTCATACTACATCACCATCATTTATTTCACTAAACAATGAGTTCTTGAGGATAACGTCTAAGTCTACTCTGATTTTTGTCCTCGTGACTGAGATACAGTATTTAATCTATGTAGGGTTTTCTTGAGATTAGTCAATATTCTCAATAACTGAGCCCCTAAAAATAACATAAGAAAATATTCATTGCAATATTTTAGGTCACCCATATATTATTAGTCTGGCTTTTTTTGGTGCCCTACTTTCCCACTGTGATTTTCCATCTTGCAGGTCTTTTTGTTATATTTTTACCATGGCCAAGTAAGAAATGAGTTGAATTTTAACTGTGATGGACTGCTAGTGATAGAATAAAAGGTCGTTTTAAAGTTAAATGCTAATATTATCTTTTCTCATTATTAGCTACATTAGGTTGGCTAAATTTTTATCTATGATGTTTATCATTAATAGTTATTTGAAAACAAGGCATAGCTATTCATTCTACAATTGATGAGACAGTAAATCATCTCATGAAAAGGCTTCAAGCCTGACCATTAAAAAGATACTTAGCCTGAACTCCATTAGCAGTAATGAATGCATTCTTTGACACATGTAACTTTCCAAAGCATGCTCATATTTCACAAGCCAAACAATTCTACATATTGGTCACAGAGACCGAAATGTACTGACTGCCGGTTTAACCTATGGAAGCAAAATATTATAAAAATATCAGAAGACAGAATAATGGCCAACAAACATATGAAAAAATGCTCAACATCTCTAATCATCAGGGAAATGCAAATCAAAACTGCAATGAGATATCACTTATCTCCAGTAAGAATGGCCTTTATCAAAAAGTCCCCAAACAATAAATGTTGGTGTGGATACCGAGAGATAGGAACACTCCTACACTGCTGGTGGGACTGCAAACTAGTTCAGCCTTTGTGGAAAGCAATATGGAGATACCTTAAAGCGATACAAGTAGATCTACCATTTGATCCAGGAATCCCATTACTGGCCATTTACCCAAAAGATCAAATGGCACTCTACGAAAGGGACACCTGCACTCGAATGTTTATAGCAGCACAGTTCACAACTGCAAAGTTGTGGAAACAACCCAGGTGCCCATCAATACATGAGTGGATTAACAAAATGTGGTATATGTATACCATGGAGTACTATTCAGCTTTAAGAAACAATGGTGATATAGCACCTCTTGTATTTTCCTGGATAGAGCTGGAACCCATTCTACTAAGCAAAGTATCTCAAGAATGGAAAAACAAGCACCATATGTACTCACCAGCAAATTGGTATTAACGGATCAACACCTAAGTGGACATATAGGAATAATATGTATTGGGTGTCAGGTGCTTGGGAGGGAGGAGGAGGGGATGGGTATATACAAACATAATGAGTGAGATGTGCAACGTTTGGGGGATGGTCACGCTTGAAGCTCTGCCTCGAGGGGGGAGGGGAGCATGAGCAATATACATAACCGTAATATCTGTACCCCCATAATATGCCAAAATAAAAAAAATTAAAAAATAAAATAAAACACTGCAAAAAAATATATCCCTTTATTGTTTAGTCTGTTTAAGGAATGTGGGCACTATTTACTTTTTAAACATTATATTATAATTACTTATCAATTCATATTAACATTTCTAAAGGCTAATAGTAGCTACCATTAATTGTCTAACCATGTTTGCTAAATGAAGAGCTCCGTGTTTTACGAATATTATAACTAGATCTCAAAACTTCTGCAAAGCAGAGATAGTGAGTTCTAGGACTAGGAAGGGACTTGTTCAAGGGAGTTTTATTCTAGTCATACTTCCTTTTTCTGGACAGAATTTAAACCTTGATTTCAAAGCCACTCCTTTCTCCTCCTGTATCTAAGGGCATGGTTTCTTCTTTGTGTGGTCCAAAAATGTTCTTCTGATGTTCTAAGGCGAGGACTCAGGCACTAGTGGATCCATATGTGCGGTACCTGAAGGGCCTTGAGGTAAGAGGGAGTGTGTGGAGAGAGGGGGTGAGGGATGTGCGTTTGCTTCAGTGGTGACAGACACTGAGGGGGAAGGAGATTGCTCATGGTGCGTGTGGACAGAGCACCCTGCGCACATCCATGCTTTCAGAGCACGCAAAGGAACAACTGCGTTGAACTAAGCACTGATGAATGGGCTTCAAAAAAATTGATGATTAAAAGCTAACGTTACTATTCTTATTAGATTGCTGCTAATGTAGGCACAGCCACAATAGGGAGATTATAGTCTTCATTCTCTTGTTTCCTACATAGAAAATATTAATAATGGGAATTTAAAAATATATATATATATATAGGATATAATATGGTTTATTTTCTTTAGGGAGAATGGACAGTTTAAGAATATTTTTTTCCAGGTTTATTAAGGTATAATTGACAATTTAAAGTCAAACATATTCAAGGTACATAATGCGATAATTTAATATACGTATGCATTGTGAAATGATTACCACAATCAAGTTAGTTAACACACCAATAATTTCACAGTTACCATTGTTTTTTTGTGTTGAGAACACTTAAGATCTATTCTCTTAGTGACTTTTAAGATATAAAATACAGTATTAGCTATAGTCACTGTGTTGTACATTAGATCCTCAGAACTTTTTCATCTTATAACTGAAAGTCTGTATGCTTTGACTAATTTCTATCTATTCCCCCACACCTCATCCCCATACAACCACCATTCTACTTTCTGTTTCTATTCTATGAATTTGACTTTTTAGGATCCACATATAAGTAAGACCATATTAAGATTCTCCTGAGGGTTGAGTGGATGTGCCCCTAGTGTGACTCAGCAGGAAGGAGGCGCTGGCATAGCCCGAGGCTGGTACAAGTTCCACTGGGTCCCTGTGGTTCACACCAGTGAGAAGGGGGCAGGTTACAGAAGTGTTGTATGGGGGAAATGTTATTTAGGATTTTTTTTTTTTTTTTTTTAGTATTTCGGGATTCTTTTTCTCTTTTAAGGCCCACGAAAAATTTCCTTACATTTCCTAAAGTCTGCAGAATTAAGAAAGCATTTCTTTTCCACCTCAAGTATAATTTGGATACAATTAGACCCATATATCTTTATAATTGTTTGAATATGTATTGCTAAATTCTGCACAGTGAGAAGCATCTTTTAAGATTAAGTCCCAAAGAAAACCATTAGCCAGCATGCACACTAGCGAAGTCGCTGTTGGTTGTAGGAGGTTCTTGACCTCTCTGTAATCAGCAGAAATTATGCCGTTCCATTCCCTCATATCTCCCCCCTAATCACCACTATCTCCTCTTCTGAAACAAGCTTTTCCTCAGAAAAAGAAGCATATTTTGCACAAAGATGCTCTGGCTTCGTTTTTCTTTTATCTCTCTGAAGTTTGAGTAAGTAAGGAGGGGAACTGTTACCATGGATACAGTGACAAGTAAACACAGAGAACAGACTCCGTGAAGCGGAAATGGCAGGAACACTGGGAGGTGATGAGCATGCACTCTTGGAGAGACTGTGATCATCAGGTGGGAGACCTGGGTCTCAACAAAATGTGCTCTATGCTTTAGAAAAGCAGATTTCAGAAAGTTCAGAGAAAGGGCTTCTGAGTACAGGTGGCAGATTTAATCAGGCGTCAGATCTCTTCCCTCCACAAACCCCACTAAAGCTACAGTAAATAGATTTCTTTTTAACCAGACACGAACCTGAAAGAATGGAGGGAATGGAGAAGAGGCAACAGAAACAAACTTTTAGAAGCTGAAAAGCAGATGTACAAGTTCTAACAGAACCAGCAGGAAAAGAACAGAACAAAGCAAAACAAAACCAAAAAGCCAAATCCTAAATCAGCAATGAGAAAAGCTAAGAAACAACCCAGTCCATACACAGAATTTTCAGGTGGTTCAGGAACTGGGCGAATGAGGTATCATGAAATAACTGGTAAAAAGAGTTAAACTATTGGGAATTAAGTTATTGAGAAAGTAGATGCTTACAATTTTTTTCAGCATCTTGACTAACTGACCACCTGGTCTTATCTCAAGAGACATTTAAACTTCATTCTCTAGAGAATTTAAAACTGAGGGTCTATGAGCTATGATAGCCCCCCAGGACTGAGGATGGGAATACCGTCCCCAACAGAAAAACAATCATGTGCAGACTGGATGTGGAATGCTGAGGCTGCTTTCACTCTCATGCCCACTTGCCTTTTCCCCCATAGGGATCCAGAAACATTGGCTGGCCATTACCCTGCAAGCAAAAGACTAGAATGTTATTGTCTGTGTGAACCTAGCAAGATTAAGAAGAAATATTTAACCAAAATTACCTTAGGATTTCTCCAAGAAGAGGTCCATTATGTCAACAATTGGTCTCCAGTAATGTCTTCAGTTAGAAGCACAACCTACAAGCTCAAAGTTGCAATCATCTTTTTAGTACCTCACTCCGTAACAGGAATCAATAATGTAGGATCACTGGGCCGGGCTTGGTGGCTCACGCCTGTAATCTTAGCACTCTGGGAGGCCGAGGCGGGAGGATCACTCAAGGTCAGGAGTTTGAAACTAGCCTGAGCAAGAGCAAGACCCCATCTCTACTAAAAATAGAAAGAAATTAATTGGCCAACTAAAAATATATACAAAAATTAGCTGGGCATGGTGGCACATGCCTGTAGTCCCAGCTACTTGGGAGGCTGAGGCAGGAGGACCAGCTGAGCCCAGGAGTTTGAGGTTGCTGTGAGCTAGGCTGGTGCCACAGCACTCTAGTCCAGGCAACAGAGTGAGACTCTGTCTCAAAAAGAAAATAAAAAGAATCCCTGGACCTATGAGAAATGCCTCTGAACATGTGATATGTGATACAGAAGCCAAAAGAAGAGATAAAGAATCTTGGAGGAAACAGACACCATACATGGAGGGAAAAAAAACTTCAAAAATGTCATTAATAACCTCAGAGGAATAAATATATTTCATTGAAGAAAGAAGAAATGGCTATAATAAAGAATTATTCAGAGAAGAATAAATGAGCTCCTGGAATTAAAAACATTAGAATAAAAATTGAAAAGTTAGTTTCCTTGTGGTCAATTTCATTTAGTTCTAATTTGATCTTGTTAATTTCACTTCTGCTGGGTTTGGGGTTGGCCTGTTCTTCTTTTTCTAGCTCTTTGAGTTGATTCATTAGGTTGTCTATTTGTGATCTTTCTGACTTTTGGATATAGGCATTTAAGGAAATAAACTTTCCTCTCAGTACTGCTTTAGCTGTGTCCCACAGGATTTGATAACTTGTGTGTTCATTGTCATTAAGTTCAAAGAATTTTTTGATTTCCATCTTGATTTCCTCATTTATGAAGTAATCGTTTAGCAGAAGGTTGTTTAATTTCCACATTTTTGTGTAGAAATGTGGGTTTCTGTTAGCTTGATTTCTACTTTTATTCCACTGTGGAGAAAGAAATCAAAAGGGGATGGCAGTGTTCAGAGAATTAAATCCTTCTGTGCTGTAATAGGAAGTCAATGTATAATGTTTAAAAAAGATAAATCAAATATAGTTGTAAGCTGTTATCAATAAAAAATCTATAGCGACGCCTAAATGCCAAATGAAACAGTTCACAGAGTCCAGAGTCATGACTTCTGGAGAGAGGACTTGGGGGACTGAGGGAGAACTGGGTACGAAACCACCATTGATAATGTAAACAGAGATGTTCTGGAGCCAACTGTTCTCATCTCTTCAAGCTTCCTGTTCATTGATGAGTGCCAGTAGCCTGAAATTGGTCACAGTGGGACTATTTACACCAAGGAATTCAGGAACCTCCACATATCTGTGTTTTTTTCCTACCTCTGGAAAACTGCTTCTTAAATATCAACCAGTAGTTCATTGGCTTTATGCCTATGTGATTTTCATTCATAAATTCATAAAATAGGTATAACTCAGTCAATTATAAAAATAAATAATAATAATAAAACATTACACTATTCCAGGAAATGTTTTTATGATCCTGTGTTCTAAGTCTTCAGAATATTGATAACTCAAGAAGACCTGAGGACTGTAAAAGATATGCTAATAACATCAGAAATTATTCCAATGAGAAAAACAAAAAAAAGAAGGTACTTAAATGAATGTGAATGACAGGGAGTTTTATGATGAACTCAGAATTTTTAATGATCTATACAAATGTTGGAAAGAGGGCTATAAGATCAAGTATAATTATACAAACGCCACAATGTCAAGAGAAGAAAACAAACCTAAAATAAGCTTAGACTAATTCAAAAATTTAAGTATTACACAAATTTTTAAAAAAACTATTTATGTACTAGGAAAATAAATAAACACAAGAGTAGGATTTTTTTTTTTTCTGAGAAGATAATGAGTGTTAACATATGGTAGGGAAGAGAGAAAAACCATTCAGCTCCTTCTTTACTAACGCATAACCTTGATCAAGGAAAAGGTCAAAATCTCACTTTAGGAATGTTCATCTTGTCTCACAAAAGCTGAGATGTGAGGGATACTATGATATCCAGCCTGACAACCTGGGAACTAGCCATAGATTCTTCTATCCAAACTCTAAAATTGACATGTTGACTAAGACATATGATGTCAGAGCAAATCTCATTCCCCTGCCTTTCCACTGACCATTTCCCTTTACCTAGTTCCCTCTCTGTAAGTCCCAAATAATCTGGGCTTCAAGAGATGGTTTATCACATGAGTCATGCCCCAAAGCCAGCATCAACATTTTGGCAAGTAGCCCATATTATGGAGATTCAGCAAGCAACCAAGAAAAAGATAGAGTGATCAAAGAGTAAGTAAGTGTAATTCTGTTTCTAATTAATAAACAGAAGATATGAGAGTCTGGGACAAGAGTAATGATAAATTATTTTTTTTAACTTTTAAAAATTATTTTTATTTATTCATTTTTTAAAGAAACAATATCTTGCTCTGTCACCCAAGCTGGAGTGCAGTGGCATGATTATAGCTAACTACAATTTGGAACTCCTTGGCTAAAGAGATCCTCCCACCTCAGCCTCTCCATTAGCTGGAACTACAGATGAGCACCACCACACCCAGCTAATTCTTTACTGTTTTATAGGGACAGGGTCTTCCTATGTTGCCCAGGCTGGTCTCGAACCCTCAGCCTTAAGCCATCCTGCTGCCTTGGTCTCCTAAAGTAAGGTAATTATTAAAAACCACTCTTATAAATTGAGAATTCCAATGCTTAAATTAATAAAGCTCAAATACAACCCCAGTTCTGACTACAGAACTTTAACACTTTAACAACATTTAATTCACATTTCTCTCTTTTTCCTGTGAGAATCCTTATCTAGAGAGAATTTCAGTATGGTAATAAATGTTGGTGGAGAATTCTCTCATAGTGATGATATTCTGTTTTTCTCTGAAAAGAATGTTTAAAACCATTGCTTTCCTATATAATGAACTCAATAAAGAAATATGACAAAAAGAAAAACATGGGATAGAGCAAATTATCTCTTGCATTTACAGTTTAAGTCAATTATATATTGATTCCAAGTGTATTCTGGTGAAACTATGAATAAGTCATTTCTTATTCTAACTACATTTCAATCTCCTGGATTTCTATAAAGCTATTTTACAATTAGGAAACATCAGGGCTAACAAAGATAAGACCAATCCCATTTTTAAAAATCTATTTTTGTGTACACTGCTTTTGCTCACTGAACCATTTAAAATTTGTGTTGATTTGCTTACAAATTATTTATACAGTAATTTGAAACTTTTCACCAATATATTTTTTTTCTTACCATAATTTCCAGGCTATAAAGAAGTAATTTACATTTCTAGACATTTTGCTTGCTGTGGGTCTTCTGACAGCTGGGGAAGTGAGGAGAGTAGGCTCAAAGACAGCAAGCTGAAGGAAGCTCTGGATACTACAGTTGCTATCATGCTTTGTTGTAATTATATGATATTAAGGTATTGGTTATAAAATCAAAAGGCTTTATGAAGAGAGGGAATTAAGGAGTCCTGTTAAATTCCTTTAAAATACATCTGTTAAATGCTTACACCACACAGAATATTTCTATATTCCCATGTTAAACAACATGGAAACAAAACAGAAATATAAACTTTGCCTTCAAGGAGCTCAAAATCTAATTCAAAACTTCTTGAAGTATTTGAAAATAACTATGATTATATCACATGAATAAGTGTAAGGGAGAAGATATAAATGAAAAGAGGAGCCTAAGTGGAATATTTGTGCTTAAGGAGTACCAATTGCCAAGCGTGACCAAACTGATCTCACTCACTCTTTTGGGTGGCTCCCAACTAATTCCAATCTTTTAAGATAGTAAGAATATTTTCTGTAGAGGAAATGCCTTTATCTTTCTTAGCAACACGATTACATTATTAAATGTTTTTGGAAACATTCAGTTCATTAAGAAGGAGACAAAGACAATGCCACTGGCCTGAAATTGTTAGTTCAAAATCACATGGTATGAAATTGAAAACATGGATTGAATGAAAATTATAAATATGACCACTACTGAATGGAAAATATAATTTCCCTTAAAATAGTATTTTCTGCCTATTTAAGGGGGCATTAGGAAATGATGTCACAACCGTCCAGAGTTTTATATTATAGGTTGTGTGATTATGTTATAAATGTTATATGTTATGTGGAGACTAAGCAACATCTTATGAGAAATTAAATGGTACATATGGGAAACCAATACAGCATATGCTTCAGCTGAGAGAAACAGCAGAATATGGGCTGAAAACTAAGACTTTTGAGTTAGAAAAACATGGTCAATATGCTAGCCCTACATATTATTAGCTGTACACGCTTCATCAAGGTGCTCAGCCTTTCTAAATCTTAGGTTTCTTATCCATAAAATAGGGCAATTACTTCTGAACCACTCATGATTTTTAGTGAAAATGAAGCAACCAGTGGAGCACCTGACATAATGTCCAGAATATGGTAGGCATTTGTGTTAGTTTCCTTTCCTCACTTAATGTCAGTGACTTTTTTGTTCTGAAATTTAACAATACGGATATGCATATTATACTTTTTCATGAAGCCAAATAATTTTTATAAATATCCCATTATTTTTGCATGCAATGGAATGGGGTTAAAGTTGGACAGAAAACAAATGAAGATGACAATTCTTCAGTTAAAAGAGCACTTCTCCAGGAGAAATAAAAATAACTTTGGATCCAGTCAAGTCACTTATCCCATGAATGAGCAGTGAAGATATCTGATCATTAACTCTTCAGTATTCATTTTGATACATATACATTATTTTCTAAGTCATATATTTCATTTCTACAAATAGTAATTTCTTTATCCCATTGTGGACTATTTGAGTTTATTGAAACTATGAACCTTCACAGAAAAATCCACATATATTTGTTCTCAAAAATGTTATAACAATAGTTTATATTTTAAAATTCTTCCTATGTATCAGACTGTGTTAGGTAGTGTTAAAAGGAAAACAAATTAAATTTAATAGAATCTAATTGAGCAAAGAACCATTCATGAATCAGGCAGCCTCTGAACCAGAATTGGTTCAGAGAGACCCCAGTGTTGCCATGAGGGCAAAGAAAACTTATGCACAGAAAAAGAAAAGTGATGCACAGAATATGGGCGTTAGGTACAGAAACAGCCAGGTTGGTTACAGCTCAGCGGTTACCTTATTTGAACGTGGTTTGAACAGTTGGCTGCCTTTGATTGGCTAAAACTCAGTGATTGGCACAAGAGTAGGTTACCGTCTGTTTACACCTCCAGTTAGGTTACAGTTCACTATATACAGAGAAACCTTTAGGCTAAACTTAAAATATGTAAGGAGGCAGCTTTAGGCTAAACTTAATTTAACAGTAGAATAATGACCCCACCAAATATGCCCAAATCTTAATCCCTGGCACTTGTTAGGTTGCATGACAGTAGGAAATTAAGGTTACTAATCACTTGACCTTAAAATTGGGAGATTATCCTGGATTATCTGGGTGGACTCACCCTATAAAATCACAAAGATCTTTTAAATATGACAGAGGGAGGCAGAAAAATCACAGTAATGTGATCTGAGAGATGCCAGAATAGACATTGCTGACTTTGAAAATGGAAGGGGCCAGAGAGTTAAGGAATGCTGCCCCCTCTAGTGGGAAAAGACAAGGAAACAGATTCTTCCAAGAGCCCCCAGCAAGGAGCACAGTCCTACTGACACCGATTTTAGCCTAGTGAGACACATTTCAGACTTCTGAACTACAGAACTATAAAACAGCAAATTTATGTTGTTTAGGACAGTAAGTTTGTGGTGATTTGTTACAGTAGTATTAGCAAACTAATATACAGGCACTCTTCTAAATATTTTACATGTATTGTCATTTAATTTTTAAACAGTCTTATAATTTAGGTTATTATCATTACATGCTCCTTTTTTATGCTTAGGAAAAAAAGATAGATGCATAAAGAAGTCAAGTAACTTGGCAAAGAAGGCAAAAATTTGATCATAAGGGATTTGAATTTTGGCTACAGAGACTTAAACACTACAATACTTAACAATCTTGAATAAATACATTTTGGGTGGTCCGTGGAGCCCCTGATGCTTACCTGTAAATGCTAGCAATCTTTAAAATGTTACTTAAAAATGTGCACTAAAAGAAATATCTTGTCTCTCATCTTAAACATCCTTTTTATGATTGAAGCACATCCTGGGCATATTAGGATAGGTTAATGTGTGTAAAATAGTTTTAGAATAAATGAATCTCTCAGTAGAATAGTAATATATTAGCAATATTGGTGAAAATTCTGGAATTAGAGGAAAAAGAATGTCTCTTGTACTCTTCCTTCCGTGTGTCTCTCTCTCTTACACACACAAACACTCTCACATAGACACAACACACACATACATGCACATATATTCTTTCAAGAGTAACTGATATGTAAACATAACAAAAATAGTAAGCAATGGCCTCACCAAGTGAACAGGCTAGAGAGAAGCCTATCATGGGAAGGTAGAAGGGAGTTCAGGTCTGAGAAAGTTGGCCAAGAAGCTTTTCTGAACATCCCTTCAGCTATTTTCTCACCTCTCACCTAACAGGATTTGCATCCGTATTCTGACACCTGAATATTTTCATTGTACCACACTGTTGGCAATCTAAAAGAAATGAGGTAAAAAGAAATTCTGAACATTTATGAGAACCTTTTAAGATAGTCAAGCATTTTCACCACAGGTATAATACTGAAAATAAAAGAGAGAGAGAAGTAGAGGCCATTTCTTTTGCACTACTGTCTCCTATGTTAGTGACTTCCTACCTTCCTACTATGAGCCTTTAATGCCATTCCCATCTTTGTAAAAAAAAAATGATTCTTTTTTCTAATTGTGTGAAATTTCAGAATTGTTAAAATAAAATCTACAAATCTATCTATAGCTAGACTTTACTGCAAGAATGAAAGAAAGCATGTATTATATATTTGTCAATTATCCTGAAATAAAGAAACAGGAAATCATTATCTGTTCAAAAAAATTAATTTAAGTTCTATATCAGGCATTTAAATTCCCAAGTGACGGCAGAAACAGCTTGCTACTAGTGAGGAAACCCAGTTATTAATTCAATGACACTGCATGCTAAACGGAGACAAGCACACTGTGCCAGGAAGCTGAAATGCCACCATCCCTCACTGGACGGAGACAATGCTCTTCTCCTTTGCCTGTAAATGTATTTTATTAAAATCATTTCTCTGTACTACAAGTCAGTGACAGGTGTTAACCAAGTAAGATTGCGAACATTATTATTTTTTAGATAGGATGCTTCTAAATGACACTTTCATAATAACCTAAAGGTGCACATAATACCCAGTGCAAGCCCTACATTAAATTATTAACTAATAAAATATAGCATGATTGTAATATTCTCCAGACTACCCATTCTTTTTTGTCAGATCCTTCCCAAACCTGCACTTTCTTGCCCTGCACACACACACACACACACACACTTTCAAATGCTTTTTCAACTTCTAGCCTGTGGAAAATTGCTCTTAGAACAAAAGAAAAGTCTCACTCATACTCTGTCATTTACATCATTTATAGCACAATTAATTTGTTATTTCTAGTAGTGTTTCAATTTTGCCCTTAAAAGAAAGATTTTAAAAAGCGGGGAGGGTCCCAAAGGAATAAAAACATATTAGTGAAATTTCAGAAATCAAATAGCTGATAGGTCCCTTTTTTTGTGTAGGGGCTGCTTCCCTTTGACTCTGAACTCAAACATTCTCTCTCTCTCTCTTTTTTTTTGCATTCTCTCTTTTTAATGCAAACGTACCTAAGCTTCATATACAATATAAGCTCCCTTGTTAGATTCAGGATTACAAGGTGTAGATTCTCAGAAAGACTGAGTATGTGTAGACATGTTTAAAATACACTGCATATTTACTTGATCAGCAAGATGTTGACTTCAAAGTCAACTAATATTATCCATAAATCATGTACAAGAGGACATTGTAGTGTCAATAAATATAACAATGGTCAATTCTAGGATAAGAAGATCATATAACAAAACAAAGAACACATCTAGATCAAATGGAAACATTTTACATGCATTTAAATATTTTTAAAAATCACTTTTCTTAACATACAGAACATAGTTCTTTACTTACTATAAAAGGTTAGAAGACAAATCAACATTATATACTTGAACAATCTGGGTTATTTACTGACATTTGGATGGCCAAGATAAAGTTATCTTTTAAATTAAATGCTGTTTTCATAATAATCAGCAATTCTCATTTCATGTCACAAAGGTTGTCCATATTAATTGGATAGAGCAAAATAATTAGAAAAATACAGAATTAGTGCTTTATTTTACATGCTTTTCAAAAAATTTTAATGAAATACTTATTAGGCTATAATTTATTTTCTTTAAGGCTTAATTTTTTTCAGGCCAACATTTTATCAGCATCTACCAATTCATTAATAATATAAGTATAAATAGTAAAAATAGAAATTCATTTTCTAATATCAATTGCTTACTCTAGGAAATAGAAACATTCTAGAAAGAAAGTTACTAGAGGGGTTTTTTTGTAATTCTTGGATTTTATTTTCCCCTTCGCATATATTATAAATTTGAGAAACATATGGCAAAATATGACCACAAGAAAAAGTAAACCCAAATTTAGTCATTGGAAACACAAAACTAATTTTTTTCTGAGAAAAATAATAACTTTAATGTATAATTATACATTAAAATTATGAAATTATTAACTTGATAAGCTACCTTACAGACTTAAAGTTAAACAAAACTGAGTTGAAATAAAGAAACGGTAGAAAAAGGACTAGCAGTTGCTGAATTCCTCTCTGTGCCAAGTGTTTCCATGCACAAATCTAGCCCAGCCACACTCGGAATGTCGCCAACTCCAACTACATGACTTCTTCAATATTCTTCATTGAAACCATATGTCGGTCTGTATTGTTCATGACCTTTGCCAAGAACTGAGAAGAAACTATTATTTTAAAATGTAAGATGGATTAAAGAAGAATCTAAAAAAAATTAAAATAATAAAATAAGTGATCCAAAACTGAGAAATGAATAATTGGAGAAGCATTTATAGAAATATAGCACTTCATTATCTGAATCGTAATTATCATTCAAACTGATAAAATCATTCCAAAGCATGTAGACTGGCAGAGCCCATTTTTTTGTGATAATTCCAATTTCATCATAAAGTAATATAATAATAATTAATTTATTGAACAAGTACAAAAGGTATCCCAAATAATTTTTTAAGAATAAAAAGATCATGTCTTTTTTATGAACACAAACTGTGCATATAACCTGAGTTAGAAATTGATGTTACAATATATTAAGTATCAACTTGCTGAAAGATAGCAAATGGAAGTAAGTCTGTATTAGCTAAAAATAAGGTTATTTGGATAGCTATATGTATCTCATATATATATATCCTATGTAAGGCTAAATCAGATTTAAATTAATTTCATAATCAATTATGAAATCGGGTACTCCATTAGCAGTAAAGACTGGGATCTTGGGTACTCCATCTGTGATAAAGATAGCTTTAAACTACCACTCTCCCCATACCCATCCTATCACAATCCAACAGGGATGAGTCAAATAATATTCATTGAGTCTTTTTGAGCCATACAATTAGTTACCTCATTTATGCCTTGAATCATTACAGTGCTATTTACTATTCCTTAGTAGCACTTATTCTCATGGCAATTTTTCATGAATATTATTTGTTTAAAGTTAATCTCTTTTACTACACCATAAAGCAGGAGGCAGACTAGTTTAAGTTTACCAAATTATGTGGAACAAACAAAGAATAAAACAATACATATGAGCTTCATAAAATGTCAGTTGTTAAAGTCGTAGGTTTATTCCTATCTATAGACAGCATTTAAACTTGAGTCTGTCTTTAAAACTTGAATTTCTTCCATTGTACAGGAGACTACATTGGAGGATAAATATGCAAAGAGCAAATATTAATAATAAACATCTAAAGGCGATGGAGGAAAAGGGAAAAGAAGTTATGAATGTGGTTAATGCACAAACTAAATTGATTAATTAGGGCATGATAAAGGCCCACCATCAAAATATATATCAGTTTTCCTCAAATTGAGATTCTTCAATTAATTTACATCACAATCACCAGAGGTATAGGTTCCAAGGCTGACTTAAGTCTGTTGAATGAGAACCAAATCTCTGGGGAATGAGGCTAGGAGAAGCACTGATCTCTGTTGTAGGAGGCCCTCCTTTCTAGGCAAAAACTTTCATAGGGTAAGTTATCAAAAAATACTCTACATAATTTAAATCCTTGATATTTAATTTTTAAACTACATATACAGATTTCTATTCAGAAGGTTTAAATACAGAATTCAGATCTGTTGAGGAGGACATACAAATACTACAGTACTGACTGGAACACTGAACCGTTAGCCTGTTGCCTTCTTTACTCTTAGCTCAAGGATAAGAGTTATTCTTTAGGGGACAGACAATAGCTGGAATACTTGGATCTGCATAACTGTATTTCCCCATTTCTTTCAGACATATGGATCTTCCCTGGCTGTAACCCCAAAGCATATTGCAAAAATGATTCTGAAAGGTAGCTTAATGAAAACACTTTGATAAGCCATCAAAGCTTGATATTGTCTTTTACTAATGTTCAGTAAAACGCATTGCTACACACTAAGAACTGATAGCTCGAAAGCCAATTGATGTCACAGACAGTGCTAAAGTGGTTCATAAATTTGAAATGACAACAGATGCTTTGAAAGGGAAAGCCTGCTGGATTTTGATTGAACATGCTAATTTTCAAAAGAATCATTCCCTAGCTTGATTTTATACAGTCCAACCTGTTAAGGCTATTTGGAAAGCACAGGGGCTGGTGATAAAATAATATTGAACTAAATTATCCATTATCAGAGGAAGAGATGCCAGCATCCTTTTAGTCCCTCTTAGGTTTATTTGAATACAAAATACAAGAGGGGAGTAGTGAGATGACTCTGAAGACAAGTGGCTGTGTGCTCAGGGAGTTATCAGGGTGAATAAGTGACAACATTTAGGGATATATTCCTGCTAATTTGGTTTTGCTTTGAGATTAAAGCTTTAATTTCTACCACTTGAGAAAAGAGAGTTAAACAAACAGCCTCTGTCCTTAAGGCAAGATTAAATTGAATCCTTTATCATGGGAATCCATAGAGGGTGAGATTAAGAATTCTCATCAGTCAGTTAACTTTAGAAAATATTTAAATGTAGGATTTCATGGCAGAGAAATTTATTTATA
This sequence comes from Cheirogaleus medius, assembly GCA_008086735.1. NCBI lineage: Eukaryota > Metazoa > Chordata > Mammalia > Primates > Cheirogaleidae > Cheirogaleus > Cheirogaleus medius. Next base: position 23,645,937 of record VBSM01002937.1, on the reverse strand, counting down.
GCCAAGTTTCTTTTAACCACAGAAAACTAAATGTAGAAATTTATGACGTATTGTAGTAATTAACAAATTGGCAGTCTTCAGCCTTCCTTTGCTTAAGCATTTTGGACTTCTCCTGATTAAATCACCACGAGAGGATGTCTTTGTGTACCCCAAACTGTGATGCGTGTTGGCCCCTAAATATTCTCTGGTTGTCTGATATCTCCTCTATTGAATTTAATTTCATAAGGCTCTTCTAGGGATACAGAGTGCATTTGAGCTTTAGCATGAGTCAGGGCTGGGATTAGGATGAGGTAAACGAGGCACTCACACTGGGAACAAAATTAAGAGAGTGCCAGGAAACTCAGTAGTAAAGATAAATGGTATTTAATGCAAGATTTCAAAAAACAAAAAAAGAAAATTAATGCAAAAAATTCCATGATGAACAGCATATCAAAAGTTTAAATAAATATAGGCTGTATTCTGGCACTGCCTATTGTGCAGTGGGAATAGTTGTTTCCATTCAGCCTGGCTGCTTTTGCACCCCGGAGTCACCGTCTTCTTCTCCCCATCCCCCACCAAGTGGGTTTAAGAAGGTTAACAATGACATACAAACAGATTGGGAAACTATTGGGTTTATATATAGGTTTTTAATTGCATGGATTTTATTATTTTTTTACCACTTTATTTCATATGTAGTAGGATATTTTTATACGTAAATATAAGGGCACATTTTTTTCAGTGGGTCTTAGGAATAGCACTCTTGCTAATGTAAGCTGTCTCCTTATCCACACGAGAATGTTAGAATAAGATACTTGAAATAACAAATAATTTTCTGCTTATGTTTATGAGTCATCATAGCCCTGCAGTTGAATTGATTCTCCTTTTCTCCTCACTTGAAATTTGTATTATGTTCTTTGAAATATGATTAACCACTCTTTTTACAAATCCAAAATGTGGATTTTGTGTTTTCAAGTTAGTAATCTTATATCCTGATTGACCAGCAGTCAGAAAGTTTAGAAAAAAACTAAAGAATTTTATCCCTACTCTGGACCAAAAGATCCAGCTTAGAGTGCTGCCTGTAGAGAAGCTTAAGAGAGATTTACTGGAAACATTTTTGGCTTTTAAAGCTCTTTGTAATGGGCAACCCAAATGTCAGTTTGGTATAGAGTATATAGACTTCTAACGGCAATAGCTGAAGTGTCTTGTCTAATTGGCTACTTAGATAGCTGAGGTTACATTTACCAATCAAGATAGCAGACATTTTAGAGATATATCAGTTAGAAAAGTAACACAGAGAGAATTATTAAATAACTTTCATAGTTTTCTTTCTAAAAATATAATGATAGAAATCTAACCTCATATATGTCATATACCTATTTTTTGGGTTAATTCTAGAAATTTAACTCATTTTCTATAAAATGTCACCAATGCAAGAAAAATAATCAAGTGTTTTTTTGTCTCTTTTATTTCCTAAAGGTTTTATAATAAAAATAGTATGTTCTATCCAATGTAAGAAGAAAAAAAGATTTGAGAATGGCTGCCTCTGTTGGAGTTCAGTTTGAGAGCCAATAAAATTTTGGATGGCAGACATATCAAACATTTATAAGTGACAAATTATGAAAATAAGGGCTGGGCGTGGTGGCT
>VBSM01002937.1:23609480-23620272 GCA_008086735.1 Cheirogaleus medius | reverse complement strand
ACAGAAACTTTTCAAAAGAAGATAGGCTAATGGCCAACAAACATATGAAAAAATCCTTAACATCTCTAATTATCAGGGAAATGCAAATCAAAACCACAATGACATATCACTTCACTCCAGTGAAAATATTTTTTATCAAAAAGTCCCAAAACAACAAATGTTGACCTGGACGTGGAGAGATAGGAACACTCAATACACAGCTGGTGGTACTGCAAACTAGTACAACCTCTGTGGAAAATAGTATGGAGATATCTCAAAGAACTAAAAGTAGAACTACCATTAGATCCAGCAATCCTACTACTGGGTATTTACCCAAAGGGAAAAAAAAGGCTTTCTATAAAAAGACACCTGCATCTGAATGTTTATAGCAGCACAATTCACAATTGCAAAGATGCGGCAACAACCAAGTGCCCATCGATCCATGAGTGGATTAATAAAATGTGGTATATGTATACTATGGAGTTCTACTCAGGCATGAAAAAAGGTGAACTAATACCTCTTGCATTATCCTGAATGGAGCTGGAGCCCATTCTTCTAAGTGAAGTATCACAAGAATGGAAATACAAACACCACATGTATTCACCTTTAAATTGGTACTAATTGATCAAAACTTATGTGCACGTATGGGGGTAACATTCATTGGGTATTAGGGAGGAGGGGATGGATAAACTCATACCCAACAGGTGCGGTGCCCACTGTCTGGGGGATGGGCACACTTGTAGCTCTGACTTGTGCAGTGCAAAGGCAATTTATGTAAGCAAAGAGTTTGTACCCCCATAACGCTCTGAAAAAAATGTAAAAAAGAAAAGAAAGAAAAATTCAGTCAAATATACTATCAGATAGTAACACCCATTTCAAGGGTTTACAAATTGGATAGATTGTTAGGTGAATTGTTCAGTGAGTGCACTCAATAATATGCTCCTAGGAAGTAGTCCTTTATTACCACACATTCGGTAAGAGTCCTTATTTTTGTTTCATATACCCTTTTAATCACTGGATAGTTACCTATGATTTGGTGATATAATAGAAGCATTTGCAGGGAACATAGTGGGGGGGTCTATGATCTGATTTATTTGAAGGTTTATGGGAAATGGTATATAGTGAAGTGTTATTTAATACTTTTTCTATACCAGACAGCTTGCTAAGGGACGAGAGAAAATGTGATGATTGCCAAAGAGACTGAAGCTGACCTAATTCGATATTTTAATATAAATTTCAGTGAACTATTAGTGATATATAAATGTGCCAAACAATATGCTTATGATATGAATACATTTTAATTTTATACTGTAAATAAAAAGATTTAGTAAATATAATGGTAGTTTACTAATTTTAATATATAACTTTTAACTTTCCAAAAATAGTAAGCTTGCTAAACAATTTTTTTATTGTATGATTCTTCCAGTAGCACTTTGACTGTTGTGATTCAGACTGGGTGTGTGCATGTGCATAAAAACATATACATACACACACACACACACACATATGAAATGTGCATATGGATATATAAAATTATATATCACCAATCTTAATTATATAATTATATAGTGTATATACATATATGTAATCATATATATATATATAACTTTGAAGTGTAACTTATGCTGTAACCATGTGTGTTTATCATTTAACCATATTATCTCCTTTATCATTTTGAAATTTAGTGGGTACCAGATGGTATTCACAAAAAACCTGGCAAATAGCCCATCATAAGGACAGCAATCTTGTCCATTAGAGGATTAGACAGTAATGACTCTGGAGACTCTGGAGAATTCTCCCTCTCCATCCCCCAGCCTTTGAAAGTCCAACCTATCCAAACTGGATAGCATCTCCCAGGATAGATTCACAATAGTCCTGGTCATAAGGTGATGAAATTACTGTTCTTGGGGAATATAAGTAGCTTTCTACTCATTATCATCAATGTCTTAAAAGTCTTCAAATTTAATTGTCATAGAATTGTTACTAGTATTTGTTTAATTTCTTTTATATCTGTGATTATACATTATTCATCATTCCTAATCTTGTATATTTTTGCTCTCTTTTCAGTGTCAGGCTAAAAAATTATTTAACCATTAAATTGGTATTTTTAAGGAAACAGTTTTGGATTCATGCATTCTGCCTACTACTTTTTAGATTTCTACTTCATTCATTTCAACTTGTATTTTTATCAACTTCCTTTTGCTACATTCTGTTGGCCATTTTGTGTTCTTCATGCTAAAATGAACATCAGCTTAAATTTCTTAACATGAGCATCAAAGAAATTTATTCCTTAATATTGGTGCTATATGGCTTAAATGTCTATTCCTTCATCTGTGAACAGATTTTCCTGTGTGTCACAGGCTTTATATACACTCTTTTATTAATTCTTTTTTTAAATTTTATTTCAGCATATTATGGGGGTACAAATATTATGGTTATGTATATTGCCCATGACCCCTCCTCCCTCGAGGCAGAGCCTCAAGCATGACCATCTTTATTTAAAGATCACACAATTCTAGTGGGTTTTCTTGGTGCAATATTGCCTAAGCATTATTTCTTAATTTTTAAATAAAATTTCATTTTTGGCTAACTTTCCAATGTAATTTTTCCTGCTCATTTTTGGATTACAATTAAAAGATGTGTCATTGTATATGAATTGAATGTATTGTCTTTATTTTCTCTACTGGCTCTGTCCAAATCTTAAAGGAACTTACTGAAATTTCATAGTAAATTTGTATTTATTTCATTTTCTACTTGCACATTTTACTTTCAGAACTAGCAGACTGACTAAAAATATTGTTTTCACTGAAATCACAGTAATACAAACTCTGATCTTACACTAGTGAATTTTTTGGTCCCATATATTTTGTCTGTTTATTTCATTTATTTCACTGTTTTTCTAAATACACTCATATACTGCTACTTGCTCAATGGTGTTTCTTCTAAATTTTATTTTCTCTCATTCTATGGCCTTTTCCCAATAGATTCAGTATTTAGCTTGAGTCTTTACTTCAATATTTTCCTCATATAGGGTTTGTGAGTGATTTTAGGTAAATCTTGCCATATTCACAAATGTTTTTCATTTAGCTATGCAAGTAAATGACTCTTGGGTAGGTATAAAACAGATACATCTATTTAGTGTTTTCTCAACTCAAATAAATGTCCCTTTGTTATTTATCCAGGTTTCCTCTCTACCATTTGTTTTCTTATCTCCTTCTATACCTCATGGCATTCCAATGGATCTAAGACTCTCATGATTTCTATACTTTTGTATTTTTATTTGTGATAAAAAAATATTCTTGTTCTCTTAAACCATCAACTATTCTGTGAATGTCCTTTCATTTTGTCTCCTTTAAAAAAATTGCTCTTGTATCATTATTTGTGTTTAAGTTGTTCTGTCTCATCCCTTGAGATGAATCCTCTTCATATGTTGTTTCTCTTCCTTTCTCTGTTCAGGGGTTCTGTTAATTTTCTGTCTGCTGTTTGAGGCTGGGGGTGGGTGTAAGCTGTGAGTTTCAGTAGACCTGTGAGTGATGTTAGGAAAAGCACTCTGTGCCATGTGCCCGGTTTGAAGTAACTGACTAGCCTCTAGTTCAGTCTTAAACCACCAGGAGTAGGCTACCATTTTGCTGTAGTCTGTAAACCTTGGAAGAAGGGCAAGTGGCCCACCTCATAACTGTATTAATAGCTTCTTTTTGGATGTTTGGAGGCCAGAGGGATCAGGTGCCCTCAAAGGGGCTAATGTCAGCCTTGTCACTGAAAAGTCTATAGATCTCAGTGAACTTAGTTCTGCCCAGAGTGCCCTGTGTTCTGATGGCGACACTCTGGCAGTCGGCCCAAGCACTCCGCCTCTCTCTCTCCACTGATACACCAAACTGAAATCCCAAACTTCTCACTCAGTCTGGTTGCACAGAGTATCCCAGGCCCGATTCACACCAAACCATTTGTCCACCTCAGCAGTAGTTGGCCCAGAGGGGAAAATTGGTTGGAGTTGAGAGTAGAGCAGAAACCAAGTCATTTTTTTCTTTAAAGACAAAGTTCCACCAGAGCATCTTTTTCAAGTTCATTAAAAATAAAAGTTTCTTACACAATCACAACTTAAATAACTTTAAAACAAGAAATACATTAGCATCTTTATTACAAATGTAATTGGTTTTCTTTTATTTTTCTTCATGGGGATAGGGTCACTAGTTAAAATACACCACTGTAAAATCTGCAATTTAAATTTCATTTCATGCTGCATTGTAGAAATAGTTTACATAAATAGCATCCATTAATCATTCAAAACAAAGGTTAAATGTAAATTAGGATCCTGCTATTTATTTCTATGATTATTTATGGTTTTCTGGTAAAGTTTGATTTTTTTTTGAGGGTGAAGGAATTTATGTTTTCGAGAGTAAAAGCTTTTAAACTAAAATGATAACTTACAGAAATAAATGGGTCTGAAAAGAATGCCATAACATTGCAAACAGCATTTGTAGCTAAAGAGCGTGGTAGCTCTCAGTCACAATTTTAATTATGTTGCAATTTAATTGTGAAATCTCTTTCTTTAGGAGTCTTACTTGCTAATATTAAATAACTATGCTGCACATAAATCTGGTGGAAATGATATCTTTCTGGTGGCTGCAAGTTTTTGAAGAGGGTTAGAATATTGATTTCATTATCTATCCCTTTATTCAACAAAAGAAAGTAATAAAATAAATAAATATCAGTATAAGCAAAAACTATCTAGTTTTAAACTATATTGGCAAAGGGACAAAATATCTGGATAAACACTTTGTTTCAGTGAATTGCATACATCATTATTGATCTTTATTAGGAAATACCTGAGTAACTGATCAACTTTCTACCCATTATTCCAAACTATTGCTCTTGGGTAACTGCAGTTAAAGTATTTCTGTTCTTCAATTTGTTTCTTATGGTTTTGTTCTATTATCAAAGCTTGATATGATATTAATGTGAAGAATGACAGTCTGAACTTTAGAAAAGAAGTTAAATAATTTGACATTTTATCATTTTACTAAAGTTCAAAAGGAAAGTGTAAAAGATATTACCTAAATTAATCTAAAAGAAATGAGTATTTTGATGCATTAGAACCCAGAAATATTGAAGATTACAGTCATTAAAAAAAGCAAAGTAGCAAATCAAAACAATCATGTTTATTTCAGCAGTCAGTAGTATCATACTTTATTGTATTGCATTCTTTATGTAGGCTATCAGGGATATATTCAGCAGTGATATTTATGTAATGGTGCCTTCTTCAAATACCAAAGCAAACATTGATATTCTGATGAACCATGTCATTGTGGCTAGGTGTCATTATACCTTTTACTTAGTTCTTTGTATATTTTTGAGCAGCAAAGTCCTGAGAAAGAATTGAAGTTACAATAAAAGTGTTCTATATCTTTAACTTTCATAATACAATAGCCTCTACAATATTGAATGAAAATTTTTCAATGTGTTTGCAGTTATTGTAATAAACTATCATTATAATATCCATTCAGAAAAATTTAGTTATCTAAGATGTCTGAAGCAAAGTTCAAGTAATTGTTTCCAATAAACTATCTTAATGGCTTTGAATTCATATTATTTCAAGATTATGTTATCCAAGATTGGATATATGTAAATATAACAGTTTGTTGCTCCTTGTCTCATGCAAAAATCATACTTTAATTATGCTCTAAACTTATTTTGTGTTTTTCTTTACCAATCCAAGAAAGGAATTACACTTTAACTTTTTCCCTCTGATGAAATAATAATCAGAATGCATTAATAGACTAAATAATTTAGATTATTCAACTGAGCATCATTTAGTGAATGAAGGTAAATGAGTCAGGTTATTTCAGGAATTGTCTTCAGGACTTTAATAATATACTAAAACTTCTTACAGAGAAGCCAATCAACAGAAGTTTCAGTTTGAAATCTAGGTCATCATGACTATCGCTAAAGATGATATGAATCGAAAATGATCCTTCCCAATTTAATCTTCAAAATGAACAAAATCTGTATTTAATATCTCCCGTGAACATGAAGCAATATGCATAGAAAATACACGAGAGAAAACTTCATAAATTAATTTACATTTGTAAACAAATGTCACACAAAGTACATTTTTGATACCATCCTGAAAGAACAAACATCAGCTCTTGAACACCATATGTGGTCTGCGTTATGGCTTCTTGGCACCAATCCATAATCTATTTCCAGCAGTCACCATTTCAAAAATTTATGAGAACCTGGAAAGCACAGAAGGGCTAAAGAAGCTACTTGAGTTCTGCTTATTAACATACTCATTAAGCCTAATCAATAATTGATGAACCATTTGTGGAAAACATATGGATTAAATTACATCTTGGCTGAGACCATTCAGAAAAGACGTCAGTATTTTGCCCCATTGTTTGCTGTATAAACTTGATGTCAAAACTGATTCCATAACAGATAACTGAAAAACTTGGGCTTTCCTTTGTCTATAATCCAAAGTTATAATGCATTATGACTTATTTTTAAAATGTTTTAAAAGAATTTAATATAGAAGTTACTGAAATGTAAAATGTACGGGATATTATGAAAACTTTCTAAAAATTTTTAAATAGCCCTGAAGAAGTGTTTGAGAGAGGGAAAAAATGGCACTTATGAGCGAAGTATAGTGAAGACTTAAAAACATTAGGCTATACCCACCCACATTGTTAAATGTATTCTTATGACACTGATCCTGGGGTAGTTTTGAGCTAACAAAAATTCACATTTTTTTGTGTGTTTGTATGACTATAGAGTCAAAGTACATTTAAAAAAAGTTTAAATTTAGAGTAGTTTTATACTTACAGAAAAATTGTAAAGACAGGACAGAGTTTCTACACACTTTACATCCAATTTCTCCTATTACTAACTTTTTATATTAGTATAGTACGTTTGTCATAATTAAGGATCTGATATTGATACATTTTTATTAACAAAGTTTATAAGTTATTCTGATTTTAAATTTTACCTGCCCTTTTCTTCCCAGTATCCTTTCCAGGATACCACATTACACTAAGCTGACACGTCTCCTTCAGGCTCCTCTTGGTTGTGACAGTTTCTCAGACTTTTCTTGTTTTTTATGACCTTGACAGTTTAGAGGAGTGTTGGTATTTTGTAGAATGATACTCACTTGAGATTTTTCTCATGATTTTCTCATGATTAGACTGGGTTTGTGGAGGAAGACCACAGAGGTAAAGTGCTTTTCCATCACATTGCATCAAGGGTACGTATTATTAACAGATTACTGTTGACATTAGCCTTGATCACCTGGCTGAGGCAGTATTTGTCAGGTATCACTACTCAAGTGCTTCTCCCTCTTCCCTTACTGTCACCTACCCTTTGTAAGGAATCACTCTGTGCAGTCAACACTGAAGTAGTGGAGAATATGCTTCCTCTTTTCCAGAGTGGGGTGTCTATAAAAATTATTTGGAATTCTTTTGCATTAGAGTTTAGTCTATTTTTCCACATTTATTTATTTGTTCAATCATTTACTTATATGAGTACAGAGTCATGGATATTCATTTCATACTTTGAGTGAAAATCCAATACTGGCCTATTTTGTTGCTCAGATTGTTACAGCTTTGGCCATTGGAGATATTTCAGTTGGCTTCTTTGTCACCATAAAATATCCATATCATTGTGTGTGTGTGGGGGGGGGTGTTTGAGAACTTCACCCTTTATTTTGTAGCACTACGAAAAGCTCAAGTTTCATTAATCATGTATATTTTCCATTGCAATCCTAGAATCAGTCATTTCTCCAAGAAACCCTTATTTAATTTCTTTGTTTGTTTTAGAATAGAATTAAAAATCAAGACCTGAGTGCTACATGTATTCTTTGCCATTGTATAAATATCCCCATGCAAATTTTTGAGGGTATATAGGTTTTCAAATGAGCTGGACAAATACCTAGAAATGTGATTGTTGGATTACATAGTTTTTAAATTTTAATCATTCCAATAGGTGTGTAAATAGGTATGTAATGATATTTTATTGTTGTTTTAATTTGCATTTTCCTAATGAGAAATGAGGTTAGACATCTTTTCATAAACCTATTAGGCATCTCTGTATCTTTCTTGGTGAAATGTTAATTCAGATCTTTTGCCCATTTTTAAATTGAGTTGTTTGTTTTCTTATTGTCGAATTTTAAAAGTTCTTTAAATATTTTGGTTACAGGTGCTTTATCAGATATGTGTTTTGCAAATATTTTTAACCAGTCTCTGACTTGTTCTTTTCTAATTTTAATAAATTCAACTTATTGATTTTTTTGTAAATTGTGCTTTGTTTGTTTCATGGAAAAACTCTTCACCAAACCCAAAGTTATGAAGATTTTGGTCATGTTATTATATTGCATTTTACATTTAGGTTTATGATCCATTTTAAATTATGTTTTGGGAAAGGTATTAGGTCTGTGTTTCAGAATTTTTGTTGGTTTTTGGTTTTGTGTGAGTATTTTTGTTTTGTTTTGTTTTTGCATATGGACATACAGTGTTTCTGTACCATTTGTTGAAAAGATTTTATTTTTTCCATTGAATTGCCTTTGTGATTTTATGACTTTGTCAAAGATTAATTAACTATTTCTGTATTTTCTATTTTCTTCTGACTCTATTTATAATAGTAATTTTAAAATGTCACCAGGCTTCAGATTATTTCAAGTACCTATAGTTAAGAAACTACATAATCATATTTGACTTAAAAAAAGACATTAAGAATATTTTTCAAACAAACACAGAGCCACTTTATACTACCCAAGATTTAAAAATACTCTCATAGAGCACAATTTCTTTTGTATATTCACAGCAGTGACCCTTTACAAAGACTTTATGAAAATACTATCCTTTATTAAATGAATTATGCTAGGGTTGATACTTTTAATGTTGAGCCTTGCATTATTTAAGTGCAATAATGGTTAGGAATAGTAATCTAGTAATCACAGACTCAATATTAACAAACTATTTTTAAAAATTCTATTGCTGAAGAATAAATTTAAGAGAAAGTTAAAATCATGATTCCCATAAGGTATAAAATAAACATGTCTACAATCAGATAACTCAGAACAGTGTGCTCTAGAGAATGCAGTTTTTCATGAAACACACATTTTTTCCTACAGTGTCATTTTTTGTTTAATTTATACAATTTTCACTGATGACTCACTCATGATCTAGTTTTCATCTTGGACATTATTTAATTATTAATTTAAAAAGCTGAGCATTGACAATGTGCTAAGTACCATATTAGTAGTTGAAGGAAGAAAAATGTAAACAATGTATATTATTATGTTACAATATGATGTGACTAAAGATTTTTATAACGTGCTAATAACTGTTCTGAGAAGAAATTATAATTGTGTTAACTTTGAGGTAGCCCCATAAATAAAGTGGAAGTGGGAGTGTTGAATGATTAGCTGACTTTGAGAGATCAGGAAGAGGGAGTGAGGATGTAATTTCTAGACATAAGACATGAAATTGAGTTCATGACTGGAAAAGCTTGAGAGATTCTTATATGATTGAAGAGGAGTGTAGGAAAGGGGAGGCCAGTAGTAGGATCCTGGGAATATTAGTTAGAGACCTGTTGGCAAATAAATGGCATTAAGTATCAGGTTAAAGAGTTTTGTGCATGTTTTCTGCTCTGTATGATTTATAGAATATTTTATAGCAGTTATTGGCATGTCTTTTCAGAATATAATTAAAGTGATAACTGAAATTACTGACAATGACTACCCTAAATATTAAAGCACTAAATGACAAAAAGAGAAAACATCTTATCCATCAATCGATAATACATTCATGCTAGAGTCTGAACAAAGCTAGTGAAAAAAAAGTTTATCTATCATAATTCAGTTTAGTAACCCAATAAGAAAAAATGAATATGAATTTCCAGTATTTAGAGAACTAAAGGTTGAAACTGAAGAAATTAAGTGCTGGCTGTTTTGTCACTGACCAGATGGTCATAGATCTATCTGCATTCTTTTTTATATAATTTTTTTATTTCAGGAAATTATGGGATATATATTTAATTAAAGAGGTGAGAGACATATACAGGGAGAAATACAAAACACTAAGAAAAGAAGTTGTAGAACATATAAACAGATGGAAAAATCTACCTTGTTCATGGATTGGTAGAATCAACATTGTTAAACTGTCCATACTACCTAAAGTTATCTACAGAATTAGTGCAATCCCCATCAAAGTACCAGCATCATTCTTTACAGATTTAGAAAAAATAATTCTATACATTTTATGGAACCATAGAAGACCTCGTATAGCCAAAGCAATCTTAAGTAAAAAGAACAAACAGGGAGGTATCCGACTTCAAGCTGTACTACAAGGCTATAGTAACTAAAACAGCATGCGATTGGGACAAGAATAGAGACATAGACCTTTGGAACAGGACTGAGAATCCAGAGGTGAAACCATCTACATATTGTCATCTAATCTTTGACAAAGAAGACAAAAATATACACTGAAAATAAAGAATACAATATTCTTTATTGAAAAGAATCCCTTTTCAATAAATGGTGCTGGGAAAACTGGATAGCTACATGCAGAAGCTTGATACTGGATCTCCACCTCTCACCTCTTACAAAAATCAATTCTAGATGGATAAGAGACTGAAACCTAAGGCATAAAACCTTAAGAATCCTAGAAGAAAATGTAGGGAAGACTCTTTCAGACATTGGCCTAGGAAAAGAATTTATGAAGAAGATCCCCAAAGCAATCACAGCAGCTACAAAAATATCTGCATTCTTCATGCTGCATAGAAATTTTTTCTGTTTTTACCAAATGATGTTTCATTTCCT
>VBSM01002937.1:23595095-23609211 GCA_008086735.1 Cheirogaleus medius | reverse complement strand
TCAACGTTTATAACACATCATCTCAAGGAGAAGTTAATAAAATGTAAAAAAACATATTTCTATTATCATATTATAATTCTACATACATCTTATGCTTAATTATTCTAAGATCATATAATTAATTCTCATATATAGCATAGGTTTTGCTATATAGATGCCTGATATTCTAAGTCAGTGGTTGTAAACCTGGACACTTGGAGTTTAAGATATGGACTATAGGAGATTGCATTAATAGCCCCAATTTTTTACCCCTCTGTAATCTACATTCTTTGCCAAGAGATTTTGCAGTTAATCTATTACAGAGGCATAGTCTATTTATCCACTCTTTCAATCTGAGCTCTATCATGTAAATTGCTTTGGTCGATTGAATGTATTAGACATATGGCTTGCCAGTTGTGATCTTAGGTTTAAGAAACATTGTGTGTTTCTGCATTTTTACTTAGAATTCTGCCATCATCATGAGAAGGCACTGCCCTGTTGATCCTCTGCTTATAGAAGATGATTACAGCTTCTACTGAAGAAACAAGTTGAATCTGCTAAGTCCAGAGAAGACAGGCTACTCCATAATCTTTAGAAATGCATGCTAAATACATACCACCAGAGTTTTCTGTTTGTTAAGCAGCATTATTATAATGGTAGATAAGTTATACATAGGTCTCTTTTTGTCAGAAGGCACTTGTGCACATATATACAGTAAATATTCATGTATTCTTAAGGAGCAAGTCATGTTTTTCATCTGCTAACTGAAGATGAGATTAAAACTTCCATCTCTAGACTAAAATAAAATAGATGTTTGTAGGTTGTTTATGGCTTTATTTCTATATGAAACATTTTTTAAAACCCAGTCTCTTTGGGATTATTTAAATGTAACATGCCCTTTGGTAAATTTTCCCTTATAGACCAGTTTTGCTAATCTTCTGTTTTCCAACGTTTTTGAACATTTTGAACACTGACATTTGTTAGACTGTGTAGTTGTTCTTCATTTAGGAAGTCTTGTTTGGGGGGGGGACACGTGCTACAAACACCTTCAGTTCTTTTTATAGCCTCAATAAGTAATTGGGTACTCAGTTATGTGTTCAGGCTAACTTCCATATTTTATTGTATGCAAAATTCTTGGTTCTAGTTACTATTTTAATAATTACATTTATTAAATATTTCATTTAGCTTGCTAAACATAAGAATAGCATACATAACATTTATTCTAAAAATCAACTTTTAATTCATAACTCCAATGATTCCTTCCAAGTTACAATATTCTACATACCTGCCTAGCATTAGACAAGGTAGTTGTAGCTATTGGAGATGACTTAGATATAGTTTCTGATCTTAGACATTCCTAGAGAGACAAGATGAAAATATATAATACACAATACAGAGAAATTCATGGACATTAAAATGTAGGGTGAAGACTATATATTGATTCAAAAAAGAAGGTATATTGGAGTAATCAAAGAAAACTCTCATAAACATCTAATTGAAATTCATCTACTAGACCCTTTCAAACTTCCACAAATTTGGTTGTTTTGTGGATCTCTGAAGATCATTCTAGACGTTCATTTTAAGATGAGTTTGAATCTAGGATGTTTTATATATTTTGAAACTTCCTTTCAGACTAGTTATTTTTGGTATAGTGAACCCCAAAGGTGCTTGACATCCCTTTGAATTTTACTGAAAATACCCAGGGAGATTTTCATATTTAGTCAAAACTCCCAGAGGAGGGCAATGATGCAGTTAATTCACATAAAGAACTCAAAATGACTAAGAATTATTCAAGCATCATAGGAAGTAGAAAATAAACTTTAGTTTTATAAGCTGTTGGAAATACAACTTTGTGTTTTATTTAGTCATTGAACAAATATTTATGGAGCACTATTTTTTCCAGGTATAACCCTAGGCACAGGAATACAGTGGTGAGGAAACAGTCCCTGACTTTATGGAGATTCTATTCTAATAGAGGCATACATGTTGAATGATTAATAGCACTTAATGTCTATACATATTATATGTACTATGTATTTTATATTATATAAGTGACATTTATTAGAAAAAAACTATTGAAAAATTAACTATATTAAATGTTAACATATTTCTGAAAATGTCAAAGTGTCAAAAAAAGCCCTAAAAGACAAAATAAATCAGAAACCTTAAAACCATTTTAATGCTTTGGCCAAGTCATTCAAATTCTAAGATTTAACATGAAGTAATCAGAAAAATAATGAAAAATGTAAGCATAAGAATATTCGCTTCTAACTTTATTTATAACATGAAAAATCTGGAAACAACTTCAATGTAAAGATATAGAAGAGTAGTTAAATAAATTATGGCATAGTGATTTGATGATATATTATGTAGCAATTAATATTGCATTTTACAAAATTTTAATGTTAAGAAAAAAGTTCACAATTCATTAAGTGGGAAAAGTGGAATACATAACTGTATATATGGAAAGAGAGAGAGAGAGAAGCCTCTTCCTATTTCATGATTTCTTATTTTTTGATGTATTTTCACAGAATACAATATAATACAATACAATAAAATACATCATTAATGTATTATCAATACAATATTGACTATATTGTATTGTCTGAACTGAGATTTTAAAATACAAAAGTTTCTATCTTTTTGGTGGTCAGTACTTGAATTATTCTTTGCATAATTTTTTCTACCTAGGAAAACTACTTAGAAGATTCCTTTAATTACTAACATATAATGCAAGTACATACTCCTTATTTAGAAGGAAAAAACGAGAAGAAACCCTTCATTTGAAATGCAGATATTGTAGACAGAGCAGCCAAATATTCTGTGTGGAATGGATTTTATTAGTGTTTGTGTTCTTAGTGAGATTTGTCTCTGCAGGAATTGTGTCTTTTATGATATATGCATCTTCTTCCAAGTAGGAAATTTGATAGCTCTGTGCTATACTCTTCTGATTTTTGTAGAGCTGTGTTCTCTTTTCAGTAGTTACTTGCAAGAGATGTAGAAATGAAACTAAAGAGCCTGAAGAAGGATGTGTGGACCTGACCTTCATCTGACACTGCAGGGAGTGGGCCAAAAAAATGTGATTCAGGTAAATGTCAGTCTGGACCGGATTGTTATTGATGACTGTATCCATAATCCATTATTGAATTGCAAATCACCACAAAACTCAATAACTTCAAATAATGATGATTTATTATGGTTCACAAATCTGCAGATGAGCTGGGGATTCGCTGATTGAGGCTGGGCTCTGCTAGATGGCTCTGCTTCAGGAAGCAGAAGTTGACACAGCGCCGCTTCTCACGGTCGGTCTATGGATCACCTGGGATAATTTTAGTCCACGTGTCTCTCTCTCATTCTCCTTGGCTGTGTGGGCTGGCTGGGAGGCAGTTTTTTTTTTTTTTCCTGGCAATTGCAGAGGTGCAAAAGGTACGAGTGGTGTGCACAAGCTTCTTAAGCATTGTCTTTGAGCTGGCATAGCCACTCCTTCCTGCACCTCATTGGCCAAACAAGTGAGATGGCTAAGAAGAAAGCTAAGGTGTGAAGGCATCCACTGCTCCTACGTGAAGCCAACAATGCATCCCATTGTCTAAGCATGAAATACCTTCACCATGGGAAATGCACCGACACTGTGACATTGTTTTCTGATGTGATCCAGTGAAATCAGCACAGAAAACCATAGCCCTGAAAGCTTATTCTTCTCTAGAGGACATGAATACTACCCACTGTTAAAAATACTACTAATAAAAATAGCAAATTCTGTGATTCATTGACTATATAAGCTGTGGGATTCTTCTCCATGGGTCTTGCTCATGTTAAGCTTTTGTGATCAATCAAACTCCATGGTTTTAGAGGTCCCTTCTCAAAAACGATGTCAAATTGCACAAAACAGTAGTAAGTCTTTATGTATAACATCTACTCATGGCTTAAGTTTTATGTACTAAGTTTTGTTTCTTTGAAAACTATGGCCTTTCCCTATTTTCTGTTTTAGTAGGATTTCCTTGGATCCGCCTCATCTAAAGTGGTTAACTCCAGACTTAATACTCATTTTTAAAAAGATGAATAGACAGAAAGTCATTCTAGACAGCATAATCTATCATTTGGATTATTTAAATTAAGATTTTGCCACACTGAGTCTTTTAAAATAAAAGCCAATTTATTGGGGGATATATTGATAAATTAAACAAAATAATGTAACATTTCCTTTTCCATGCCCCAGTCCAAGAGTGAAATAAATAATTCTTGTGTAATGCTACATAGGGCTTGTGGGTCCTTTATTAAATAAACAGCAAAGGCAGAAGTGGGCACTCTTATCCAGACTGTTCCCTCATGCTTGGTCATTGCCAGATCCTAACTTCTATATTGGAAAAGTATCCAGACCAGGATTAGATCTCATTTGGTATCTCTCATTTTGGAGTAGCATCCATCACAACAGCTGGGCCAAGTCACTCATCAGGTTATGTTTCACCTGGGACACGTAATGCCTACTTCAACACTGGTCCTGAAAAGAACCAAAGCTAAACATACATAGTAAATGTATCAATTCTTTATGGCAGTGACTGGGGGTAAAATTTATTAGATAGTTCCTATATCATTATCCACTTGATGAAGACTCTTTGTATATCTTTATTCTTTCTTCAAGAAGAACTTTAATACACAGAATAACTTTAATGCACATAGTTAGGTCAGCACAAGATTTTATAAATCATTTTTTCCCATGTCTTATACATCAACCTACATACACCTTGTGAATACTTCTTTTATCTTTATGTAATAGAGTTATTTTCATATACTATCCTGATCTAGAACATTATAGGCCACTGAGATTATAGTGACTGGCTAATATTCCACTAATACTTGTTGACACCTATTAACATGTAGATTATCATCACAATTCCAGAATGCAAAAAGATATCATTATATGATGTAGATCACATGAAGAGGGAAACATATATGAAGAATGACAATTTTATAATATGCTATTAGGAAAGGCAGAGGAGAACTTCCAAAGAAGGTAGAATTAGAGAATATGAGGTCCTAATTTGCAATGGATTGGACTTTAAAGGTTTAAAGATTTAGTTGGAGATGTTAATGTTACCTAATTTGTACTTATGTATTTTTAAATGCAGTTATCTATAATTGGAATTAAGCACCCAAAAATGTCACCAATGATTTTTAAATAACAGCAGCAGCAACAACAACAACAAAGACTATTGTCTCTGTTAAAAGTATAAATAGCAGCAGGTTCACTTGGATTTCCGTGGTAAAAGGTAGAATCACTAAAGCAAACCCTTCATGCTTTCGATTCCATCTCATGGTTAAAGGATATAAACCAGGAGCTCCTGAATCATGATGATTATTGCTGGGTGTGAAGGTGGATGAGAACCACAATAGGATTCATGGCTAATTACCGGGAAGACTCAGGCTTATATATCACATAGAATATCACTAAATGGATATAGAAATTCGCTCTTATCCATGTCAATTTCTACTTATCAAAAAAGAAATCATGGATCTAAAAAATAATATATGTAAATAGGCCTTGAAAGATTTTGTGTTTTACATTTGTCTTAGTCTGTTTGGTCTGCTATAACAAAACACCATAGACTGGGTAGCTTATAAACAACAGAAATTTATTTCTCGTAGTTCTGGATGCTCAGAAGTCTAAGGCAAAGGTAGATTTGATGCCTGATGAAGGCCTGTTTGCTGGTTCATAGCTGGCATCTTCTAGTTGTGTCTTCATATGATGGGATAGGAGAGGCAAACAAGCTCCCTTGTACTTGCTCTATAAGGATACTAATCTGACTCATGATCTAATCACCTCCCAAAGGTCCCACCTCTTAATACTATCACATTGGGGGGAGGATTTCAACATAGGAATTTGGGAGGTGGAGCACAAACATTCAGATCATAGCACCATTTTTCTGTTTATGTGCTATGATGAGTATAGGAATGAATTGCAAATTATCCTAGAAAACTAGGTCACTGATATTTTATCAAGTATAATAGTGAAGAGACAGAAGTTAAAATAAAATTCAATATTACTAAGTGAATAAAAATATCCTGCATTTTCCTACTTGTTCACAGTGACCCACCCACTCAATTTTGCTTTTGTAAACAATGTTCTTTAACATTTTCCAGCTTCAGTTGAAGCTCATATTATAGTTTGTTCATAGCCTTTTGTTACTTACTCAATACTGCAAATGACTTTGAGGGAAAAAAAAGTCAGATTTAAAATGCAGAATGAAATTTACATACATAAGATAGAGAATATCAAAGAAAATTATATAATACGATCTGGCTGTTATTCTGAAATTTCATTTGCACTGAATTATTAGCAGCAAGGAATGAACTGTTTCTGAAAGATGATTTAATTTTCCCAAGAGTTATTGGTCCATATCTGAAAGCGAATAGTTGGCTTCTTCCTTGATGATTAATTAAAATGTGATGAATAGTGTCAGATAAAGGACTAGTACTTGGCACATATTAATGATGATAGAATTTAGGTATCTGTTCCACATTACAAACACTAGTGGTATCTTAACAAAAAGAAAATAATGTAAATGCAGACTATAAATACTACTTATACAAACATTTATATATGATGGTTTGCCCTGGATATAGATATTAAAATCTTCTTAAAAATAACTTAGGATATGCTTGTCATTATCTTATAATTATTTGTCATTATTTTATGTAATATTTTTTAATTCAATTTTCTCTGCCTCTATCCATGTATTTTGCTTTAATGCCTTATTATAAATAGAAATCCTAGTACACGCACCAGAATTTTCAATAACTAAACTGAAATAACTCTCAAATATCAAATGTTAAGGAAAGGAAAATTTTAAATAATTTTAAAGACACAAAAATCTATTCAAGGACCAATAATAGCTCCTTAGAAATATTCTTATATATAATGAGTCATATTTTCTAATTATTATAATACAAATTGGATGCTTCACAGGCATATATTATACTACATTTTTTCCCGAAAGACACATGTTATCTAATTTGAGATCAGTTCAAATTGCTTTTAAATAGAATGTTAATTATGTTATTATAATATTAATTCTAGTTAGGTATTTTCTATAAAATATGAATTCTGCAAAACACCAATTCTACAAAAATGAACCTCAAATTTATTATGAAAACATATGATTAGAAAAGTATGATATTTAGAATTACTTTGAAACTCATCATTAGAAGATAATTAGGGTTTATATTATTTACAATTTACTTAATAAAAATTTAATTGTATTCCAAAAATTCATTTGAAATTTAATAACTAATTCATTAAAAATATTTATGGATTTCATACTGGGTCCCAAACACTGTGCTAAGAGCTAGGATAAACCATTGAACAGAACTAAAGTTGTCCATAACATCATAATGTTTGCAATATATTGGGGGGGAAGTATTTAATATGAATACAATAATTAAAAGTAAAGAATATGGCAAAGGAAAGTACATACTATTGTGGAAGTGAATATAAGAAAAACAAACATAGTTTGTAAAATAAAACAAAAACAATAAATACCACACATATAAGTAAAAACAGGATGTTTAAGCTAAGACAGACCTAAAAAGTAAATATAAGTCATCTCATAAAGAGAGGTTAGGTGAAAAAGGTAAGCATGAAGTAGGGAGGAGGGCAGAGTAAAGGAAGTATGGGATCAATCTAGGAACTAAAAAATGCATCAAAGGGGAAAATTCAGGGTGCATCTTAGGGATTGGAGGAAGTAACATAAAGCTGGAAGATAAAAACTGAAGCAGAATATGTCATGAGATAATTAGGTGTGAGGCGAGGTCAGGTAGGACTTTATACCACATAAAGAAATTTTGCCCTTATCTCAAGAACAGTGGGCAACTATGAAAATGATTTTAACAAAAAAATGAGATGATAGTTCTGAATTTCTGAGTTATCTCTCAAACTGTGGAAAATGGAGATTGAATTAGAGTGCAACCAGGGTTGATGTTTCAAGAAGCCATGGTAGTCCTCAAGTTAAGACATAGTGGCTTCAACTGAGGTGGCAATGGTAGCGATGCAAAAAATAGAAAGGGTTTGAAAATAATCAAGATGTGGAAATTATGTCAGTTATTGAATGGTAGCGTGTAGGAGTTCAAGGAGAAAATAAGTCAACCAGGTTTCTGATTTTAAGAGCCAAATAGATGATGGTGCAGTAAAATACATCAGAGGAACAGAACTTGAAATTGGGAGAAATTTGTTCAGTTATGGATATGTTAAATGTGAGGTATTTGTAAATTATATAGGTAAACAACAAAAAACCCATTGTATATATAGGAGATAAGAAGATAATGTTTCAAATGTGTTATCACAGTTCATTTAGTCATTCAATAATAACAATATTGAGAGTCTAATATTCTAGACACTATTCTTGTCATTTGTTATTTAGAAGTCAATAAGACGGCCTGTGTATCTTAATTTTGGGGGGCTTCTTAGGGGGGAGGAGTGATAGAAAGTCAGAAAACATAAAAAAATACATTCATATGGATTCAGCCCAAGTTGAATTTGATGTTTCCATTATAGAAAAATGTATGATTAGTTATTGATATGAAATTTTCTTTAAAAATACCATCAGGGAACTCATTAAAATACATTAACAGTAATATATGTACATTGTTTATCAGTATTGTTTCCAAAATATTAGTAGCTATAACTTTTGGTCTGTCCCTGCAGCAAGAACAATGAAAACAACATTCTGTTAATCGTACAACCATACAGACAAACTACACAAATAAAGTTAATGGAAAATTTGAGTTACAGTAAATTTAATACACAATGAGTCTACTTTTAAGGCCGGGGTGGAGAAATGGGTGGCAGATGTTAAGCTTAAAAAGTCATGTCTGTTACTGTTTTTTCTTTAAACTTCAGACTATTAACCTTAAGTATTTTACTATCTGGTTGAATGAGAAATATAGGAAATATAAGTCAAAGAAATTTAAGAAGGATGGAAATACTATAAATTTAATATCTATTGCTTTTAGGACATTCCAAATGTATGTGATTAATGACAAAGCAGGGACATCACAAAAAAGTTGATTATGTGAAATATACCAGAATATTTTTCAAATTTTACTGGTATATAGTTTAAGCCATTATGATTTGCGGTTTAGCATTTTAAGTCTCATTAATTGTAGAATAAAGTCATGTTTCATTTTTGACAATTAAATACAATTTTACTGGAAGGGAGAAAGAACTCTGAATTGGACTCAAAGGAGAAATCTTCTTTAAAGGTCACTGTTATTAAATGGCATGACAATTTGATTATGCCATTCATGCTTAACACCCCAGACTATTCCCAGCACAGTGGCTGGAGTGACACTTTTTAAAATGAAAGTAAGAGGATGTTATTCCTCTACTCAACATCCTACCCAGCCTCCACATAGCCTACTAGACCTTGAAAGATCTGTTAGCCCATAGCCCACCTCTCTGACATCCAATTCTATTACTCTTCCCCTTGCACACTCTACTGTAGCCACACTGGTCTCCTTGCTTTCTCACAAATGCCAAGCTTGCCACTCTCTAGGGACCTTTTATAACTGGCTATTTCATCCCTGGAAATTCTGTTTCTCTATCCCAGATATGCACAGGGCGAATTCCTTATTATTCACGTCTCTGATCAAATTATACCTTCTAAATGAAACTTTTCTTGACCACCTTATTTAAAATTAAATTCCTGCCCCATTGGCACTATTAATCCCCCTCACTCTTCTTTTTTTTTATCAGTAGCATTTAATACTTTTTAAAATACTATAAAATTTATGTACATATGATTTTATTGGTTTTTGGTGTATCTTCTCCACCCCATTGAGAAAGTGAGCTCCAATATCCTATTGATATTTGTCTGTTTTATTTAGACCTGCCTCTTGAGTACCTCATGCATAAAAAGTGCTCAGTACAAATTTGTTGAAGGAATTAATACTTATTAAATCTTATCCTTACAGAAAGAAATTAAAACCTTCTGTGGGTAAACATTTGCAAGGAAACTGGTATACTTCAGGCTCCTATTAGGGATGCAGAAAGCTGGAAAGAGCATTACTCTTACATTTACAATAAGAAACACCAGAAAATCTGCAAATTCACAACTTTTTTTTAAAGAAAAAGAAATTAACAAAGTAATCTCAAATCTAAGAAAAAATAAGACCCTGCAAAGAGAGACAGTAAGCAGGCACTTTCTTAACTGAAACTGATTCTACTAGTCATAGCCAAATAAGAATTTGGCTAAAATTGTTAAAAATTGGTAAAGGCTGAGCATGAGCTATCAAGAACTGAAGCTGCCAGCACATTAGTCATGGACTTTCCAGCCTCCAGAATTATGAGAAGTAAATGTCTGTTGTTTAAGCCACCCAGTCTATGGTATTTTGCTATAGCAGCCTGAGCTAAGACAGTATTTAAATACAAAGACATAGATAGGTTAAAATGAAAAGATAGAAAAGAAATACTATGCAAAGACTATTCAAAAGTAAGTTGGAGTAGCTATGTTTCTATTGGACAAAGTAGACTTTAGAATGAGAATATTACCAAAAAAGAGGAGATTTAGATAATGATTATGGATCAATTTTCCAATAAGTAATAGTAGTTGTAAATGCATATTCACCTAATATCAAAGCTTCAAAATATCAAAACCAAAATAGATAACTGCAAGGGAAAATGGACAAATTCATTTTAAGTACTTCACCATTCCTCTCTCAGTAATTGGTAGCACAATAGTCAGATAATCAGTAAGGATATAGAAGACCTGAACAATGCCATCAATCAATTTGATCTTAATTGACATGTAGAGAACCTTGCACCCCAAAATGTCAGGAATGCACAAGTACACATGGAACATTCACTATAATATACCATATTCTGAGCATTACAACAAACTTACAAATTTAAAAGGCTATCATATGTAATGACCATGATGAAATTAAATCAGAAATTAATAACAGAAGGACATCTGGAAAATAGTAAGTAATAGTAAGTCAAAGAAGTCAGCCAAAACAGAAGTCTCAATAGAAAGTAAAAACATTTTGAACTGAATGGAACTTAAAATATCTCTAAATATGACAAATAGAGTTAAAGCAGTACTAAGAATGAAATTGATATAATTGTTTATACTAGAAAGAAAGAACAGTATCAAATCAGAAACCTAAATTTTTTCTTTAGAAAACTAGGAAAAGAAGAGCAACTTGAACCCAATGCAAGCAGAAACAAAGGCATAAAATGATAAGAGCAGTTTAATTCTTTTGCATGCAGATATCCAGTTTTCCCAACATAATTTATTTAAAAGATTATCCTTTCCCCACTGTGTATTCTTGAAACCCTTGAAGATGAGTTAACTGTTTATGCACAAGTTTATTTTTGGGCTCTCTATTCTGTTCTATTGGTTTATAGGTCTATCTTTAGTATTATAGAGATTCGATTACTATAGCTTAAAAATATAGTTTGAAGTCAAGAAGTATGATCCTTCCACTTTGTGCTTCTTCCTCAAAATTTCTTTGGCTCTCCTGGTCTTTTGTGGTTCCATATGAAATTTAGGATTATTTTTTCAATCTCTGTGAAAAATACCATTTGGGTTTTGATGGAGATTGGATTAAACTTGTAGATCACTTTTGGTAGTATGGACAGTTTAACAATATTTATTCTTCCAAACCATGAACTCTAGATATTTTTTTCCATTTATTTGTAACTATTTTAATTTCTTTTATCAGTATTTTATAGATTTCAGTGTATCAATCTTTCACCTTCTTGTTTAAGTTTATTTTTCAGTATTCCATTCTTTTTGATGCTATTTTAAATGGGATTGTGTTCAATAAACTTTTTTTGAATAGTTTGTTGTTGGGATTATTTATTTTTCTTTAATATGTTGACTTTGTATTCTGCAACTTTACCAAATTCATTTATTAGTTCTAATTGTGTGTGTGTGTGTGTGTAGTCTTCAGGGTTTTCCACATATAAGATCATGTTCTCTGCAAACAGAGATATTTTAGCTTTTTCCTTCTAATTTGAATGCTTCTTATTTCTTTTTATTACCTAATTTTTCAGGCTATAACTTCCAATATTATGTTAAATAAAAGTGGTTAGAGTCAATATCCTTGCCTTTTTCCTGATCTTAGAGGAAAAGCTTAAACTTTTCCCCATTCAGTATGATGTCAGCTGTGGGCTTGTCATATGTGGCTTTTATTATTTTGAGGAAGGTTCTTTCTATACCTAACCTGTTGAGCTGTTGAGACCTTTTGTTTGTTTTTTGTTTGTTTGTTTGTTAGTTTAGAGACAAAGTCTTGCTCAGTTACTCAGCTGGAGTGCAGTGGCATAATCATAGCTCACTGAAGCCTCAAATTCCTGGGCTCAAGTGATCCTCCTGCCTCAGTATCCCAAGTAGCTAGGACTACAAGCATGCACCACCAAACTAGGTAATTTTAAAAAATGTTTTGTAGAGACGGCACCTCCCTATGTTGTCCATGCTGGTCTTGAATTCTTGGCCTCAAGCAATTCTTTTGCCTCAGCCTCTCAAAGCACTGGCATTACTGGCATGAGCTACTACATGTGGCCTGTTGAGAGTTTTTATCATGAAAGGGGGTTAAACTTTGTCAAGTACTTTTTCTGCATCTATGAAGATGATCATGTGGTTTTTATCCTTCATTCTGTTAGTGTGGTGTATCACGTTCATTGACTTGTGTAAGTTGAACCATCCTTGCATTCCAAGTATAAATCCCACTTGATTATGGTGTATGATCCTTTTGACATGCTGTTGAATTTGGTTAGCTAATATTTTGTTGAGGAATTTTACTCTCATGCCAATCAGTGATGTTGACCTGGAGTTTTCCTGTCTTGTAGTATCTTTTCCTACAAATATAAGGGTGATGCTGGCCTCATAAGAAAGAATTTGGTAGTATTCCCTCATCTTCTATTTTTGGGAAGAGTTTAAAGATTGATATAATTCTTTAAATGTCTGGTAGAATTCATCTGTGAAGTCATCGGGTCCTGGGTCTTCCTTTGTTGGGGGGATTTTGATTACTGATTCAATCTCCTTATTTTTTATTGGTCTATTTGGTCTTCCTATTTTTCTTGATTTATTCTTGGTATGTCATGTATTTCTAGGAATTTATGCATTTCAATTCACAGCCTTATCTTACACCATAAAGAAAGCTTAACTCAAAGTGGATTAAATTTTTTTAAAAGACCTGAAACAATAAAACTCTTAGAAGAAAACATAGAAGAAAAGTTTCTTGACATTAGTCTCACCAGTGATATCTTTGATAGGAAAGAAAAAGCACAGCCGGCAACTAAACCAAAACTAGACAACTGGGGGACTACATCAAAATAAAAGTCTTCTTCACAGGGAAAAAATCAACACAATAAAAAGATTACCTACAGAATGGGGGAAAGTATTTGCAAACCATATATCTGTTAAAGAGTTAATTTCCAAAATATGTAAGGAACTCCTACAATACAATAGCAAAAGACAAATGAGCCAATTAAGAAAAATGCAAAGGAACTTAATAGGCATTTTCCCAAAGAAGACATGCATGTAGCTCACAAGTATATGAAAATGTGCTTAACATCACTAATCATCAGGGAAATGCAAATAAAAGCCATAATAAATATCAGCTCATACCTGTTAGGATAGCTATTATATACACATATATAAATATATATAAAATATATATGTGTATATATATACACACACATACATACACATATATCTATATAGATAAGATAACAAATGTTAAGGAGGATGTGGAAGAAAACGAACCTTTCTACACTGTTGGTGAGAATGCAAAATCATGAAGCTTCTATTGGAAAATAATTAATTTTGGAACTTCCTCAAAATTAAAAATAGAATTACTATATGACCCTGCAATCCCACTTTGGGTATTTGTCCAAATGAATTGAAATCAGGATCTCCAAGAGATATCTGCAGTTTTATGTTCACTGTAGCATTATTAAAATAGCTAAGACATGGAAGCAGTCCAAATGTTCATTGACAGATGAATGGATTGTTAAAAATGCTATGTACAAATACAATGAAATATTATTGAGTCTTAGAAAAAAGAATGAATTACTGTCATTTGTGACAACATGGATGAACCTGGAAGACACTATGCTAAGAAAATAAGCCTCGAGGGG
>VBSM01002937.1:23573898-23594691 GCA_008086735.1 Cheirogaleus medius | reverse complement strand
AAAAAAAAAAAAAAAAGAAAATAAGCCAAACACAAAAAGACACATATTACATGATACTGCTTTATGAGGAATCTAAAACAATCAAACTCATAGAAACAGAGAGTAGAATAGTAGTTGCCGGGTGCTAGGGAAAGGGGATATGGGGAGCTATTAGCCAAAGGAAACAAAGTTTAAGTTATGCTAGGTGAATAAGTCCTATAAATCTACTTTATAGCATAGTACCTATCTTGAACAATGCTGTATTATATACTTAAAAATGTGCTAAGAGGGCAGAGTTTATGTTGAGGGCTCTTATTACAAAATAGAATAATATATAAAGAGGGTGGGAAGATAGTAGATATGTTTATGGCATAGATTGTGGTAATAGGTTTGTGAATGCATATTTGCCTCCAAACTCATCAAATTGTACACATTAAACATGTACAGCTTTCTTATGTCACTCATACCTAAATAAAGTGGTTATGAAAGGGCAAGTTCTTAGAAAACTACGAACTACCAAATGACACTCAAGAACACATAGGTAACCTGAATAGTCAAATATCTATTTAAAAAATTAAATTAATAGTTAAATACCTTCCAACAAAGAAAACTCAGAGTTCAGATTGTTTCACACTGAGTGCCTAGCAGTAAAGGAAGTCCTGGTCTAAGTTTTCAGAATTATCAGAATATCCCATCCCTTTCAGATATAAAACTGCCCTGAAATCTTAAAACATAGAAAAGATTAATTGTTAGAAATTGAATGTTTCAGTGAACAAGTTCACAGGCACATGGAACATCAGATAAATTTACAGGACATGAGTATATCTAAAAAACAGCCTGGATATTTGAGTTTGAGCAACCTTCAAAGATGCCCAGTATGTGGAGAAATTACAGCCACTACTGGGATTGGAACAAATTCCAGTGTAGATATATCTAATCATTTTTAGAATCCTTAATTCATTTCACCTTTTGAAAAGAGGATTTCTTAAAAATTGGAACTGACATTGAGGATACAAAGTTATTAATAGCAATTAGATTATTGGATTTATTAGCTTATGTTATGTGTAGGTATAACAGGGTCAGGGATATGAAAGAATTTTGATTATCTGATTTTAACATACAATTGCAATCCTTCATGGATTATGCAGAGCTTGGAGAAGAAGTGATAGCAATTAAGAGAAAATCCACAAATTCCTTGATGTCTATGGCAGTACGTGTCACAACATTTGAATGGAAATTTTGTACTGTATGGATAAGTTATCAGGATACATATGTCAAATTTTTGACCACATACTAGCAGAAAAGGTGGGACAGTCTCATTACATGGTATAAAACTGGAAAGACATTTGTAAGAGTCTTTATAACACAGTTATCTGAAGCATATTTTGGAAAATTAGACCTAGCTGGAGCAAGTCACTTTGGGAGTAATACATTTATTCCTGGAGAAACGTAAATTTCCCCCAAAACTGGGGCATATATACATATGTGAGGGTTGGGTAAATGAGATATTTGAAGATAGCTCTGTGAGGAGACTTCTATATTCTGAGAGACTCATTTTCATCCACTGGAGCACACATGTAAAAAAAAAAAATCAGAAGTCTTTGAGTGTTCTTTTTGTATATTTATGAAAAAAATCTAAGGACAAGTATTTTATTTGCTATATTAGCTGAAGTACCTGAAATCAATAGAAATGTCGGCAGAGGAGGTGGAACATTTATAAAATTTCAAATTATATTCAAATAAAGACACAACCATATTTGAGCAGGCATAGTTTGCTTATACTTCTTTATATAGCACTGTTTTCAGTTGCTCTAACTCTGAGTTTGGTGATATAAAAATTATTATCCCTAAAAATACATAACATATGTTATATTCCAAAGTGTTCTCTCAAAGAAGCTATTTGATCCAGAAAAAAATATATAGTACTTTAATTTTGCCCCATAATTTATCAATTTGTATAACCTAACATGATAACAAAATCTATATATGAACACTAATTTATGCTGAGCCCATGCTTAATATATGCTAATATGCCATATAATATTTCATGCTACCTTATTTTAACATTCTTTGAATTAGAAATGTGTTTAAATTGATTGATTTTCTTGCAGTTATATTTTCAGAGGTTTAAATTTTATATACAATTGATTTTTTATAATTTCAGTAATTAAGCTTCATGAAAAATGCAACAATATATTCTTTGCATTGACATTGTATTTGTATAGTTCCTTTGAGCAGTATTAGAAATTTAAGATTAAAAAAATCAAGGTATTTATAAATAACATCATGTTGAAATTAAGCAAGAAGTTAATAACATAATACCAAAGAATTTGAAAAAATTAAAGTATTTAATTTGAAGGTCACCAGTGTCAAGCTACTGATGATAATAAACAACTTAATAAATAAATAATAAAATAATAAAAACCAATAATATAAATACATCTTCTGGTCCTTTTGTCATATAATGACTATGCTTCACTGGCCTGTTGGGACCTATTTCCAACAGCCACTCTCTTCTTCAATTTAGTGCTTGTTACCCTTGGCTGTCTGCAAGGCACTTTCTAAGTGACTCAGCCCTTTCTCATTTGTCACTGCATTTCTCAACATATGACATTCCTTGACAATTCTGCTTGTGTCAAATGATTTTTCTATCAATGGAAAAATGCAACTATAAAGTGTATTAAAAAAAGAAAGAAAAGAAAGTTTAAAAAGCTAAACAATGAAAATTTTAGGAGACTATTAACTATTACATAGGTGAGGAATTGGTTTTTAAGTTATTCCATACTCCAATCATAGGTATATATTTAAGGATTTATTTGATAGGATGTGTTTTTAAATTATGTTTCTGAATAGTGTATTTGATGTATTTGTATGAAATATATGGGACTTTTTATATTTGGCATTCCATTACTCTAGCACTAAGAAAGTTTATTAGCAGTATTTAACATTTTAAATTGTAAAGAATTTGTTTTTTTAGCAACTTTCATTTGGCTCTAAATTTCCATTCTTATTCTGGTTTGTCTTCTGAAACTAAACTCTATTGTCTTACTGATTTTGAGAGATACTAATAAAGAAAAGTAAGTACAAGTGGGAAAGTTAATTGCTAATTACAATTATGTGAAAATTAGATCATATATTGGTTCCATTTTTGCTATGAAAATAAGTGTGAATAAAGTAACAATATAAAATGCTGTAATATTTGTTATACCAAAAAACATACATATGTATATACACATAGTTAATTAGATACAATTTCATACATGTATATACACATGTATAGTTTGAGAAGTATTTTATTTATAATATAGATTTTAAATATAGATTGATAACAGGTAGCTAACTAGCTAGTTAAATAAATATAGATAATAGAAGTAGACATAGATGTTATGGATAGACATGGTAGAGGGAATATCAGAAAATGGTTATTCTATCTTATCAAGTATCCTTCTTTTTTGTTTTAACAGAAATTCATTTCAATCACAAATTTCACAGAAAGCTTATTTACTTCTCCAGCTTTATGCTCTGCAGAACACAGAGATAAATATTTTCCTTTATGGATGAAAAAGCTCAGATTTTAGTTTATAGTCATTTGTACTTTGTTTTTTTTAACCACCATCAATCACATTAATGGATAGTTTTTGATCAAAACATCCTAGGAATCTAGTAATATTTTCTGTTTAATAATTGAAAATTAAAAGGCTTCAGGAATTATTTTTGTTTTTCTGAT
The DNA here is from genome assembly GCA_008086735.1 of Cheirogaleus medius. Lineage (NCBI taxonomy): Eukaryota > Metazoa > Chordata > Mammalia > Primates > Cheirogaleidae > Cheirogaleus > Cheirogaleus medius. The sequence continues at coordinate 23,590,985 of VBSM01002937.1, read as the reverse complement.
TTTTAAGATGCTAATTAACTAAAAATTAAACTTTAACGAAAAATTCAAAATTTATAGCACAATGTAAATATTAATTTTTATTTAGTATCTTGGCCTTACTCGTCTATGCACTACCTTCAAGTCAAAGAATGAATTCAGTTTTAGTAACATTGGCACCACTATGGGTTTTGGCAACATCAACATAGAAAAATCTACCAATTCCAGGAATATAACATCTTGAAACCATTCATATTTCTATAAAATATTATTTATAATACTTCAAAATATGTATATATCATTATTTATAATACGTTAAATAAACCACAAAACCAAATGAAATAAAATATATTAATAGCTCAAAAATCATTAAGCAAATGATTGGAAGGTTGGTAGGTGATATAATTCATTTGGCAGAAGCATACACTTACCAGTGTTAAGGCCTAATGTGACTCAAGCATTTTCTCAGCACCCTGGTGTTGTCCTGTCATAGTTTGTATCAGAGGTTATGCTGATGTTTCTTTCCTCAGGTACCCCCAGCCACATTGAAAACTCCATGGTGACCTGTCCTGTGTGTTTTGCTCACTCTTGTATCCCCAGAGCTAGAATAGTATCAGAACTATAGCTGGTACTCAACAAACTTTTGGCAAGGAAATGAATAAGTAAATCAGTAGATTTCATTTTTAGTTTACTGTCATCAGAAAAGTGATGAAAATACTACTTTAACATTTGTTCTGCTTTATTATCCATTATAATATCTCCATTATGTTTCCTTATATTCTCCCAATGAGATTATTTCTGAGAGCAACTACTTTTAGTTACTTTTAAAAAAATTGCTTTTCTAAAGTTGTCTTCTTTCTTCAAAATGGGACTGTGAAATTCTCCTTTTTTCTGTCCATCTTAGTTCTTAAGGTTAATCATTTAATAAGAAGCTTCAATTTTTAAGCGGGCTAATAAATTTTGACACAACCCTTTTATTACAAAAATCATCTTTAATATATTAGTTGAAACATTGGCACTAATAGAAATCCAGTTGTATTTTTAATATTATGAATTTCTAAAATGCCAATTCTTATAATTTAAATTTATTTGAACAAGAATATAATTAAATATCATCATGAATTAGCAGTGGAACATCCAAAATTAAAGTTCAATGGAGAAGTGTCTCAATTTTAAGATTATTTTGTGCCAAAGTGTATCCAGTGTTGTCAGTTTTCTTTTCAGCTTCTATTTCTTCTTGCCTAAGAAACCTTTCACCCATGTCTTATATATTTCTTTAGTAAAATATAAGTTCTGAAAGAATTTAAGACTAGTCATTTAGAGGCTATAGAAGAAAGTGGTGAGAAAAGTAGATTATGGTATCTCAAAGATGCAATAAAGAGAGAAATTGATGAGGGTACTCTGAAATTCAAGGAAATCTGAATATTTAACTTTTAACTAAGCTGCAAAGCTTAAATCATATAACATAGCTATTAATTCCGACCTCAGGCAAAAATAAATAATTATTTTCAAAATAATTTTACCTAACTATACAAATGAAATACATATCACTCAATAACTTTTATCAAGATGCAAGATAACTAGTATGGATTGCCACCTACTAAAAAGCAAACGTCCCTATAATTCCTGAGGAAAACACCCAGACCTCAGCTGGCACTAAAAAGAAATGACACCATAGTTTGTCATTATAAGAATGTTGCCGTAGCCTGTTCATTATGCCTTGCTTCCTATTATTGAACAGAACTGGTTGATCTTTATTTCATTTACTTTAATCAGAAGACTCTTCTAAAATGCTTCTGGTTAATATTTGGTTGGAATGAAGTACTTTATTAAAAATGCTGCATGTTTCCATTTAACATAGCCTGCATAGCTGAAAGGGAAATAATGGCATAAGCATAAAATGGCATAATAAATCAAAGGACGCCCTTTTCCTTCTAAACATTTCCAAGGTTAGTTTTCATCTTAATAGAATTGCTGATCTGTCAACTGATCAACTGTAGATATGCTTGTGACTTGTTCCGATGGAAAGAGGGATGCCAAAAATAATGAGAAATAACCCTTGGAGTCTTCTCTAAAAGCATTTTTGTTTTGCTGCATGTGCTTTGTGTGCATTGAAAAATATCTTCCCCTTTTCAAAGTAAAATTTCAATTGATTAAAAATAAAAAGACTTAGCTGGTTCATATTTCTAAGTGCTGTGAAACAACCGATCATTGTGGCAAATACTATTTTCAGGAATGATTTAAATTGTAATGATGGTAACAGCACTTGATTAGAAATATCCAGAGACAATAAGGTGTTACCAGCATTTGAAAGATTATAAAACTTATAATCTGAAGCAAGAACCATCTTCATCTAACATCAACAATAATTAGGGACCTCAAGGTCACCTCTGTCTCTTCTCCAAAATGAGAGAGAGAGAGAGAGAGAGAGAGAGAGAGAGAAAGAAAGAGAAAAAGGTCTTTCTCGCTCTCTCTCTCTCTTACACACACACACACACACACAATAACTCTGGACTACCAGTTACATTTTCACAGATAACAAGAATTTTGAAATCCCTTTACACACTTGTGACAGCTACATGACAACTCTTATTTAATCTCTGGAAAAGATAAAGAATCTCTAAAGAAGACAAGAAACCCAGGTTTCATGTCAACCAGAATAATGTCTTTAAGCAGAAGATGGCAGAAAGCAAAGGTATTTCAATCAGTTTTGAAATTGTCTGTACAAAGTATGTAGAGAAAATATCTATATTACTTACTCTTTAGGTGTAGGTCTCTCCCGACTAACTTTATCTAAAACGTCTGATTGGCTAAGTGGCTCTCCCCTGGCAATCTGGGCTCTGAAGGCTCGCTGATTACAGTAAACTCCTATATTAGAACATCTCAGTTGACATTATTTGTCTAAGTTTCTTTAGGTAGAAACCAAGTTTTGTTCCTGATGGAGCCTTAGTGTCTAGCACATGGTAAGCATTCCATAAATCCTTGTCGAACCCTGTAGAGATATACAATTTACTTTATTAGCCATCAAACTTCAAGTTCCTCTCAAGTATGGTCTAAGGCAGATTTTTGCTCTCAGTTCTAATCAAGGACTATACATAGAGGAGCTAAGACTCCTAATGTTTCAAAGGACAATTAGTATAGTTATAACTCATTCATAAATCCTTACAAATGGGAGCACATCATTTTGCACTGGGTGATGATCCTTTCAGTAAGGGCAAAGCATTTAGAAGTCTAATCCATTATTTCATTTGGATAGGTATCCAGATTGCTATTCAAGTACAATAAGGAATATTCTGAACTATACTCTGATGGATCACAAAGGCATCTTTTGAATCTTTATTTTAAGTAATTAGTCAAATAATTTTATTCTGAGCTAAAAAAGTATTCTTTAAGAGAAAATAATGCATTTAACATATATCAGAGATCAAGGAAATGAACACACACACACACACACACCCACATATACACACCATGAATGATTTTCAAAATACCTACTACAATCTTTATTCCCATCATCTTAAGAAAAATAGCTATAACATCCTATTTTTGTGACCAAGGGAGAATGTAATAAAACAAATTAAATGGGACTGTCCAAATAGGTCTTCACTTTTCATTTACTTCTATTACTGAGGCCATTCTTACCCTTCCAGGGCATTTCACTTTCATTCTAATCTTTTGATGGCACAATTTGTATCTGTATTACTAAATTCAACTTCTCAGATTTCATTATTGCATTTTATAAAATACAAATTCAAAACACTTTTCTTCATATGGGGTTGAATAAATGTAAGAAATAGTAGTGAAAATCTACAGAGAGATATTCACTTTCTACAAGTAAAATACAGAAGCACAATCAATCCCTATATTCTAGACAATAAGTTGGAAGTGAAATGTTATAATAAAAAATTGTTTGTAAATATAAGACCAAGAATTAAACCAATTATACAGGAGGTCACCTCTTTTTTATTGTCATACATATGTATCTCATTATTTAAAACAATGGATGTGTGATTTATCATACTATATTAATATAATTTTATTCTTCTTTTATACTTATCTATTTTTGTCTTGTAGTATAACAAAATGTGGAGAGGCAAGATGACTTTTAATATTTACTTAAATACAACTAATCTTTGTTGGAATTAAGAGGATTCCTATTAATTAAATCATACCTTTATTATAAAAGTAAAAATAATATTCACTAAAAAAGAAAAACAAAATAGTAGAAAGAATTATCATCTACAATCTATCTACTCAAATTCAGTGCTACTTCATGATTTTGTAAATTAGTTCTGTTTTAACATAACCCTGTCAGTACTACAGTTTCAGATATATTTTTATTGTTACAAGTTTGCTGGATAAGATGATATTATTGTTGTGAACTATATATGTGTACATAAAATATGTAAAATATATTAAGAATATATTATAAAATATAAAACATTAGATATTATTTTAATATATATATGCATACGATAGTTTAAAGCAGTATCTACTATACTATTTTATATAATAGCAATTATTATACATAAAACTTAATAATTATTTATCTTTGGTGATCACCAATTAGGATTTTAATAGCTTTCTTATTGGCTTACATGAGTTGACTAAATATTAAAGCTATATAATCTTTGCCATAGTTCCTGAAAATATTTCCAAGGCACCTGATCTCTACTTTTGACACACGTTGTGGGTGTTTGCATTTTATTGCCATGTGGTTACAGTTTTGATGTACAAAAAGTCTTGTGCCATCCATTTCAAAGAATAGATTATGTAATCTACTTAGTTAGGATTCTGAAGATGTTATCAGTGCCATAGTTTTTTCAGATGATCCAGAAAGGTTATTGTTCAGTGTTAAGTAAAAGTGTCCAATGTTTAAAAGTCAATATTGCCAAAAGCAGGGACAAAAATGTATGATTGTGCAAAGCAAACAAAGTGAAATTATCTTCACAATGCGGCTGACAGCAGTTAATTAGGCCTAGAGTTATATTTATCTGTAGAGTGTGGTTTGGTGAGAGGGGCTGCATCTCCCCCTCTGTCTTGCCTGGGTGGAATATCAGTGGATTTCATTCAGTCCCACACTGATATAGTGCAGCTATTTTCCTGCCATTCTACTTACTAGTAGAATGATAAACTTACTTTATCATTCACTATCTAGGGCTTTCTGTCACTAAAGAGTTGAATGTATAACCCAAGGTGTTCAAAAGGTAGATCAGAAGTGTGAGTGAAATCTTGGGCAAAATCAAGCACTATTCCTTCTGGAAAATGTCTGGGCAGTTTGCCTCACCAGATGTAGGAGAAAGACCACTGTTCACTGACGTGCAGATCTGTAGCTGTCACTGGGACTCCCAGTTTCTCTATCACAGTCTCTTGTTCCTGTGATTCTTTCTCTTTTTCCCCAGCCCTTGGCACTTTCTATCAGTTTTTCAGAGTAAAACTTAAATCTGCAAAACAATTGATACATCCAAATATGATTCTGTCATAATTCAAATAAGAGATACTACCAAAAAAATGGAGAATCTGAAACAATTCCTTAGAGGGCACAAAACTGGACACCAAGAGAATCTAACCAAAAAGATTCCCTGCTGCTACAGCTGCTGTTCCGTACGTAGAGGGCATCTAAGAAACTGGAATTTCTGCAGGGATTTGAATTCCTATATGTCTTTTATCTGAGTATTTGCTATAGGTTATTTTTCTTTAAATACATGTATGTCTGATAATTCATAAACATAGAGAATAGTAAGACATGTTGGGAAGCTGTGTCTATTCCATGTTCAAATATTCTCAGACTTCTTATAGATGGAGAAGCTTTTACCTAGAAAAGCAAATTTCACAACATAAATTATCCAACAGAATTATCCGAACATCTTGCATGGACTTGGATGTTTACTTGTGACTTTCTTCCAGTAAGTCTACGTCCTGCTGCTAGCCTCAGACTTACCCTTTCCTCAGGAAAAATATGCAGACATATGAATGGTAATAAATACAATGGACTTTCAATTTTGTGGGTATATTAAGAATTTCTTGGATTTCTAAATTGGAGCATATAATTTTCTTTAAAATATGTAGTTGCTGAGAAGGCAAAAATCCTGAAATCACATTAAGTTTGATTATTGAGTGTCTGACTGGGATCATTCACTAGCTGACATGCTCACTCCTGTACATCATCCTCAATGGATTAGTTATTAAAAAATATAGCTCATCAAACGTACATCATAGTATATACCTTGTGCATTTAAGAGGCTCAAAACTTTAAATCTGTTAATGTTAATGTATAATATGTCTATATGGTGATAGAGAAGATAAAATTAAAAAAACAATTCAAGAGATAGCCACAAATCATAAAAGTAATTTAAATATTTGTTTTCATTGCATGTGACTTTGAGATTTGTAGCACTTATTTTAAAAATGAGGGTCAGTAGCAGATATATCAATAGATCAATGCATCTATAATTAACCACTATTGTACATTTTGGTAGATTTCATAGCATAAACAAAGACAAAACAGTAACATTACTGAAAAATCAAAAATAGTAAAAAATGTTTACTCTAAGAAGACATTTCCTCTCTGAAGAATCTTTTGTGAAATTATATCTTTTCAAAACTGGAAGTATAAAAGAAATGAGGAAATTAAAATTCTACTTCTGAAAATGCAGCACAACTTGCTAAAAATAATGATTCTGTGACAGAAATAAATGCATCTAAGAGTATGTGAGTATAATTATGTACTACAGGTAGTAAATGTCATGTTATGTTTCAATGATTTTATGGATATCAAACTCATCTGTATGCTATTTCTAATAGCAATTTTATGACTAAACTAATAAATATAGGAAACTGTTCTGATTTTAATAATACATGGTTTCTTATGGCGGTAGTTTATTTTGGCTAATGTAAAATGATAAATCTGAAGGCTAAGGTTAAAGCAGACCTTGAAAAATAACTTAAAATATTAAATGCAATCCTTGTCCTAGATCTTCCTGAAGTCATTATTGCATTTTTTGAAAGTACACTTTAGGGGCTTCTTTTCCACTTCAAAGTTAAAGCCATTAAACTTACTGTTCCATGTAATAAATTAATAAACAAGAATAGATTAACCAAATGATATGGAGCATTACCTTCTTCCAGTTCCTCTCTTTCTCATCTAGTTCATTGTTGTTTCTCTCTTGGGAAGTGGTGAAAAGTTCTATTTAAATTTAGATTGAATAAAGTGCTCGGTAAGATATTCCAGAATCCCAGAAGTGTGGTATGTGGTGGAGAGAGGAAAATGGACTTTTTTTCCCTTGGAGCTTTTGAATATGTTGGCCTGTGAGCAGCTCTGTTAAGTACGGCTGCCAAAATAGCACTGGCAACAGCTAAGCTCCCTCCAGAGCTGGGAAACCAACCCAGAAACAATCTCCCTAAATACTAACTATCTCATGTGGCTTGGTGAACTCTAATATTGACCTTCTTTGTGAGCCTTTACTTCTAACTTGTAAAAATACTGCACACTTTGCCATATGCCAAGGAGAGAAAGATCAGTGGCAGTAGCCGATCAGCAGCCTTTCTTTGTGCTTGAACCTCCTCCTGGTGGTTACTCTCACGGTGACTTCCTCCAAGAAGAGCCTCACCTCCATAATTAGGAAGGCCTCTCACACTGCCCATGGCTGGGGTGGGATGTGACTTAGCAAACTGGAGCATCGGTGAAAATGAAAAAGGATCTAATCAACCATGTTACCAAGAAAATAGATGTAAAGTGGGACTGTTCCAAGCACACAAGACAGGCCACCCATTTATTATGGTCACCCATATGTGGCACACATCAGCTTGACAGTTCTTTCACTTTTCATGTTGGCAGAATACTTCCATCAATTGAAAAAAAATAATAAACCACGATCCTTTGTTCTGATAAACAGGTGTGGTCTGTAAGTGTGGAACTTGGACAACCTGCTGAGACTGGAAGCATTTGGTTTATGTTAATATCATACTTGAAATTCTTTAATTTAAAATTAATTTTCCAAAATGCCTTTTAACTGATTATAATTATCGATATATACAATTCAAACTGCCATTTCTATGTTATACATCTTCAACTAGATTCTTCGTTTCCTACTTCTAAATCCACTTCCATGCACACCCAAACTCCCCTAAACCATGTTTCCTCTTCTTTTTGAGCATCGCTGGGCTTATTGCATATCTAAGGAACAAATGTACACTAATGTGTAGAGAAAAACAAAGTTCAAAGATTGACTGAACACTGATGATGGTGTTGTCGTGAAAGAAATGTACACTTTTTTAGCAAATAACAAGTTAAATCTGTTTTTATTTTATAAATACATTTGACAAAAATCAACTAATCATGTAATAAGGTTTCACTGTGTCATTGGATGCAAAGGCAGAATTGGGACTTACTTTTTAATTTAATGTCTTCAAAAACTGCTGTTTTGACATCTGCCTATAATAGATAGCCCAAGAATAGTTTTCATTTACTTAATAAATGTCCTTTGATGATCCAGGTCCACTCATTCAACAAATATTTATGAGCACTTACAATAGGGAGGCATCCTTTTAAACACTGGCGGGAAAAGTACTGAATAGGTTATATAAAGTATCTACTTTCAGGGGGTTTATGTTCTAGAGTAGGCAGACAGAAAATAAATTAATAAATTAACAGAAAGAAATACCAGTAGTGAGAAACTGTCATAAGATAAATAAGGTGATATGACAGCAAGTGACTGAGTCAGGGAAGGCCTTGCTAAAAACTTGTCATTTGAGAAGTAGAGCTAAACTTGGCTAGAAAAATCAACTTAATGCTGTCCCCAAAATGACTATGTCTCCTTGTTATCTTTATCATTTTCTTTTCTATCATTTTTAATATCACAATAGCATGTAGTTTTCTACCTGTTGGTTAGGAATACAAACAAACCTTTCACATTCTTTGAATTTTGTCCCACTTTCCTGTATATGAGCACTTCTGTTATGCAGGCTGCTAAGTAAGAGAATCTATGAACTCTCTGCCTTAAAGGGGAAAAGAATAAAATTGGAAGTAATACTTTCTTTTTCTTTTTCTTTTCTTTTCTCTCTCCCTCCCTCTCTTTCTTTCTCTCTCTCTTTCTCTCTCTCTCTTTCTCTCCTTTTTTTTTTAGAAATAGAGTCTCTTTCTGTAACCCAGGCTGGAGTGCAGTGGCATGATCATAGCTCACTGCAGCCTCAAACTCCTGGGCTCAAGCAATGTTCCTGCCTCAGCTCCCCACATAGTTGGGATAACAGGTGTGAGCTACTGTACCCAGTGGTCATACTTATTTCTTTAATATGTTTTGAATTTTTAAAAAAATAACAATTAAAATTAATTCAGACAAATAGACCAATAAAGTAGAAAATTCAACAAGTGACCCAGTCTATGAGGTTATCTGAATTATAACTAAGGTCACACTAAAGTAGAGCGCAGGAGAAGATAGTCTTATCATTAAATAATTCTGGGTCTGTTGGCTAAACATTTAGAGAAAAAAAGTACCTTGATATCTACCCGGTATTATATAGAAAAAAATTCCAAATAGATCATACATTAATGTGAATGATAAAATGATAATGCTTTTAGGAGAAAAAGGCAATTATCTTCATGATCTTGGAGTAAACAAAGATTTCTTTAGCAAGATACAAAAAGTACAAATTGCAAATGAAATCACTGATAGAAAGAACTACATTTAACTTTAAAAAATCTATTCATCTAATGACACCGTTAAGAGAAAAAGCAATACACAAAGTGGGAGAAAATTGTTGCAATACATAGAGCCAATAAACTCAGAATATATGAAAAATTTCTACAAATTAAGAAAAAGCCATAGAAGCCAATTAAAATAATTGTTAAAAACCTTGTTCAGGACCTTCATAACAAAGGAAATTAAAATGACAATTTGATCGAAGAAAAGGTGCTCAACTTCATAAATCATTATGGAAATTAGTATTAAAACTGCATACAATGCCACTGCACACATATCAAATTGGTTAAAATTTAAAAATAAAATGACACACAATCTCAACTGTTAGCAAGAATGTGGACTAATTATAACCATTAGGCATTCCATGTAAGTGTGATTTCATAAAATTACTTTGGAAAACATTTGACAATATCCACTAAAGCAAATCATATTCATAATTTATGACTAGCAATTCTATTCTTGTGTATTTTCCCCAAAGGAGTGGATACACATGCTCACCAGAGACATATATAAGAATGCCCATATTTGTACTATTCTTAATAAGCAAAAATTGGAAGCAAATTTCCATCCAGAGTAGAACAGTTACATAAAGTATGATTTATGCATGTAATTGAATGCTACTCAGCAGAGGTTGTCAAACTGTGACCCATGAGCTAATTCCGGTGTGAGGCCTGTTATTGTATGTCTTATAAACTAAGAATAGTTTTTATATTTTTAAAGTATTGTAAAACACACACACACACACACATGCACACAGATGAATATGCCACAAATGTGTATGTGTCTTGCAAAGCCTAAAATACTTATCTGTTTTTTTAAAGAAAAAATTATTGTGCTTTGTTACACAGTAATGCAAATAAGTAGCTACAACTGCACACAACGACATGGTTGAATAACATAGACATAATGTTAAGAGGAAGGTATCAGATATAAAAGAGACTCCTTTTAAAAAGTTCAAAAGCAGGCAAAACTTATCTATCATGTCAGAAGTCAGGAGAATGGCTCCTTTGGAGACAGGTAATCACCGGAAAAAAGTACAAGAGGGCTCCTGGATTCGGGGTGCTACCTTTGTTTTCATATTAGTGCACTACTTATAGAGCTGTGTTTACTTGAGCTGTGTACTTGCAACAATGTGCACTTTTCTGTGTGTATGTTACATTTATACTTTAATAAAAATTGAAAAGAAATGAAAATCCCCAGATAATTAACAAAGATACACGTCATAGTATTATTTGAAAAAGGTAAAAACTAGAAGAAATCTAATTACCTAACAACAGATCTGGTTAAATAAATTATAATTTACCCATATAATGGAATCCTATGCAATTGCAAAACAGACAGCTCATAAAATAATATTTATTTACATGAAAAGATGAAAATAATATAATCTTAAATGAAAGAGATTTTGAAAAATATATGCCAAATGAGTATTTTGTAAAGACACGAACAACATATTTCAATTCTCAGCCTTGAAGAATATTCCTAAAGAACAGATGATAGTTTCCTCTGGATGTGAGATTAGAGGTACTTTCACTTTATTATGATTTCTGTTTGTTTATTAGTACTTCCCGATAATTTTTAAATAAAATATTTTTGCAAAAAAAGTTCTGTCTTAAAATCTGTACCATCTTAAGTAATTTTGGAAAAGTTTGCAATGAGTGCTATAATTTGAAAGCTAGAGAAATTGCTCTAGCCAATGTCATTCCAAAAGGATTTGAAGATATGTAGAAAAATCTATTAGTATCTGCAGCTGTAGGAGAGCTCTATAAATACACTGCTTCTTGTTAGGTCTCTCAGTATAAGATCCCAACCTCAAAGAGATCTAAGGGCTTACAGAATCAAAGGTGTCACGCTGACATTGTCATCACCATTCATTTATAAGCATCATAAACCCCTGGGGGTGATAGATGACTTCCCTCTCTTGCTGATAAAGAAAGAGAAGCTGACATTGCTTTATTATCTCTTCAAGGTTAAAAATCAATGGTTTACTTGTGAAAACATCTGTTTGTAAGCTTGTCTTTGCTTCTCTCAGGGGCCATATTTACATGCTGGGTTTTAAGCATGCCAAAACGTGAAGCTTAAGTTTCATTTGGCCCATTTTCTTTTTAAATATGCCAGGACGGCACTCTATAAGAAAAAGGGGGAAAGACATCAACAGCAATGCAAGCCTGTGCTCACCCATTTGTAATGAGAACAAGTTAGATTTCACCTGTTAAAAATTAATGAATAACATCTCTGAGCAGGTGACTAGAGACATAAGTATTGATTTTAGATCAAATGATGGATGTAGAATAAATGCCAGCCAAGGGAATTCAAATAAGGATAACTTGTGGTTGGCGCTGTTGTGGTTGTTAGAGTAGCCTAAGAAAAAATGGATTGATTACATTATCTCACGGAATGACCTGAGGGATTTTCATGTTTAATTGACTCATCTTCATAAAAACAAAAAACAAACAAAAAAAAACTATCGTAAAATAGTCTAGGGAATAGTTTAGGAGTGCCCATACAAAAATATTTGACACAAGAGAAAACAGTTTGAATTTTAAGAAAACATTCTCATCTGGGTCATACAATCTGTAAAAGACAGTTCATGGGTGTTTTGGAGAATAATTTTCCAGATTTTCTAAGTAGTCTATATATGGCAGTTCAAATTCAATATATCCAAAGCCTGAGCAACACTTTTCAATCCCTAAATCAACTATTCTTTGGAGCCTTTGTCTCTGTTCGATAGTCTCTACTCTCCTTTCTAGGCTTAGGTAGTTTTGCCTTCCCAGTTTTCTCAAGCCCCAAACTCTGGTGTCATCCTTAAATCCACCTTCTTCCAAACCCTATATCCACTGCCAGCAAGTCCTGTTAGATCTAACTACAAAGTAGGTGCAGAAAATCAACTTCCTCTCATCCCCCCTACTGTTGCTACTGGTGCAAGCCACCTTATCTCTCATGTGGATTATTATACAGTCTCCCAACTCCCAGCCCCCGTTAATGTCCTTTTGTAAGTCTACTACCCACCTAGGGTCCGGAGACATTCTGTTAAAAGCAAGTGAAATCATGTCATACTTTTGCTTATATTCCTCCAGAGGCTCTCCGTCTTGTTCAGAAAAAAATGTTAGGTTCTTACTCTGACCCCCAAGACCATATCAGAATATAACCTTTTATTCTTTTGCAATATTTTGTGGACAAGAAAAAACTCATGGATTCTAACTTGCATTTACATATTATTTTCTGTTCTTTGTGGTTTTATGCAACATCTAAAGTGGTGACCTCAATTCTATTTTGATATGTTGTCTCCTAATTTTAGAGCTTTTTGGTATAACAGCTAGTAGACTATATTTAGTGAATTAACCATGTTTAAAGATCATTTTCATACAAATGATACTGTACCATACAGAAGGAGAATCACATATCCACAAATAGTTTAATAAATAAAGTTTAGAAGACTGCACATGTTTGCTTTTAAAAACTGATCTTAAGGCTAAAATATTGCTAAATGGGACTGCAACATTCATAAGCTCCAAAGATGAATACACGGTTATATTATTTATGCTGTTACACTGAAGCAACCATGACTGCCTGAGGATTTTTTCAATTTTGAATAAGAAGCAGAGGGCAAACGTTGTGTATACAGCTTTTAGAGGGTAATTAAATAGTCCTGGATGTACAGATTGACCAAATAAAATCAAAGGCTTGGAGAGAGTATGTCCAAGGCAAGATCTTAATCTCAATACAGAGATCAGTACATCCAGAGCTTAGAAGTCCTAATAACAGCTTCAATTTCCCAGGACTTTAGACTTTTGCAAACAGACAAGAGAAGGATCTGATTCACCATTAACATGATTTATTTCCCATCCAGATTGCCTATGAAAACAGTGGTGTGTTCTCAGACTCACTTGTATTTACTCATAGATTTAAAGAATATTTGTATAAACCTCCAAAGCATGTATAGTTTACTTTTTGCGTCCACCTGGAAATAAAACTCTAATCATTCAGAGCATGGTGTTAAGGACTGCAGTCTCGAAGACAGTTCAGCTTGGTTATAAGTCCATATCTAACACTTACAGACTCTATCCATAGGCAAGTTACTTAATTTCTCATTCCCTCTGTTTTCTCCTTGAAAATGCTGACGATAAAAATAATTCCAATAGTTAGTGGAGATGTTATGAGGAGTTATTACATATTAAAAATATGTTTTGTAAGAGTGCAATAAACATTATCTGTTACCATCTCTTTACTAACAGCTGCTACTGCCACTCTAATGTACAAATTTAAATAAGTTAGACAAGTAGTGAGCTTATTTTCTATTTGGTCTTCTTATAAGAGATATGTGAATTTGAATATTTGTGAATTCTCTCTTGATTCAGTAAAGCTAAAGATACATTCTGCAGCACTAAATCATGCATTTCTTTAGTTAAGCAGTGCCTTTTCCATACTAATGTGGTTTGGAGGAGGGGCAGTGGGTAAGTCTTTGTTTTGGTTCCCCCAGAAGCCAACCCTATTCCAAGGATTCAGATACAGGAATTTTATTTGGAGGTAATCCCAGGAAACTTCAGGAAGGGAGTAGAAAAGTGAGAAAGGGAGGCTGTGGAAGCTGGAAAATTAAAAGAGTCCCACTGGTGAAATCTGGGTGTCAGAGCAGAGCATGAACTTCAGTTATTCCATCTAAAAAGTGAACAAGATGGAGTACTTGTCCCCCAATATCCAGTAGTCGTTGGTCGGGTGCTGCTTCTGGGTGGGAGAAATGCCTTGAAAATTTCAGTCTGACTCTTGAGCCCATGAGTAGCCTCAGTTAGGCTCGCAGGTTCTGGCAGTCAGAAATAGGATCTCCATGCACACTGATGCTAAGCGCCAGCGGGCTGTAGGCAGGGCACTGGCAGTAGCTACTCCAAAGCACACAGAGGAAGAAGAAAGGTCAGAACCAGAATAATGTTTATAAATTTCTGTACAATGTAAAATATAGGTGTCCTATTTTAAAAGAGAAAAATAATCTTGAAATTTATTCCTGGAACAGTTTTAGAGTAAAAGGGGATTTGGGGGCAGTTTAGATTTTAAAATCCCCCTAAGAAATATCTAAAGAATTCATTACAATGTTAGGATGAAATAGAAAGAAAAGAGCAAAAGAATAATATGAGTTTCCAAAGATATTTAATGCTATTTCAATTCCTCACATAATGATGAATTTTATTACACTGTAATTCTTAGTTATTAAAAATTTTGTGTTTCAACAGCTCCAATGAGATGCAACTTTTTGTTTTTATGTTGGTCCAGGGAGCATTAGAGGACATCACACTCATATAACATATTAAGCACGTCATCACTTGCACATCAAACTCTAATAAATTCCTGCATCTTGTGATTTAAAATGAATGCAAGGTCCTAAAAGGTTAGAACACATTGCAGTCTTAAATTTTCAAATGTGAAACCCTGTTTCTGTACAACTAGTAAGGAGTTTGAATATAAGTTTTAACTAGGTTTGCTTGATAAAGCATTATTCATGCTAATTTCTTATAAATTTTTGTCTTTAATTGACCCCTGCAAGAAAAACATGTGGATTTATCAGTAAAAATATGTCTAATAATTATGGCAGATGAGGCGTAATGTTAATAAAAATAATAGGATATGCATAATAACATTAAGGTAAATCAGTTATGAGTTCCAGCTTTGGGATTAGGTAAGGACAGTTTCTTTTCTTGTAAGAAGAGCTAGGGTATAAAAAATGACTAAAATGCTAGATAAATACATATTTTTTCAGGAACATTAAAGGATAGAACAGCTGAAAAATAGTGGAATACTGCCTGGCCAAATAAGGAGAGATAAAACCTAAATTCAGAGCAGCAATTAGTATATACTATGCCCAAACTATTTTTGCCCTGAAGGTACCACTCTGCCAATACAGTAAAGTTGGACTTTGGTCTCTGGCCCCACTGGGCCACTGTGATAAGTCACAGAGAGGATATTGCTTCTGCATTAAGTGAGAATCCCCCAAATCAACACCATCAGAAGAAAAGTGAACTAGAACTGGTATCCTCACCACCACTATGAAAACCATGCTGTATGGCAAGTAGGGACATTTGTCTTGGCTCTGACAAAAGCATGGAAAACCAAAGGAAACTAAACAAACAAAAACTTTCCCTGATAAAATGTGCCAGTAATGTACTAAAGGAGAATATGCATCTAAGACACAGAACTCAGTGGGCCAATGAGCCATAAGTGCCGAACTTGCTTTAAGGGGGTTTCTAACTTGTAGTGCCCCAAGGTTTCTGGTAAAAGTAAATCTTCCCTGAAAAAGTACTTTCATCTCATATCTTGAAGAATGCCCACAAAAATATTCCCACTGGCAATTATTACCAAACTTAGTCATTTGCCCAAGCACCATGAGCAAGAATAAATGCAAAAATAGACATTAGAAACAGTTTCGTATGCAATTCAGATATTGGAATTACCAGACATTGTAAAACAATCATCTTACCCTGTTTATAAATGGCAAGATCAAAATTATCTACAGGTAACAAAAAATCCTATGACAAATGAGAGCCAACATGTAAAAGAAACAAAAAAGACTTCTAGAATTAAAAGAATGCAACAATATGTATGTGACATAGATAGTAACAAATTGAAAGAATTATGTAGAAGGGGTGAACTAGAAACCAGTTGAGAAGAAATTAACCAGAATATCTTACAGTGAAATAAAAAATTGAAACTATAAAACAGAAGGTAAGAGACATGGAGAATATAGTATAAAGTCCTAACATATATTTAATTGGAATTCAGAAAGAAAATATAAGAATAAATGCATCTGAGGCAATATTTCAAGGGATAATAGAGAAACAATTCTAGAATTAATGAAATATACCAACACAGTTTCATATAATCAGGCAGATCAGCCACTTCACTTAGGAGTTTTGTGACCATATGTAAGTTACTTATTTGTGTGAGTATATGAATATTGCTATCATTTCATTTTTAAGAATCAGCTTTATTGAGGCATATTTGTATATAAAAGTATGTTTGATATATACAACTTGATGAGTTTGTACACATTCATATATCCATAATACCATCACTACAATCAGAGTAATAATAAACATAATAAATATAATAAATAATAATAATAAACCATAGCCATCGCCTCTAAAAGTGTTCTTATGTCCTGTTGTGTTTTTTGTTTGTTTTTGTGGTAAGAATACCACAAAATGTATTTTTACAAAGTGTGAGATCTACATTCTTAACAAATTAAGTCCACAATATTATATTGTTAACTATTGGTCCCCTATTATACAGCAAATCTCTCGAGTTATTCTTGTGTAACTGGAAGTTTATACACATTGAGCAGCAACTCCCGTTTACCCCTCTCCCAGCCCTCGGCAACCACTATTCCATTCTATGCTTCTGCAAGTTTGACTATTTTGGATACTTCAC
>VBSM01002937.1:23562515-23573798 GCA_008086735.1 Cheirogaleus medius | reverse complement strand
CCTCCTCTCCCAGGTGCCTCCGCCTACCCACAGCTGGGGGCACTTTTCGCTTAATCTTCACACCTGCCCAGTAGAGTGGGCACAGTTGCCCTCATTTTACTAGTGAGGAAACTGAGACTCAGGGAGGTAAAGTATTAATATTAATAATTCACCCAAGTTCACACACAGCTAAAATGGGGACCCTGCCAGAACTCTAACCCAGACTGAATGATCCCAAAGTCTTTATCTGTCATCCATTGATGAACATTTGGCATGTTTTCATATTTTCACTATAGTGAATAATGCTACAATGAATCTGAGAATGCAGATATCTCCTTGACATTCTGATTTTAATTATTTTATTTTTTTAATTTCAAAATATCAAGGTGCAGAGAAGTGACGTGGGACACCCAGAGTGAAGGAGAATGTGGCGGGGCAATACATCTGACAAGGTCGGAGGCGGCTGTGAGGAGGCATCTCCCGCGGGAAGATTAGGAGGATAAAGCGGCGGGTGCAGGCACTGCGGCGGAGCTGTGAGAGGGCTCCCTCCGCTGCCGCAGGCCTCTGTCTGGACAGACCAGACCAGGGAGCTGTCTAGAGTCTGTTCAGAGGCAACGCACTGGAGAACAAGGTCAGTAAGGATCTGGTGGCAGCCAATTCCAGGTTTCTGCAACTGACGCCATCCTGTGCTCTCAGATACATAACGCCAGGTGTGCCTGGGACTCATCTTCACAGCAGTAGCCTTCGCATCACCCCGCCAGGCTGAGGAGGGAGCAGACTGAGCAGAGGCTTCGCTGAACCATACCCTGTGACTGGAAGCCAAGCAACCCTCCCTCCAGAGCGGCAGGATCTGAGAAGAGGAGTTGCCTTGGGTGCTACAGGCTCCGCCTTGGAGTCTTTGGGCGACTGCTTCAGCAGGACCTGGGAGGGTGGGGAGAACTCCGCATTCCCTGGGATACTGGAACAGACCTCTGCCCACGTGACTTGGCATCCATGGTCTCTGAGCCTGCAGAACAGCCTGCTGTCCTCATGGGCCTGCCTCTGCCCCCCAGGTGGGAACAGCCCACTGCCTGCGCAGCCCTGTCTCTGCCTCCCAGGCCGGAACAGCCCACCCCCCGCATGGCCCTGCTTCCAGCTCGGAGGCCCTGCTCAGAAGCTTTGCTTCTGCCTCTTCCCCAGTCCCAGCTCTGAGGCTCTCATGCCAGAGCATAAGACTCCAGAGCTCCCCACACGCCCAGGCCACTGCCTATCAGATTCTAGCACTGCATTTGGAACTCAAGACCCTGCCCTTGAGTCTCCACCATTGCTGCAGGGCAGGCAGAACTGCTGAAAGGTCTAATGCCCCACCAGGGACCACCCAGCCTTGAGCCACCATTACACCTGGATCTGGTTTAAGCAAACGCCCACAGCCTAGGCACCCACAACCACTTCCTAGATAGCCTCACCCTGCCACCTCTGCAGGGAGACACTGGGCAAAGTAATCCCAACAATGCCAGCCTCTGTGGAAAGGGTCTTACCCAGCCCCCAACTCACACTTCCTACAACAATCTGGGGATTAACCCAACACCCAATACAAAGATTATCCATCACAGGCTTGAACTGTGGTAATCACAAGTGAACAGGACAAATCAGAACAGCTGCGCTAGAGGCTTTTAGTGCACATGCTCCTCATTTGCCACATCAACATTTCAGAGTAGGAAAAAAAGGCACTATCTAGGGATATCCCCTTCTTCAAATTAAGCAGGAGAGTTCCCAGCAAAGAGCAGGTGGCCTATAAACCTATTATACTTAAGCCAAGAAAAAAGGTTTCAGATGAGAAGAAACCAGCAAAAGATCCCTGACAACATAAAAAAACTAAAGACTTTGCCACCCCCAAGGTATCATAGTGGAGCTACAGTAGTGAACTCCCACCACAAGGAAATTGCCGAAATGATAGAAATAGAATCCAGGATATGGATGGCAAATAAGATGAATGAAATTGAAGACAAAGATGAAAAACAACAAAAAGAAGTCAAAAACAATTTAGAAAATTAATGAAAAAGTCATTAAAAAGCTAGACAATATAAGAAAGTAAGAAAGAATATAATAGAACTTAAAGAAGTTAAATTTAAAGAAGTCATTTATGGAATTTCAAAACAGAGCAGAAAGCTTCAGCAACAGACTAAACCAAGGAAAAGATGGAATTTCAGAGCTTGAAAACAAAGCCCTTAAGCTAACCCAGTCATTCAAACAGGCAGAGAAGAGAATAAAAAAGGCTGAGCAATTACTTAGAGACATATGTGATTATACAGAGCAAACTAACATATGAACTATAAGGATCCCTGAGGGAGAAGAAGAAAGCTAAAACCATGGAAAATCTATTCAAGAGAATTATTGAGGAAAACTTCCCTGGCATCACCAGAGATCCAGACATCCAGATACAGGATGGTCACTGAACACTGAAAAGATTCACAGCAAATAGGACATCTCCATGATACATAGTAATCAACCTGGCCAAAGTCAAAATGAAGGAAAAATTCTGCAAGCAGCAAAATAAAAACAACTAACCTACAAAGGAAAACCCATCAAGCTAACTGCAGAATTCTCAGCAGAAACCTTACAAACCAGAGGGGAGTGGGGCCTCTTCTTCAATCTTCTTAAACAGAACAACTTCTAACCTAGAATTTTGTATCCTGAAAAACTAAGTTTCACAAATGATGAAGAAATGAAGTCTTTTCCAGACAAGCAAACACTGAGGGAATTTGTCATGACCAGACCTGCCCTGCAGGAAATACTCAGAACTACACACATGAATCAGCACAATAGGTACCCACGAGTGTAAAATCACCCAGAAAAGCTAAAGCCCACAATTCTTATAAAAAAGTAGTGCAAGAGGGAAAACAAAGCAAAAAGGTACTACCCAATATGATGAACAAAACAGCATCCCACATATAACTCTATCACTCAGCACTAATGGTTTAAATGATCTACTCAAAAGATCTAGGCAGGCTGAATGGGTAAAAATCACAACCCAAATATCTGCTGTCTCCAGGAAACACATCTAAACTACAAGGATGCACACAGACTCAATGTGAAAGGATGAAAAAAAAATATTCCATGTAAATGGAAACAAAAAGAAAGCAGATATAACCATTCTCATAGCAGATAAAATTGACTTTAAATCAACAATATTAAAGAAAGACAAAGATGGTCATTTTATAATGGTAAAGGGAGGAATTAAAAAAGAAGACATAACAATCCTAAAAATATATGCGTCTAACATAGGAGTTACAGATACATAAAGCAAATTCTACTAGAGCTAACCAAGGAAATAAATCATAACATTGTAATTGCTGGAGACTTCAACACTCCTGTCAGTGCTAAACAAGTTGTCAATCAAAAAATAAATAAAGAAACACTGGACTTAAACGGAACTCTAAAACAAATGAAACTAACAGAAGTTTACAGAACATCCTACCTGAAAACTACTAAGTATATATTATTCTCCCCAGCACATGGGACAGTCTACAAGATTTATCATATCTTAGGCTATAAAACAGGTCTCAGAATTTTTAAAAAAATCAAAATTATACCGTGCATCTTCTCAAACTGCATTGGAATAAACCTAGAAATTAATTCCAAGAGAAATGTTCTAATCTATATAAGTTATGGAAATCAAACAACCTGCTGCTGAACAATTATTGAGTTAATAATGAAATTCAGATGGAAATCAAAAGATTCCTTGAACTGAATGACAAAGGGGGACACAAGCTATCAAAATTTATGGGATTCTACAAAAGCATTCCTAAAGGGACAATTAGCAGTATTAAAAGCCTACATCAAAAAGACAGAAAGATCACAAATTAAAAGGCTAATGTCACATCTCAAGTAACTAGTACTTGTTTCTCTACCAGCCATGTCTACACTCTCTTGGAGGACATGTACTGGACCCAGACCTTAGAGCCTGGAACATAGTAAATTATGAAAAACAGGGAGAACCAACTGTATTAAAGAATTAGTGGCTAAAATAGGCAATAGTGTGAAAAATACTTATATAACATGGTAATTGAAAAAGCACTATATGAAATTATACATTTGTGATTACAATGATAGTTTTAACCTATGCATAGAAAAAATGAGAAAATACTTCAAAATGTTAGTTGTGGTTATCAATGATTATACTTATATTTTGAAATTGGAAGTTTTCCCATATTTATACTCCTCTAATTTTAAGATGTTCTCAAAAGAATATGCATTACATCTGTATAGAAAAAGTAAAAAAAACCAAATATAATATAATCAATGCAATTTCTATTAGAGAAGTTCTCATTATAAGACTCAGCATTGATACTCCAGTTACCCTAATTTGATTAATACACATTGTATGACTGTATTAAAACATCACATGTATCCTATAAATATGTACAACTATTACATAGCCAAAATAATTAAAAATAAAAAAAATTTAAAAAACCTCAGTACTATTTTTGGTGCTTACATCTCATTTTCACGTCAAGTCAAATGTGTATATATAAATATACATATGTATTAATCAAACTATAGTTCAGACAAGTGCAAGATAGGATTCCTTTCTTCAAAGAACTGTTTGAGGGTAAAATAGTTCTATAATTTTTGTGTCTTTTTATGGTGTCTACTATAGTAGCAGGCAATAAAATGTATATATAGTAAATATTGATGACTTGCTTGATTAGGGACTTAAAGGAAATTTAAGATTTGGATTTTGGAAGATGAAAAATAAGGTATTTCTCCAGAGGGGAATGTATTTTCATCAACAAGTGGAGACAGCACAGAATATGTGAAAACTAATAAGTATTAAAAATAATACTGAGCACTGAAGAAAGGCATTCTTTCTTTTTAAATATTCTTTGTAGACAACACCCATTTATTTTATGACCCCAAGGGGAGAGAAGGGACTATCTTCAAAATTCATTTTTCAAGACTTAAGTGTCACCCGAATTAGTTACCCACTAAGAAGACAAAGAATGAGTATCTGTTTTCTTAATTGTAAGCTTAATTGTTTCACTTTATTAGGTCTTATTTTTAGAAAGAGAACATTATATCCTATTTTTGATATTTAATGCAAGTATGTTAATCAGATCCTGACTGTAGGCAACATCAAGTTCTGATTGTAATCTAACACATAAAGATTTTTTTACTTGAAGTATTCTGTGTAATTATGCCACCCACATAAGGATGAAGGAAAATGCTTTTGGATACAAATGGCAGGTTATTTATAAAACGAAGAAACAAAAGAATCCAAAAATACTCTCAAACCTATCTGGTTTTTGCAATTTGATTTACATTTCAAATTGCCATGGTTGGTGCCTTTCATACAAGTTACTTTTAAATCCTTTGAGATCAGCTAGGCACCCTAATATGTAAAGTTTGCTTAGAAAAAAAAATCAAATAATTAACTAGTTCAAACCCCCTAGTGAGGTGATTAAAGTTATCTTCATCAACTGTGTTTGATGTTCACGTACTCACCTTCTGTCATCAACAACTGTGCAGTAAATGCTGTCATCCCATGGACAAAGTGGGGGACAAGCTTATCATTTCCCATGAAAGAAATCAAGATAAACATGTATTCTGTATAAATCTTGAGATACTTGGTATATAAATATTATTTAAAATACTTTAGTCTATTTTATAAAGTTTCTTTCAACTAAATCTCAATTTTTACATTTGTTAATAATCTTAGCATTTCTGCTGACTTTGTCTCTATGAGTTATGAATTCTTTCCTGGGACTTAGTCCATTCAATTCTAAAGGAACATTCTTAATTAGTTATGACAGGAATATAATTCATACATTATAATGGTAACAAATATTTTAAAACAGGGATGTCTAAGCCATATTTTACAAGTGGATTATATGCCTGAGGGGTTCTTTGTTACCTATTTTAACTTTAAGCAGTTTTTAATTTTCTTTCTTGCTGAATTTCTTAGTATTTTCAGAGAAAGTTTTGCAGGAGAATGAAAAATGACTTTCTTCCACTTTTCTAGGTTCCTTGGCTGTACCACAAATTAAATTGACATAAGACAGATTAACAAGAGAAAAACCATATTTAATAATGAATATAGTCATGAGAGTTGCACAAAATATGAGACTCGAAGAAGGGTCAGATGACTGAAGCTTATAAAATATCTCGAGCCACAGAAAGGAATTCTGGGGAGTGGAGGCATCAAGTTATGGGAGGGTGAGAGGCGGAAGTGTATGGTGAATAAAAGTTATCTTGTTATGCAACTAAAAAGTCTCTTAGGTAATAAATAGTTGGTGATTGGGCATGGTGTTAACATTTAGTTCCCTGTCCTGTGATACAAGTTAATCTTCTCTGGTTGACAGGGTGCCCAGGTAGGGGATTCATAAGAACTGAGTTCCTTTTGGAGGATCCATCTTTATCAGACAAGGGAACCTCAGAGAAAGCCTGTGCCTGCCTCCCCTGTTCCGGAAGTATCCTCAGTTCAAAGTAATCAGCATATCAAAGTGTCATATTTTGGGGTGGCATTTCATGAACTCCTTCAGTGTTTTACTGCAGTTTTAAAAGAAAAAATGAATAATACTGGTTTAGCACATTATATTTACAAAGTAGTTTCACATGCGTTAGCTCACAAAACAACCTATGAGTTTGATGGAGCAAATGTCAGGAGTATTGTTTTATTTTCTTTTTTCTTTTTGCAACAGATATAAATTAAATAATTTGCCTAGGTGCTCACAGCTAATAAATTGTGAGTCAATTTGAACATAAGTGTACCGAATGGAAGAACTACATCTCTTGTTTTGTTACTGCATCTCAGTGCCTAGCAAAGTGCTTTGGCAAATAGTAGGTGCTCAATACCAGATCTAGAAACATAATTTACATTACCTGTAAGTTATATAATGTCTATGGTATATTTTATAAAAATACCTAAAGGTCTGTGCGAACAAAACTCTCCCACAGGACTATCACTGAAGCTGAAAATACCTTTAGAGAACTAATTTCTCCTAAAATTGGAAGATTTTAATATATTAATATATTAATAAATATATTAATATAATATATTAATATATTTCATATATTTAACCAGTAACAATCTTACATACCTTCTTATAACTTAGAATTGGTATATGTAGAGTCTATTTTTTGAGAATTTATTCCTGATACCAAAACTTCATTCGGACACCAACATTAAGTAATGGAAACTGGATTCAAGGAAGAATATTGAGGAGGAAGACGAGGACAGAGGCTCTTGTTCTTGGATATTGGAAACCTTATCCACTTCTGATGCTAGTTTGAAAGAGGCTCTATAGTCAACGTATTGTCTGAGTTAGGGACCAAGAAGCAGAATGCTGGGAAGGGCTTCTCATGGGAGAACACCAAGGATCAATACCTGCACCAGAGGAATATTCTGAACATAAGTACACATGGGTAAATGTTAGGGTAGGCTTCCCCTTGCTTGTGTAGGGAACAATTTGCTGATACTTTCAGATCTTGACCACTAAACCCCCTGTCATGGTGTAACTAGAATTATAAGCATTCCTGTGCCAAGATCAATTCTTCCCAAGAATGAGAATGTACGCCTAAATCATCTAGGACTCTCAAAAGCTCTGACTATTCCCTGTTCACCTAACTGGGTAGATCAAAAGGTAAATTACCTATAGGGAATATCTGCAGTGAGGAATGGAAGTGGAGAGTAGAGGACAGCAGATGCCCTTGTTATAAATATAAATGTGAAGAGGCTGGGAAGAGTAGTGGGGAATGAAGGATAGGGAGCGGTTAGCCACTAGATACAAAATTACAGTTAGATAGGAGAAATAAGTTCTGGGGTTCTGTTGCAGAGTAGGGTGGTTCTAGTTAACAATCATGTATCGTATACATCCAGATAGCTAGAAGAGATGATTTTGAATGTTCTCTCAACGAAAAAATGACAAGTGTTTGAGGTGATAGTTGTGCTAATTACCCTGACTTGATAATTATACAATGTATATATGTATCAAAAAAATCACACTGTACCCCATAAATATGTACATTATATTATATATATCAACTAAAAAAGCCTCAAACAGAAATGCATATTTTTCAAGTCAGTTTTGTAAAAATAGTATTAGTAAATTATTAAATAATAAAAAAATTTTTGAAAAATGGAAATGATTGTAAGCTTCTCAAGGCCAGGGATGTGGTTTTGTTTGGTTATAATTTCAGAAACTAGAATTATGCCAGGTGCCTAGTTAGTGCACAAACACATAATTTTATTGTTGAAATTATTTCAAAGATCCATTCAAAATATCAGTCAGCTGAAGGCAGATCAGGTTTGGTAATGACAGGCAAATCAATTGGGATGATAGCATTGAGGGATTATCAGTAAGGGAAAATTCTATAAAAGTATGGAAAGGACATGAAGGTAAACTTCCATACCTATAAATACCCGACCAATTGACAGATCTACATACATATACACTTATGAACTAAATTACTGGTGATGACAATTATAAAAAGGGAAATACAGTAGTCTCAAGTATGATAAGTAATTTAAGATTCAAGATATACAGCACAAATATTGGACTCAAGATAAAAGCTAAAGTGGTGAAATGCAATTTCCAAACATTATATTTTGGACTTAATATGTATTCATCTGTATTAAAATAAAATTAAAAAAACATAATTAATTAATGCCAACTGATAAGAATCATTATAAAAATCATAATGGGTACAAAAGCAGTATAAACATACCATCTTTTAGGGAGATAAGTGAAATTATTAACAAGAAATAATTAGGGAAGAGTGGTAAATGGTATGAATGAGACTGTAAATATTCAGGGAGAGAGAGGAAAATTAATGTGAATTAGAAACACTGATTATGAAGAAATTTCAGTTAAAATCTGTATCTTCATTTAATTTTGTTATCTCTCATTTTCCTGTAAAAAGAACCTAATATATAGTGTTTACTATATATTCATATTTAGATTTAATAGATGTTATAATAACATTTTGCCATATTTGTTTCAGAACTTTTTTTCAAATAAATAGAGCTGATGTATATCATTACCATACAAATTTATCTATATAATTATATAATATCAGGAATTTTGAGAAAAATAAAACTTTTTTAGTTAAACATAGGATACACCAATAACATTTAAAGTTTTGAAGTATTCTATGAAGAACAAAAGATAGATGCGGATATGGATATAGATATAGATAAATGAAGTACTTCTTACTGAGCAGGGGCTTCCTCCTGGATGTTTTCAGCTTTGATGATGAGAATAATTCCAAAATAAACTACAAATAAATATGCTTCAATTATATAAATTATCAAACTTTGAAGAGTACTTAAAGAGTCTTAAAGAGGAATCCTGAGACATTTTGGCAAAATGTCGTGCGTTATTAAAATAATGTTTAAAGCTATTAAACTCTATAGAACAAACTGCACAGTTAATGCCTACCTCAGTAGAGACCCTTAACAGGATTACAAAAAGTCCCTCATGTCTTTTGAAGATTCATTTATGACTGAGATAATAAGAGTCATTAGTTTTGCATCAAGGTTGAAAGGTAGACACACATAAGAGTGAACTCTGACTAAAAGCCAACTCCCAGGTGAAACATTAAATATGACAAGAATGTTAACAGCCAATAATAAAAAAAGATCTTGTCATGCCTCAGTTCAATAAAATGTTTATGACACAGTTATTAGATCTACTCAAATATTGCAAGAAAAGAAATATGGTTATGGTTTCAAGCAGACATTGACATTGAGTCCTCCTTATCAAAAACTTTTTATTTTGAAATTACAAAGAATATCAGGCTAACAAATCAAACTGTTTTATTATGCTAACATAGTAAATTAGTCTTCCACAAGAAAGGAAGGGATCAATCTTCTGCAAGAAAGTTCACAGTATAGTTAGGTAAAAATTAAGAGAAATTGTGTATCAAACCAGAGGATTTTTCTATATACGTCCTCGTGCAGATGAGATAGTATTAATCACTGTATTCAAAACTAACAACCTAACAAAAGTGACCTTAATATAAACTCGTGTGTGGTCTTATTATTTCTTATGATACAATGTGATTATTCTAAACACTGGCCCTAATATATTCCAATCCATTTCTTTTGTTTGGAATTTTATTTTGATTTTATTTATTTATCTTTGGTGTGACTGAGGTACAGGAAGAAGATTTCACCATAACTCAAACAACTTGGAGACCTGGACAACATTCCCATTCCCCCCTATCAAATAATTTCTTAACCTTGACCATGTCACAAAACACTTTGATGGACCTCAGTTCCTAATATTTCTATATTATGAGGTTATATTATAATATCATAATGTCACTTGCTAATACTATCAGTTCGTACTTCAGTGTTCTGCATTGGCACTGTAAATTTCCAAAATGAAAAATACAGATGCTGAGTCGTGTATTTCCAAAGATAATTTCTTTTGTCTGTCTCCTATTTAGACAAACAAGTGTTTTCTGAGACTTTTTAAACAGGCTTAAGAGAAAATGAAAATTAATAATTACCTAGCCAAGTCAAAGTATCCTAAATATGAACTAATTGTCTTTGTTTCTGAATTCATCAGGTAATTTAGAAGTTCCCATTTGTCATTGTGAGAGATCTATATCTTATTCATACATAAAGTAATTCAAGTATTCAGCATATTCAAAAGACAGTTCATGCTTTATGTGATTGTGGCTATACTTGCAAAGTAGAAATCTAAGCAATTATTCTCCAATATGGGTAATATGAGCAAGTAAATAAAAAAAAATAGTTTTTCCTTCACTGAAGGCTTTTTGCCAGTTTTAAAAAATCAAATGTTGAGAGTATAATCAGTGTTCATGACTTACTGCAGGTGACTTACTGTGGTGTTTAAGAGTTTGATTTTTGGAATCAAACTAACTAGTTCCAATTTCTGAAGTTCTGATTAGGTATTGACCCTGGGAAAGTTACTTTAAATTCTTACATTTCAGTTTTCTTAACTAAATAATAATGACATGTAGATTCAATGGCTTAATTAATCCGTATAAAGACCTTAACACTATGCCAAGGGGAGAGTAAGTATTCAGTGAATATTGGCTATCATTATTGCTTCAAATTACCATCTACTTTATTATAATAAAAAATCCCATGATATCCAAAAACATAAATATAGAAATATAGTGTCTTTTATAATATTCTAAGAAGCTTTTTTCAAATGTGAGAAGAATTTATATATTCAAGTTTATCATCATAATTCTCTAAACTTTCTGTTCAAAATGAAGGTCCATTTGTAAAACAACTGTTAAAAATGTTGGGCAACTGTTGTATTTGTAAGTGCCATCTCCCAAAACTCA
>VBSM01002937.1:23546451-23562415 GCA_008086735.1 Cheirogaleus medius | reverse complement strand
CTTTCCAACATGAAGTTTTCACCTATAAGAAGTGAGATATAAAATGTCACTTTAATATCTTTAAAATACAATTAAAAAAACAAAATAAGTTTTAAAATGGTTTTAAGAAAAAAAAGCTTATGATCTTAATACAAGGACATATTTATCCAGAAGACTCACCTTTTGAGGAAAGAGACATTCATGAATCTGAAAGATTTTCTATAGTATAAGGGGTATATATCTGAATTGGTACTATATTTTCTCAAACTCCACTATTCTCATGTGTTTTAACTATATTATTGTGTCTTTGGTGAGGTATGCTGATAACAGAGGTGGATCAAGAGAAAGAAGGTGGAAAGAGTTTGACAGTTTTGTTACTTACAGTTCCACAAGGAGAACACACCACACCACATGGGGTTACCCAAGGAAAGCACCTGAGTTGTTTGTGAGGCAGAGGGAGAAAGCAGAATTGTGGACAAGTGCCTTTATTGTACTTTCTGCAGGAAGAAATGGGTGGAGCAGGGTAAACAAGTTTGGATTGGTGGGCTATATTTGAAAGTGATACTCTTAAAATTTATATTCATTATTGCTGTTAAAGTTTATGGTTTGGGGTTATCTGACATCTCCAAATGATTTGGGGTGAGCTAGGGTTTACTTGTGAACAGTGGCTATTTTCTAGGTGTTAAAGCATCTACTGATAGAAATTAAAAGTATGATTAATACACCATGCAAGGGCTCTTCTATTATGTAAATGTTATTTGTCCTTGGTTTTCAGAGAAGTCCTACATGACTAGCTCAGAACAAAACTTATAAGATGTGCATTCTCCATATGCCATACTTCCCTCGCTGTCTTGTCTCCACTTCTTCCACATTTAGTGATCACTACTTCATGATATATCATTTATTTTTTGTTCCTTTCCTTCCTGGAAGATGTCAATAGGATGATATAAATTAGATCAAAGTAAGAGTAACTTAATTTGTTACCTCCCTAGAGTAAGGATTTAACATTACAAGAGAGTGTAGCTCAGGTGTTCTCAAACTTAACCTCACAGTACCATCAACTGTAAAGAACAATGACTACTAAAAGGTTGCTACTTTCAGAAACTCTGATTTAATTGGTCACAGGTGTAGCCTGAGTGCTGGGATTCAAAACAACAACAAAAAACTCCCCAGATTATACCCATGTACAAGGAAGCTTAAGAAACACTAGCCTAAAACAATGATTTCCATGCTTTCACCCGTATTTCTTGTTGTTGGTTGATGTCCCATTTTGATCAATATATAAATTAATCTCCCAAGAGTTTGTGATATACCTTTTTGAGGATCAAAGGATTAATGAAAGGGCAGTGTTTTACAGAACCAATATTTTATCAATGATGGTATTTGGGTCACTGCTGAGAAAAATTCTCTCTCCTGATAGTGACTTTCAGATCATACTACAGAAGTCACAGATAATATTAATTCAAATTAGTTCTGTTTTTGTAAAAACATAAATGGTGCACTAGCACTACTTTCTACAGTAAGGCTTGTGAAACTTATTGTAGCAGATTTATGTGGAATCTGCTTCCACACAAATTCATAAAACAGATTTGGGAAACATACCATGAACAGATTTAGTGGAATCTTCTCTGCTACCTGAAAGATCTGCCTCTCTATTTCAGCCCCATGGAGAAAGGGTTGCTTAAAATTGTCCCTCTCTTACTCAACTAGCATTTGTCAGCAGCTCCTTCAGTCATTTCCTATTGTTTTCTATCATAGAGGACTAAAAAATATATATAAGGATAGCTCCTTCCCTTCAAGAATTTACAACCAACCAAATAAGGATGATACATGTTAATATTATAAAACCATTTGGTAGGAACATATAGATATAAATAAATGTGTCAAAATAAGTAGTTCAGAATCTAAGGGTCTTAAATCAGAATATTTATATGTTGGTTAACAAAATACAGATATGTACATCAGAATATTTATATGTTGGTTAACAAAAGAATAAAATGTGCAATCAAGGCAAAAAGAATAAAATAAACAAAAATATGACCCATCAGCAAACTATGGCCCATGGATCAAATTTGGCCAGCTGCCTGTTTTTGTATGGCCTTCAAGATAAAGATGATATTTACATTTTGAAGCAATTGAAAAGGGAGAAAAAAAGAATTTCTAGACACATTAAAATTATCTGAAATTCGAATTTAAGTGTTCATAAATAAAATTTATATTGGAACACAAACACATTCATTTGTTCACATCATGGCTATTTTTGAATTTCAACTGTAGAATTAAGTAGGTGTGACTGAGAGCACAAGGCCCAGAAAGCCTGAAATATTTACTTCCCTTACCAAAAACGCCTGACCACTTCTGCTTTAGAATTTCTTTAAAAAATGTAAAAATTTGGATAAATAAATGGAAAGGTTGAGCTTTATGAAGTTAGAGTAATGAAAATAAAAATAAAATAAAATAAAAATTGGAGGTTGAGAAGAAAAGAACCTGGCCACCATGAAGCTAGTTGTTTTAAGGACTATGAAAGTTAAGGTAGTATACTTTCATTTAAGAAAAAATTTTCAAATGCTTGTTCTATTTAAGCAATGTGCTAAATTATGAAAGTATAAAGAAGATTTATTTATGCCCTAATGGAACTCATGTAATAGTTGAAGGGAAGACATATGTGCACACAATGAATTAAATAAATATTAGCTGGATTTATCTACAAGATACACCCAGCTAGCATCTACTGGTGGTTGACATCTGCCTTGTCACACATTCTTCTTGCCTTTATTTTCTATCTTAAGAACATTTATTTTCTGACATTGTTTATTTCCTTAACTCCTCAACCTAAACTAGCCTCACTTCTTTGGTTTACATGACACTCCTATTTCATATCTGCTAGTGAGAGCTGATCTCATCTCATGGGTAATATGAAAAGAATTATATGAAGGTATTCTGTATTCCTTTTAGTATTAAAATATTTTATAACTTCTTTTCTTGACTCATGTAAAATACTAGAATCGGAATCTTTCATTATGCCTGTGTTCCTCATGTGAGATTTATGTAAGTGTTAAGCCCGTGTCATTCTGATGCATTCTGGAAAATAATTTAAGTGGTGTCCTTGATGTTATAATATCAAAAGTATCTAGATAAATCTGGGAAGTTTTTATAGAGAAAATTGATGGATAATGAAAATCAGAAGAGCTCACAAGATGAAGAAGACTGAAATAGAGCAAAAGTTTTTCCATTCTGTCTTTCTTGATAAAAGTTCCCTTTCCTTATTATGAAGGTAGAGGAGATTAATTAAGAGAAATTGGAAACAATATTATAATATGTAAAAGGACCTAGGTCACATAGGCTTCTGGAAATTCTTACATTGTTAAAGTGAGACTGAGAGATTTTTGATTTTATTTCCTTGATAGCAGTTGACATTTTATGGATAAAGAAAGTCCCAGGAATCTACAAGTTAAATTGGTCTTTGTCTTCATCCGATCAAACCTCAGCATGTCCGTGCCTATGGGATATATGGGAGAGGGAGGTGGTGATAGAAAAATGAAGAAGTCATAGTTTTTGGTTCAAAGCGAAGCGTGTCACCTTTGTTTATCAGGGTATGATGTGGAGTAATTGAGAAGTGTTTCACAAGAGAAAATAATCTTGATAATTCTCCTTATTACAGTTTATCCTGAACAAAATTAATTTATGTAACACTCTGTTCTTTCACTATAAATCATGAGAAAATTAACTAATTCACAGATATATTGTAAGAACCATAGCATGATAAGTAGATATATATTGTAGTAAGATGTAAGGGCAAAATCAGTAGATGTAGTACTTGGATATGTGTCATGAAAGAGTGTAAAAAGCCACAGATGACTGGACACTTGAACAGGGATGGAGGGAGAATGGTGGCACAATTAATGTGGCTTTTTGAGCTCCTTTGAAGAGATTAATTCTATTCATGAAGGCCATATATTGCATTGCTCAATATGCCGCTATGAATTCATGCCATGACACATGATAGGAGGTTGTGTTTCAGTGAATCACAGTTTAAAACATTTTCTGCCCTTATTGCATTTAATAACCTCACTTCATCTAATATACAACGGTTGCTTAGAAACCTGCTGTTATTTTGTTCAAGCTGAAATCAGTACAAGTTATGTTGTACCTCTCTTCTATCCCAGTCAACTGGCTACATTCTAGGACTCTGTTTGTGTTGCTTTCATCTTTGATCTCTTGATTCTTAGGAAGAGCTCACAGGTGGCATTGATACCAGACACTGAGGCATGATCTCAATGGCAGGTCCACTGTCATGGCTTAGGGAGCTTCAGTGCTTCACAGAGCTTTTAATTTGGTTTAAAGCTACATATCATGGTGACACATTACTCTCTCAGTATGCTGCTAAAGGACATATCGGACACACTTTGATTTATTTCTTTCTCCTTTTCTGACCATGGTTAATAAGGAGCAATTCTAATTGAGCATAGCTCTTTGATCTCTTGTAGCATATTGCTTTGAAAGAGTTTATTGCAGTTGTTAAAAAGAAGCTATAAAAATACAGATCCTAATAAAACATCGTATTTGGTTAAACATTAGGGAAGGAGTTGTTCAATAGCTATTAATACTTGTTTTCCCCATAAAGTTATTCTTGGATATCAGATTTCACAGGATGTGGCCAATTTAATAAAAAGGAAATTATGAGTAGAGAGGCATTTGAAACCATCATTGTAATTAGGATAAGCAATGAATGAGATGACCCAGCTGCAAATGTTTATACTCAATGCCAAAAAACTTGGCCAGTGTCAATTTTATTTAAATAGTTGAAAATAGGGTAGAACTAGGTAACATAGCAAAGTGTAACCATAGGAAAATAGAGCTAGTCTTTGAGGTGTTCAAAATGGATACAAGCAGCCAGTAGGTATTCAATATTTTGGAAGTATTATATGAAATACCAATAATATATGTGCTGGTGGCTAGGTGTCTGTCATTGGGTTGGTTGTTAAGGAAAAGGCTATAGCCCTCAGAGAAGGGAGAGAAAACAATTAAGGTTAGGGGCTGTGGTATTAGATGGCTTGAATAGAAATTCAAGAATAGTGATTTAGAAAGATTAGGAGCATACATGGATGAGAAAATAATCAAGTCAGGAACTTGGGAAAGGAACCAATGTGGAAGAAATAGGACATATGGGATTTGATGTATTATCTCCTGGGAAATGTCATTTATACTAATGACTGAGGCTACCATGTATATCAAAGATGGAAAATAAAATGACATTTTCCTTCTCCGTGTGTTAGACATTGCAAGTAAATCATATGCATTTTTCCCATTGATCTTGGACCTAGCCTCATAATTCTTCTCCACATGCTACTCCAGATAGGCACCACCAATAACTTTGCTTTACAAGTGAATCTGTTGTTTTATATTTCTGATGCAGGTACACACACATACAATAAAGGTAGGTAGATGATCAGACAGATAGATAATAGATGCACACACACATGTATATTATCTGTATTGTCACAAAAATAAAACTAGTTCAACTTGAATTTTTGAAAGAACATATTCTTTTTTAATATTTTTAGGTTAGTTATCATTTTCCACATAATGAAACAATAAAATAACAATGGAGACACTTAACACATTTTTCTCCTTATCTTGAATTCAATCACTAATCAAGTTCATTCTGCTGTTTCTTCTTTAGCGTGCTCTTATCCCCACATTTGGATTATCATAAGCACAACTGATCTTGTCTTCTTCCAAATAGGTTCCACTTTCTTTCTGGCCTCTTCATTTTTGTCAGAGCCAATATTAATTAAATGTCAATTTTAAGCAAGCTCTTCTTATCTTTAAAGCATTCATTGATTCTTAATTATCAAATGGATAAAATCTAAACTCAGCATCATAAAACCTTTGTAAATATATCTATTCCATGTATGTATATATAGTTCCTTAAAACAGTATTTGAGTAATTGGTGGTTGTTTATTAATCAGATATTGAAAAACCAAGTTATTTCTGAAGTGAGTATATGAGTTCACATGACACTCCAATCACTTCTGGATTGTGAATGTCTTTAGTGACTCTTCATGGCTTTTGTATCACCAGAGCCCAAGATAGTACCTGAAAAGTATTAAAAGTTCAGTAAAAGTGAATACATAAACATAAATAATTATGTGAATATGTAAGATGAACCTGTTATTAAATATGCTTTATATGTGAACAATAAAAGAAGGGTGACTGGATGCCTCATTTACAAATGTAGAAGAGAAACTGGTTAGTTAAATGCTCTCCATTCTTCAAATCCGTGATAATTCTATAAACTTGAAACAGAGGAACCCTTCAGGTAGCAAATTTCCATAGAGAAGAGGACAACAGACATTCTGGCTTTCGCTACTCTTACATTATCCCGGAGATTAGAATATTTCTTTCTATCTTCTACTTGCTGCCCAAATTTCTCCTGCATCAATCAACTGAACTTCAAAATATAGTCATTTTTAAACTTCCTTTTAAACATTTTTCCACTTTGTTCAATAAGATCATTTAAGTCAAAATCAACATTTAGGCTATTTGTTTGGTCATTCTTTCATTTTACAAGTACTTATCAAGGGCCAAGCACTCTTATGGGTGCTGGGGGGTAGAATGCTTAGCACAGCCCCACAACAGGCAGGCACTGCCGTTGCTTTTAGAAATCTTCCATTTCAGTGGAGGTGTCAGACAATGGGGTTTAGAGTCAGAGAGACCTGTGGTAAAATGCTACTAAAGTCTACTGTTTGCTAGCTCTGAGATAATGGGGAAGCCACTTAATCTCAGAAGCTGCTTTTTATAAGGGCTAAATAAAGCTTTTTTAAAAAATTCCAATAACAATTTAATTACCTTGAAATCTATATTAATTTGTTTTTAGACATGTAATATATGATATATTTCTACAAAGATACTATTTTCCCTTATATCACTCATAAATCTTCCAAAAAGCATAATAGAAAGTACTTAGTTCTCTATTTATAACACAATATCAAGAAAACATACATATATGTACAAGCACAATTAAAATAAAATGTATTTTAATAAATTAATAAATATAATGCTAGGGAAGGCCAGATTTTTCAAAAGTCTTATGATGAAAGTCTATAGGACTTTTATGTCAATCTCCAAATGTGTTTCACAGATGCACATCTCTGTATATACTTTAAAAAATATATGAATGTAGCATTCTTGTTTCTCATTTATGAAGATAACTACTATATTTAGAAGCATCCTCAATTAAATCCAAGTAAGAAAAATGTTGCCAGCATTGATGCTAAGCTGTTGTATTCAGATCTTAATTCTTTCTTTCAGGACAGAAATGCAGAAAAAAAAAATGTTATCTGCCACTTGGTACAATGACCCAAACTATAAGGTGTTTTTTTTGTTTGTTTGTTTGTTTGTTTTAATTTGCATGACCACACACATTATTATTATTATTATTTTTTAGAGAGATGGGGTCTCACTGCTCACTGTGTTGCCCAGACTAGAGTGCAGTAGCTAGAGTCACAGGTGAGGTCATGGGACACTACAGCCTCACATTCCTGGCCTCAAGGCTCCTACCACCTCAGCCTCCTGAGCAGCTGAGACTACAAGTGTGCACCACCACACCCAGCTTCACATTTATATATCCGACAAAATAAACAAATAAAGAATCTATCCTGGAGGGGGGGGCAAGGGCAATATATGTAACCTTAACATTTGTACCCCCATTAATATGCTGAAATAAAAAAAATAAGCTATCCTTATCATACCCTCCTCACTGTTCCTGTCTCCATGTCTCTGACATCATTATAGCACCACATTTGCATAGTACACTATCTAATAGCAGTCCCTTCTAAATTTCTCCTTTTGTATTGTTTTCAGTTTACCATTTCTTTTCCCTTTAATAAACTCTACTCTTCTATGACCAAAGTATGTGGTAGAAGGATTAAAAGGTTATAAAAATACTGTTTGAACATACCCCATCGTTTTATTTTTTTAAATCTTGTTACTAGAAATGTAGTTTCACTGATCCCTCAGTCAATATTTACCCCCTATAGTCACAATACCTATAGATCGCAGATCCAGTGACTCTCAACATTCCCCTGAGCATTCCCCTGTTACTGTCTTAACAGATAATATATCTCCTCGAAGTTTGAGTCATTATTTACACAGATAAGTTATAATCACCATGTGACAGTTAAGGTGTTATGCCCTAGACAGATTTTCTCCAGATGTACTGCATGAAATTGACATTTTCAAGTTTCTTCAGCAGGATATAAAGATTTTATATAAATTGAAATTTTCCATTTCTTAAATGACATTCTAAATGTTATAACTGACTTACTACATAGGGACTGGATGAGAACTTTTTCATTCTAATTTATGAAATAAGGAATTATATTGGAATGAAATCTCTAATTTTAGTGGTTTATTCTATTCATTAAAAATAACTCTTCATTGATTAGACATTAAAGTATCTAACTTCATAAATATTCTTCTATCTCTTTCTTTATTGTTTTTTATTCCCAACCATCAGAACAATGTGACAAACAAATTAAATTAATTGGATGAAGCCTTCTCACTTGTGCATACAATACAAGAAATATACAATATAAGAAAATCTTGAAAAAGAGAGAAAAAAGTCCAAGGGTAATAGGATCTCAGGCACATTAAAGGTAGTATGATAGATAGGATTGTGTCTATTTGATTCCTGCTGCTGACACCACCGGGCCACCCTAGCACCTGCACTCCTACATCCTGATTGTTCAGTTCTCCCCTACTTTCCATGCCATAACTCCCATCATCCATTCAGTAGTTATTTTTACTCTAGTTGTTTAACATAGGAAAAATAAATTCCCACTGCTAGTTACATAAAATAGAATTTGGTAAACAAGTTTCTTTTTAAATGACTATTTGTTTTTCTTTAGAGGATTAATACTGGTAAAACATATCTATAGAAAGAAGCCAACCTGTGAGGATGTCCAGGTATTACTTTGTAAGATCTCCTACAATTATTTCATGTCGGTTTTAATAACACTTTATACCGGTAGTATAAATATAAACAGCATTTTTTTCAGGCCTTTAAATCCAAAATATAATTTTCTGTGGACCTATTAATATGTTTGTTGTTTTTAATATAATGACTTTTTTTTAGACAATTTCAAGTCAAGGACCTATACCACTATTTTACACAAATTTCCTGATATAATTATTTTCACAGAGCATGCTGAACTGGAATTATTTCCTTGCATTGTGATTTCTGAAAATAATTAAAATATCTCCTACAAAAGCAACAGCAATGTATTTACTTAATGTGAAATAATATTATTTAAAGTATTGATATATGAAACAAGCAATACCCCTTTCTCCAGATTGCCATGCTTTTCAAATATATTATGTTGCTGATGCTCGATTTCTCTCTCTCTTTCTCTTTCTCTGAGTTCACCTGTTTGATCTGTCTCATTTCTCAGGAAGAATCTCACCATTGCCAGACAACATCTTTCTCTCATTCTTCCCACATGTCTCCAGTTCTGTATCTTTCTACCTTCCAGAGTTTCTCTCCCAGAGTCCTTTGAAGGTTTATTTTATGCACCAAATCTTCGGAAAACATTCATTATAGCATGTCTCACAATGCATAGTTGTGGAATTTCAGTTTATTGATTTTTAAATAGTTTTGGGCTATGCAAGCAATATATGATCATTATAAAACATCTAAAAATAGATAGTAAAACAAATAAGTGGAAAAAGTCTAAATAAATCATAGAGAGAAATGAAACACACAAGGTTTTCCCATCAGAGACAAGAGCCGTTAATACTTTAGTGTAATTCCTATTCATAGTAACTCAGTATTGTTCTTTGTGAAGTCTGGCTACTGTCCAGATTTCCACCCACTTCACTCCACTTTCTTTAGCAATAATGTTTCCACACTTTAGCTAGCCATATTACCACTCACCCAAGGACTGCATTTTCCACACTTCTTATAGCTTGGTGGGGCCATGTGACTCAAGTCTAATCAAACGGATGGGAGCAGATGTTTTTCTTCTTGGTTATGCCCATGAAAAGAAATGAGTACCTCTTCCCCTGTTTTTTTTTTTTTCACTCTTCTCCCTATCTAGGAGTTGTTGATTCAAGCACATTGATCCTAAAAATGGAAACTGCATATGGAAGATGGAAACATTGCTCTAAAGGCTCTGAATAGTCTATGGACTATTTGAGAAAAAAGATAAGGAACTATCTTATATAAATTTTTATATTTAAGGTCCCACTATTACAAAAGATTGGACTATATCTAAACCATTCTAGAAATTTGTACTGGAAGCAATCTGTTGATCTCAAAAAACAAAGAAAACAAATCAAAACTCCAAAATATATGACACTGGCTTAGCAGTGAATGATGAAGGCACAGATAATTGTGGGTCAGAAGTTCATTGTGATAACTTGGGAAGCAGACTCTATACTAACAAACAAATAATAACAGTCCATGCCCGATTTTTCATGTGGACAAAGGAAAACACATTAACGTGCTAGAGAAAGGGTCAAGCTGAGCCCAGGGACCAGCCAATAAGTGAGAGACTTCAAGTTTAAAACTATATCTAGACACACTTTGCATTGACTAGCCCCCTTCACATGGAAATGAAACAAAAAGCAAATTCAATGCATCCACTAAATTATTGAAGGATTTTTATTGCCAGGGAAAGCACAATCTGGCCAAAAATGCCTGTAATTATTTGACTCCTCAAGCAACTTTTGTGTCCACAAACTGAACAAGCTCTGCAGCCCTCAAGGGAATACATTTTCCAATGCACACTTCAAATGTGGTCCTAGAAGAAAATGGAAAAAGACACCAGAGATGAGAATGGACAAAGGAGTTCCTCCAGAGACCAGAACAAGAACTAACCAAGGACATTTGCTTTGCCAACACTTGCTCAACAGGATTTGATCATTGCTATAGGCAATGAGTGTTCTGTTTCCCTTTATTCTCATTTCAAAAGGAGATTTTTATTGAAGTGATCTTATTATTTCTCCATTATTGTTTAATGTGTGTGGAGATGAAACACATAATTTCTCTATTAGTTTATAGGTCACAAAAACACCAGGAAACAACATGCTATCTTCATGGAAAAAACCAATTAGCATTCAGAGGTCTGGCACTTTAAACTAAAAGTAATGACTAGATGTGGCTTTGATTGCCATCCATAGATGTGCTTATATGGGTTCTAATTGTGGAAAAAAGGGGTACAGATGGATATGAGGGTAGCCACCAAAATGTATTCAGGTATAGACTGCTAGTTGTACCGTAATATGTATCCATCCCTCTTTAATAACAGAACTCCTAAATTTTAGCTGATTATATAACCATATAGCTAGAGTGTCCACTTCTAGACTTCCTCGAAGCTTTGTGTGGACATGTGACAACATTTTAACCAATAGAGAATGAGCAGAAGTAATGATGCCTCTTGCTGGTTATACCTCTAAAAACAAACTTGTACAGACCCTCTTGACCTATTTTCTTCCCTCCTGACTAAAAGATGCTGTGTATAGAAGCGACCACCTGGTAGTCTGAGATTGAAGTCTTATGTTAAACATGGCAAGGCAGCTTATCAGCTCTGAAGCACTTACCTCTGAATAGTGACATGAGAGAGTAATAATTTAACCCATTCTCTCTTGCCCACAACATATAAATCTATAATCCAATACATTTGTCTTTTCCAAGTTTTCATTATCCATTTCCCAAATCAATGCACAAAATGAGGCCTAATGAGAAGGCAACAAAGGAGTTTTCCTCATTAAACGATAGAGAAGGAAAAAAGATTGAAATATTTATAGATTTTTTTGTTGTTCTTCTCATAAGTGTAATTAATATTATGATAACATATGGTTTTGTACTCTTTTTTTATTTACTTTACAGCATTCCAAATTATTGATAAAATACTTCTAGCACCTTCATTCTGCATGCCAAATAAAAATCAGGTGAGTGGCAGTCATAGTATGGAAGTTGATTTTTGTGTAAATATTATCTAGGCTGTGAGAAAGAAGATGGCTGCACAGACCATTGGCTGGGCAATCACAGGGTCTTTGGGTCAAGGGACAAACGGTATGGAAAAAGCAGGAAATGCCTTAAGGATCTCTTTCCAGGCAGTTAAGCTTGCTATTTCTTGAGGTGAAGCATAAAAATTAACAATCTCTTTCTCTTTCTATCGAACTTAAAGTTTTGGGGTTTTTTTGAGACAGAGTCTCACTCTAGTGCCTGGGCTAGAGTGCCGTGGTGTCAGCTCAGCTTACAGCAACCTCAAACTCCTGGACTCAGGCGATCCTCCTGCCTCAGCTTCCTGAGTAACTGGGACTACAGGCATGTGCCACCACGCCCGGCTAATTTTTTCTATATATTTTTAGTTGGCCAATTAATTTCTTTCTATTTTTAGTAATAGTAGAGATGGGGTCTCGCTCTTGCTCAGGCTGGTTTCGAACTCCTGACATTGAGCGATCCGCCCACCTCGGCCTCCCAGAGTGCTAGGATTACAGGCGTGAGCCACCATGCCCGGCCTTGAACTTAAAGTTAATCGGATTTCTTCTGAAATCGGATTCCTTGTAAGCTTAGTGTTTTATGTTGTGGGTTTTTATTTTTCTTCTCCTCTGAGTTCCTGTATTATTACTGCAATTTAAGAGTTATATGATTATTTGTTTATTTACTGTCTCCTTTGCTATAATAGAAGACTCACTAAGGACAAAGTTCTTGTCTGTCTTGTTTTATCACTACCTCCTAATCCAAGAACAGAACCTGACTCAAAGTAAGTCCTCAAGAAATATTTGCTTGCAGAAAAAATAAATGAATGAATGAATGAGTCACTCACTCAATCAATGAAATCAGTTAAGAACCATTAACTAGATATTCCCTCTTTGTATTTTTCTCTTAAGTTGCCGTCACTTATATAAGTAATGAATTATTCAGAAAATCAGAGTGTGGAAAGAAGAATCTTACTATTGTAAAAATAGAGGTAGAGTTTTATCTGAAACTTCAAAATAACTATACATATTAATCACATGTAATGTACAGTTGCTCATCATCATGTTTTCCTTTACTGATTTTCCATTAAACATTTTATAAAAATATTGCATAAGAAAATTCTGACCTTGCAAAATAATATAATTTCATAGCTAAGGTCTCAGCTTTGGTATATTAGTTTTTTTTCTTTTCTTCAGCTATAGTAAAAATTCTTGAACATAACTTCAAAACTATCTTACACTGGTTCGAATTGAATGCAGACAGTATAACCCAATATTAAGCACTTTTAAACCAAACGTGGTCTCCATCTGTCCTATAAGTCATTTCCCCAGCCCAAACTATCAGTGAACAAATAACTCTTCTAGGAATGCTCTCCAGGTTAATAAATGCTGGCTTTCTCAGGTGGATAAAGGGAAGTAAGTTTAAAGCTAATGGATCTTCAAAGAAATATTTCCCGCTCCAAGATTCCCCAGATAACAACCTTCAAAACATTAGGGGGAATGGCAGCCTAAAGCTCAGGTTGAAGAGAAGCATTTGTCCAGAGAGAAAGGAAATAATAGGAGATGTTCCTTAATGATTATCTCTTTAATTAAAATTTTCATACACATCCAGATTGAGTCATTTACTCATAAGACATTGAGATAATGCATCCTTCTAATCCACACTAAATGTTGAAACTGGTCAGTCTGTCTACATTAACCATAGTCTTTTGTTTTTAACTTTGCAAAACTTTTTAGCATTTTGTCTTCAACTCTCTCTACCCAAATACCAAAACAATACTTAATTATACAAATTAAAAGACAAACTAATACACATTCACTGTTATTAAAGATCGAAAGTATTAAGCCTTGGATTGAATGCAAGAATTTAGAATTTAGGATGGCCTGGACTTAAGGCCAGTAACTTTTATTTTCAGACAGACGACAGTGACCTTTCAAGCCTCACATGGATGTAAGTAGAGAAATATACTCTTTAGCTACGGTATTTTCTATATAACCTTCTGTCCCTTCCTGTGGGCAGCTCTCAGTGGGATCAGCAGGTTTTCATTGAGCACTGACCTCAGGACAAACCACTGTGTTGCCGAGTTTGTTGGGGCACCTCAGCGTCCTCTCTCTTTGCCCTATTCTTATTTTCCCTTTAGCCTTAGGCCCTTAGTACATGCACTTTGCCTGTCAAAACCCGCTCTCAAGAAATGATCAGAAGCAGATTCACACTAAAGAATATTTGACCGATACCTATTTCAAATATGTGGTTTTCAAAGTAACTCTAAATTTAAATGCACCAAAGTCACAGTCACCCAGGTTGTACTGAAGTCCCCACAGTGGCATTTCAGTTCTCAGAGACTTTCATCCTCCTCTTTTCAGATCCACTGTCCCTCGCCCCTTCACCTGCTCCTTCCCTCATGGGTGGGAGAGTCAAGTGTTTGTGTTTGCATTTGGAGAGTGCGAGAGCATGGCTGGTTTGTGTATGTACGTGTGCGTGTACGTGTGTTTGGAGGATGTGGTGGGTGTGTGAGTGCATATGTGTGTGCATGTGTGTTTAATGTTGCTGTGAACATGCAGGGCGGGCTTCTTGGACATTTGCAATCATACCAGGTAGAGTCACCATCTTTGAATTATAAATCCAGTTTTGCTTTCATGTTCCCCGTGAAAAATGGTAAAGAATATATCTGAGAAGCATTCTATGTTAGGAAAGATATTTAAAGGTGCTGAGCAAGTGTATATAATTCTTGAAAGTTCAAAATCGTCCTTAAACTTCTCCTTCTTATATTTTCTGGTTTTCTTGTTCTATATCATCAGGTTTAAATCTAGTGTAAGAAAAATAAAGCTTTTTTTGACCCAACGTTTTTACTGTAATTTAAACTCACTTCTTTTAGTAACAAATTCTTGGGAATACTCACTTGCTACACATATTTCAGGTGGGAAAATTTGTCGCCACATGTCTAAAGCCACATTTGAATGATCCGGTTATCTGCTGAGCGGTGGGGAGATCTGCAGGGCACTTTCCTTCCTGTCTGGGCCTTCTCTGCGAAGGAATTCCCCTGTGAACGTGTCACCAAGGGATTCCTGTTCGGTGTGTGTGTTTGCAGACTTTATCAGCACAAGCAGCAGCAGAAATGCTGATATCACTGTCAGAGAGGAGGGGAAGGCCGCAGAAATTGCGAGGAGTGAACCAAGGGGCTGGCAGCTCTGTCTGCTCAGCATTCACCTCGGAAAATAAGAAAAAGTCCAAGCTGTAGACATGTTTATGATTTTCTTATTAGGTGTCACAGGCAACTCAATCCCTTCCAGAATATAAGAACAATATTGAGAGGTAGGTATTAAAATTTTAACCAGTAACAGCTGAAATAGAAAATATAGACACACGACAGAGCAGAGAGCACACAGTAGAAAGAGCTTTGGAATAAAACAAACCTGAATTTCAATCTGTGGTCTTCCACGTACAGCATGAGGCACCTTGAGCAAACTACTCAAAGTATTAGGCTCAGTTTCTTTATCAGGAAATGGGTATAAAATATCTATTTTATACTGTTATTGTGAAAGATAGATATAAGGTAATATTTATAAAGAACAAATCCAGACACTTGTTCTCACAAGGTTTGCAATAAATGGTCAGAAATTATAATTTGACCACCACTACAAATTTTAAATACCTCACTTAATTGTCCTTCAATTGTTGGTTTTTATCTCTATCATCATCACAATCACTAGCTTGTTTTGTTTTTGTATGTTTTTTTGCCTGTTTTTCAAATTGTGTGACTTACCAATATTTATATATCCAGGTTCCGCTGTAATACTCTGAATATAGTAATACAAATAACAGATACATTTTAGTGGATGCTTTGCATTAGACAGACATTCTTCTAAGTATTTTAAATTCCCTTTTCCCTATGAGGTAGTTACTATTGTTATCTTCGTTTTGTTGAAGATCTAGGTTGTCCATTGTCAGAGAGCTAATAAATTTCAGAACCTGGATTTCAAACATGGGCATCTGGG
>VBSM01002937.1:23531176-23544249 GCA_008086735.1 Cheirogaleus medius | reverse complement strand
TCTAACTTTATCCCTAATACTTCAGATATGGCCACAGAAAGTAGCAAGCACTTCTCAGACTCCAGTCATTGGAAGGAAAGGAAACTGCTAGTGTGATTTTAGGCCAGGCTCTGTGTACACAAAAAAGGAGGCATGTAACAAGCTAACAAACAAAAACAGCAACAGACACTGCCTTTCCCGGTCTCTGGGAAACGCTAATTGGTAGTCTCCCCACATACACACCTGCCTCATTATAATCCACTCTCCACACTGCAGCAGTCAAAATGGAAACCTCTGCTTAAAATCCTTCCAGTTTCATCACTCTCTGCATAAAGACCTGTCCTTAACACAGCCTATAATTAGGGTGACTGAGTCCCAGTGGCCACCTGTTGTTCTCATGCAATCTTTGATAATGCCTCCCTTTCTCTCTCAAAA
The DNA here is from genome assembly GCA_008086735.1 of Cheirogaleus medius. NCBI lineage: Eukaryota > Metazoa > Chordata > Mammalia > Primates > Cheirogaleidae > Cheirogaleus > Cheirogaleus medius. Next base: position 23,543,835 of record VBSM01002937.1, on the reverse strand, counting down.
GAGATCCAGTTTAGACAGTGAATTACACAGTTACCTCTCCAACCACTTAATTGCACCTTGATAATTATTTATTGAATAACTGAAAGAGCTACATAAACCTTTTGATGAAAGAACACATACAACCACATCTACTTCAATATGCCTGTTTAAAGGTGAGTTTGTATGTGTTCTTTCATAAAAATGTTGTGATGCTGTTTTGACTTTTTTTGTGTGTGAGGTTATCTGCCAGTGGTGCTCATTTCTACATAAATTGTATCACAATTATTTGCAAAAAAATAAAAAGATTCCATTCTATCATTTTGTCTTCAGTAACTGGAATATATTTATAAGGCAAGTAGCAAACTCATTTTATGAATATTTCTTATTCCCTCCATTTATGTTAGTGTGTTAGCGAATATGGTCTTCACATACTACACTATCTCCATTAAGACATCATTATATAATATCTTAGTTCTACAGGTAAATATGTATTTAATAACCACGTCAGTCTTTATGATGGAGTCTTTCCAAATGCTTTTGCCAACTAGTTCTGTTGTAACTAATGTTTGTGGGTCCTTGGTTTTGTTGTCTTTGAATTCTATATTTTTAGGGGTTTCTGGAAGATTCAAAGCTTACTATACTCACCATCTTCTCAGAATCTCTTATATTTTGCTAAGCACTTCCAGCGTCCAACTCCCCATGTATCCTATGGTAAATATCCTATCTTCCATAGATTATTGCAAACTAGTCAGTGAAAATTTAAAATAATAAGTGTTATTGTTACAATTATATTAATAATAACAATCGCAAATAGGTATTAGGTGCTTACCATATGGCAGACAGCGTTCTAAGTATTTTTCCTGTATTAACTCAGGTCTCTATTGAGAGAGCCATAAAAAAAGCAAAATGTAGCAGAGCATTCTAAAGCAATTAGCTTGGAACAAAAAAAAGTCATTATGAAAACACAGATACTATACCTTGGGGGAAGAATGCCAAGTCCTTGTTTCAGAGAGAGAGAAATAAGGAAAGTGAATGATTTCAAGTACATTCTGCACTTCAATTTCATGCTCAGTTTCAGGATGGTTAATGCTTGGCCTCTAACACTAATATTCTTTAATAGACACTTTGGACACTGGTATTGGAAGATGACAATAAACAGACACTTTCCTAATGCTACTGTCTTTGGAACAAAGCTCCTAAAACTAAGATTTGTACCTAGCAGCTTAAAAGCATTACACAAAGAACATCCCATCTTTCCTCTGATATGGCCCCAAGGTTAGGTCAAAAATCTTTCTCCACTAAGAGGTGAGAATCTCCTTAAGGAACTTAAAAGTGCTCACCTTAAATGTGGGAACACTGTACCTTAATAAGAAGAAGATGTAATCTTTGTACTCCTGAAAAAGAATCCTGACCATGATATAAACAGGATAAATTTGATTTTAAGTCTATCTATGTATAAATAATATGATGAAATGATGAACAATCTTATTTGTGACAACATTTTATGAATATAATATTTATATAACATAATCTGGCATATCATCTAATCTTCTTAGTTTTACTTATTTATTGGTGAACACCCAACTTTTTCCAAGTCAACCACCTTTCCCTTCTTGTTGAGAGCCTCAGGAACTATTCACTTTGAGGTTCTGGTCAAGTGAGTTTTACTCAAAAACGTAATACTTTTATTAGTTTGGTGCTGTGAGAAAGATGTAAAAAGTGAAATCAGGATTAGGTATTGATCTCACAGTTAATTAACTTCTATCTTGAAGTTAGTATCTTCCAAATTAATGATGTGCATGCTAATAAAGAAAGATGTTTTCTGTAATAGATGTGTATTTGATTCTGTTACATTTTACTCTAAGGGAAGAATCTGGTGAATGTTAAATTCCTTTTCTCTTAGTTTCAAGAATCATCCATAATCTGACTCCTAATTTAACTCCTAAAAATGAACAAAATGAAACAGCTTTTATTTTCAAGTGTGTTTGTGTTCTGTAGGCTATATATCACTAATTTTACACACACATACACACACACACTGTCTTTCTCTAGGACACAAGTCTGTTATTCCTCTAATGCAAACCTGGATTTCTACCCTGTTTTTCTGAAACTTAATTCATGAAAATATTTTTAAATTCCTTTCTCTATAATTTGTAATGTTAAATTATCAATGTTTAAAACATGTTACCTATAGATTTAATTTTAATTTAATTTTATCATATACATTATACATAATCTATCTCTAGATATATGTATATATACATAGATACATATTCTAAAATCTAATGTGGCCTCAATCTATATAATTATACATAATATTTTAATATCTAACATAATATTTAATGTATAATAATACATAGATATCATATATATTATACCTATATTCTATATAATCTGTTATATAGCATATAGATTATATATCTCTAAATATATAATCTAGAGATATGTATACATGTGTGTATGTGTGTGTGCGTGTATAAAATCAGATGTGGCCTCAAGGTTGGGTCAAAAGTTTTCTCCCCTAATAAATGAGAAACTCTTTGTCTTTCTCTGTACATATACACATACACGTGTTTGTGTGTGCGTATTTATATATAATCTCTAGAAAGAAAGTTATCGTAAGGCATTGCCTCATGCAGTTATGTAGGTTAAGAAGTCCCATGATCTGCCATCTGCAAGCTAGAGACCCAGGGAAGCTAGTGTTGTGGGTCGAAGGCCTGAGACCTAGAGAGCCTGTGGTGTAGCCCAGTCTGAATCTGAAGGCCTGAAAGTCAGTCATGTCAAGGGCAGAAGATCAATGTCCCTGCTCAGTCGAGCAGAGAGTGAATTCATCCTTCCTCCTCCTTTTTGTTTCATTCAGGCTCTCAACAAATGTTTTGTTACTTGGATAGCTTTTTATAATGCTTTAGTTAGGGCTGTAAGTGTGCCCATCAGCCAAATAGTATTCATTGTGCCTGTTAAGTAGATTTTTACCCCTCCCCACCTCCCCCTTCTTTATTTTCAAAGATTTCTACTTCCTTCTGTGCTCATGTGTGCCCATATGTGCCCATTGATTAGTCTCAAATTATTGGAGAGTACATGTGGTGTTTGTTTTTCCATTTTTGAGATACTTCACTTAGGATAATAATCTCCAGTTCCATCCAAATTGCTGCAAAAAACATTAATTTATTTCTATTTACGGCTGAGTAGTACTCCATGGTATACATATACCACATTCTGTTAATCCATTCATGAATTAATGGGCACTTGGGTTGATTCCACATCTTTGCAATTGTGAATTGTGTTACAATAAACATTTGAGTACAGGTGTGTTTTTTTGTTTGTTTTGATAAAATGACTTCCTTTCCTTTGGTGGATACCCAGTAGTGGGATTGCTGGATTGAATGGTAGGTTTACTTCTAGTTCTTTGAAAAATCTCCATACTGTTTTCCATAGATCTTGCACTAATTTGCAGTCCCATCAACACTATAGAAGTGTTCTTTTCTCTGTGCAGCCACACCGCCATCTATTGTTTTGGGACTTTTAAATAAAAGCCATTCTAAAGTGGTATAAGGTAATATCTCATTGTGGTTTTAATTTGTATTTCCCTGATGATTAGTGATGTTGAGCATTTTTTCATATGTTTGTTGGCCATTTGTCTGTTTTCTTTTGAAAAGCTTCTGCTCATGGTTTGCCCATTTTTAAATGGAGTTGTTTGGTTTTTTCTTCTTGCTGATTTGTTTGAGTTCTTTGTAGATTCTCATCATTAGCCCTTTATCAGATGTATAGTTTAGGGATATTTTCTCCCATTATGTAATTTTCTATTTGCTGTGTTATTTCCTTTGCTATTCAGAAGCTTTTTAATTTAGTAAAGTCCCATTCATTTATTTTTGTTTCTGCTATAATTACCTTTGTCATAAATTCTTTGCCTAGGCAGATATCTAAGAGTTTTTTCTACATTTTCTTCCATAATTTTTATGGTTTCATGCCTTACATTTAAATCTTTTATCCATTTTGAATTAAAAAGCATACAAATTGGAAAGGAAGAAATCAAATTATCCTTGTTTGAAGATGATATGATTGTATATCTAGAGAAACCTAAAGACTCCACCAAAAAGCTATTAAAACTGATGAACAAATTCAGAAAAGTTGCAGAATACAAGATCAATATACAAAAATCAGTAGCCTTCCCATATGCCAACAACCAACAATCTGAAAAAGAAACCAATATAGTAATCCAATTTATAATATCTATAAATAAAATAAAATATCTAGGAATAAGCTTAACTAAAGAAGTGAAAGATCTCTACAATGAAAACAATAAAACATTGATAAAAGAAATTGAAAGGGATACAAAAAAATGGAAAGATATTCCATGCTAATGGATTGGAGGAATCAATATTGTTAAAATTTCCATACTACCCAAAGTAATCTACAGACTCAGTGCAATCCCCATCAAAATACTAATGACATTCTTCACAGAAATAGAAAAAGTAATCCTAAAATTTATATGGAACTCCAAAAGACCCAGAACAGCCAAAATCATCCTGAGCAAAAGGAAGAAAACTGGAGGAATCACATTACCTAACTTCAAATTATACTACAAAGCTGTAGTAACCAAACAACATGGTACCAGCATAAAAACAGACACATTGACCAGCAGAAGTGAATATAGAATTCAGAGATAAACCTACACATCTACAGTGAACTTACCTTTGACAAAAGTGCCATGAACATACATTGGGAAGAATAGTCTCTTTATACACAGTGCTGGGAAACTGGTATCCATATGAAGAATGAAACTAGGCCCTTATCTGTTATTATATATAAAAATAAAATAAAAATAGATTAAAGACTTAAATATAAGACCTGAAATTATTAAACCATTAAATAAAATATTGGAGAAAAGCTCCAGGCCATTAGTCTGGGCAAAGAGTTTTTGAGTAATACCTTAAAAGCCCAGGAAACCAAAGCAAAATAGACAATTGGGATTGATCACATCAAGCTAAAAAGCTTCTGTGTAGCAAAGGAAACAATCAACAAAGTGAGGAGACAACGCACAAAATGGGAGGAAATATTTGCAAACTACCCATCTCACAGGGGATTAATACCTAGAATATATAAGGAGCTCAAATGCGGCAATAGGAAAAAAATCAAATAATCTGATTAAACATGGGAAAATGATCTGAATAGACATTTCTCAAAAGAAGGCATACAAATGGACAAGAGGTACATGAAAAAATGCTCAACATTATAAGTCGTCAGAGAAATGCAAATCAAAACTACAATATGCTGTCATCTCACCACAGTTAAAATGGCTTTTATCAAAAAGACAGGCAATAACGAATGTTGACAAGGATGTGGAGAAACTGAAAGCCTATTATACTATAGGTGAGAATGTAAATTCATGCAGCCATTATGAAAGTTCCTTAAAAAAACTAAAAATAGAACTACCATATAACCCAGAAATCCCACTTCTAGGTGTATATCCAAAAGAAAGGAAATCATTATCTCAAAAATATATTTCCACCCCCATGTTTATTGCAGCACTATTCACAATAGCTACAATTTGGAATCAACCTAAGTGTTCAGAAACATATGAATGGATAAGGGAACTGTGGTACATATACAGTGGCATATTATATAGCCATAAAAAGAATGATATCCTACCATTTGCAACAACATGAATGGAACTGGAGAACATTATGTTAAATGCAATGAGCCAAGCACAGAAAGACAAATTTCACATGTTCTCAGTCACATGGGAGAGCTAAATATTGTAACAATTGAACTCATGGAGACAGAGTAAAATGGTGGTTACCAGAGGCTGGAAAGGATAGTGGGAAGGGGGGGATAAAGAGGGGATGGTTAATTGATGCAAAAATATAGTTAGGATAGTTAGAATGAACAATATTTGATAGCACAATAGTGACTATAATCAACAATAAGTTAAGGTATACTTTAAAATAACTAAGAAGAATGGAATTGGAACATTCCTAATGTTCCATATATCAAAAAAATGATATATGATTGAGGTGATGGATACCCCAATTACCCTGATTTGATTAATTCACATTGTATGACTGTATAAAAACACCACGTGTACCCTATTAATGTCTACAACTGTTATGTACTCATAATAATTAAAAAAAATTTTTAAAAAAGAAATTTAAAAAAGATGTAGACACTAATATTCAGAAATTATGAGTGGCCTGATCAAAGTCATGGAAGTGAGTGAGGCATAATAAAATCTAGATTTCAGTCTTCTGATGCATTTAATAGTCTTTCAAGAACTTATATAAGACAGTACTAGACCTATCAGAAATGTTTCCTCCATAGAGGAACTTGTGAATTCAATGGAAAGAAAAGACACACAATAAACTTATTTGCATAAGTTGAGACAGGATTTTCATTAGAGAATGTTACCACGGTGATATACAGATACATATAGACACATATATTAAACACATTGTTATTGGGAGTAGAGATAATATTTGAAAAGGGATGTGGTATAAAGTATACATTCTGTGTCTATGAGCATCTTAAAACACAAAAGTACAAGAGTGGGTCAAATTTAAAGATGGAAAGAAAAGACAGAAAATCCCCCTGAATGAGGGATGGGTCAGTGTGGTTGTGGCATCTTCCCCAGGGAAGGCTGCTCATGCTTTAAGCCTAGGGCAGAGGCAGCATCAGCTCTGGAAAAACCTAATGACATAAGGATACTTCCCTCACATTAACTCCAAGAAATAAGGCCCTCACCACTGTGATATACTAGATCTTCAATCTCCTTTAAAGGTTGCTTTAGGATTTAAGAGAGAGAGAAAAAAAAAAACTCGGGTTATGACTCTCTAGCAATGTAACAAATAATTTACAGCTACACAATTATTGAACAAATTGACAAGAAACATTAAATGTCTCTATTACCAGTAAAAGTGTGAAAATATGAGAAAAATGTCATCCTGGAGCAGATCAATCACTTAAGCAGTGCAGTAAGTGAGCTCTCAAAATGTTACCTTGAAGATTTCTAATTTCCTTTGACAAGCTGACATGCATCCACCATCAATTAATTAATCTGAACTATTCTTGAATCTATATCTTTCAACAACATTGTCTTTCTGGGAAAAGACTTTCTTATGTTGATAATCACTTTCAAGTGTAAAAAGTAACCCTTATGCTGGTAATTAGAGATCAAATAAAAAGATCTGAAGTTACTGTATACACATCTCTCAAAATGTTTTAAACGTCAATCATCTCCACTTTCAGCTTTTATCTTCTGAGGTTAGAGCCCTCTTTTATTTTTGTGCATCATTAAATGGGAACTGGTCAATTCCATTTCACCTGAAATTCTATTGAAATGTTCAATATCTTTTTAAAATGTGATCATTTACTGGAAAACTACTAAAATCTATTTTAAAATTCCTTTTGAGGCAAAAGCACTTGAAAATGTAAAAACCCAAATAATAAAGTTCCTTTTCCTGTCCTCTGTTTTGTTTTTAAATATTGGATAGGCAACTAAAAAAAAATTGGCTTAGAATAAATCATGCTAGAATAAAGAATCTGCTCAAGTGAATAGTCTTCTGTTTCCAAAAGAATCATTCTTTCTACACATGATACTGACCATACTGCTACTACTCTAGCTTTGGTGACAATTTCTCCTAGTAATTTATAGATACCTAAATAAAAATTTATTTTAAAAAAGTAGCAGACAGTATTTTAATGAATATGATACAGATAAGATTAATGTGCACCACAATATTAGTTTCTGTATAATGTAAAATTACTATCAGACATAGTAATTATGCTTCTTTTCCCCAACTAAAATGTAGCATTTAACACTATCTAGATTTTTCAGATGATATGTATGGAATCAGGAGGCAGAGCCGAGAGGGTCTAATACATTGTAAATGTTCCTTAAATATTTTTGAATGAATAAATGAGCAGTTTTAAGCAAGCATAATACCTATTCATTTCATAGATAATAAATAAAATTTTATTTGAATCATTTTACAAATGTGTTAAACACTAATCCAAGAGAATTGGTCAGTAAAGGACCTTATTCTTAAATGTTGAGGTTAGTACTACTGGTGTTGTGAAATATTTTCCACTAGCTACTAACTGACCCAGCAAAGAGAAAATTAATTATCTTCATAGCTACACATAGAAAAGGCACCATATACCCTTTAACTCTTCCATTGCTGTATCATTGCAACTAATCTAGGGACTACCTAAAAACCTAAGTATTTGAAAAATATTAACAGTTTGTCCTGAATATTTTGCTTCTTGATAAAATGCAAACATATGACCAAAGAAATTGCAATCAAATACTTTCTTTTGTGGATTTCCTGGTTCTTGTGAGATAAAACAAATATCTCACCATGAAAATATAATTAAATATTATCAGGAGCTTTTCAAACATGTTTATTAAATACTTTCTATATGGTTTTTAGTTCATAAGTCTTTGTAAACAAAAAAGGAAAAAAATCACTACCGTTTGTTTTGTTTTTCCTTCATCAGTTTCATTTTATTGTACTTATTTTATTTATTTCAAAGTATTATGGGGGTACAAATGTTTTTGTTACATAAATCACTTTTGTGATGCTTGAGTCAGGATTATAAGTATGCTGGTCACTCAGATGGTGTTCCTCGCACCCAATAGATAGGTTTTCACCCATCCCCTCCTCCTCCCTCTCCCCTGCTTGATTTCCATTGAGATTTACTTACATTTATGCACATGTGTACTCATCAGTTAGTTCCAATTTAATAGTGAGTACATGTGGTGTTTGTTTTCCATTCTTTAGATACTACACGTAGGATAATGATCTCCAGTTCTAATTTGTTGCAAAAGGCATTAAGTCATCCTTCTTTATGGCTGAGTAGTATTCCATGGTATACATATACCACATTTTGTTAATCCACTCATGAATCGATGAGCAGGGAAATGAAAATCAAAACCAAAATGAGATATCATCTTAACCCAGTCAGATGGCTTTTAGTAAAAAGTCCAGAAACAATAGATGCTGGCGTGGATGCAGAAAGAAAGAAATGCTTATACACTGTTGGTGGGATTGCAAATTAGTAAAACATCTATGGGAAACAGTATGGAGATTCCTCAAAGCACTACAAGTCAACCTACCACTTGATCCAGCAATCCCACTGCTGCATATTTATCCAAAGGAAAATTGCAGCACAATCTCAGCAGAATTCACAATTGCCAAGATGTGCTAGAATTACTACTTTTAATCATTGATTAATACATTCAACAAATGTATCAATACTAACTATGTGGCAACCTCCCTGAAAAAGACAAGTCATTCACAGACATTTTCATAGCATTTTTGTTCATAATATCAAATATTTGGAAAAATAATTTTAAATAACATTAGATTGTTTAAATAAACTGCATTCAACTAAATTCTGTGCAGCCTTAAATTGTATATCAATAAATAATTATTTATAATAAGCTGTTAGTTGAAAGAAGGTATAAACACCCTATTTGGAGCCTAGTTGTATTTTATATTATTTCTGGAGCCATAATATATAAAGATAGCAAACTAAGTGCTATGGGTAGATAACAAAATGTATACTTTCATGAATTAGAACCAAAAACCTTAAAACTTTTTTTGTCTCTAGATGATTTTTTCTTTTCTTTTATTATTTTAAATGGCATATAATGACCTCATATATGACCTCATAATAATTGTACATATTTATGAGGTACACAGTGATGTTTCAATACATATAATGTGTAGTGAACAGATCAGGGTAATTAGCATATCCATCATCTTAAATATTTATCATTTCTTTGTATTGAGAACATTTAATATCCTTGCAGCTATTTGAAACTATATATTATTGTGAAGCAAAACATTAAATTTCATTATCTTTTAGAAATATATTTGGTGAAATGCTTTACTCTTTTCAATTTGTTTTTCCACATTTTCTGGATTTTCAACAAATAATGAAATAGCACTTAGTATAAGTTTAGCCTAAGGCAGGGGCTGATGACACAGTGATGACCAGAGCTAAAGTCTAGGATAGTTAAATGTGCAAGCCAGGGCGCTTTATTAGGACTTGATAGAAGCAGAGAGAGATAGTACGAGATGCCTGAAACCAGGTCTTAGGCGAAAGGCTTTCTTAATACATAGAGTCAGTAATGAATATCAATCACATTTATACTCAGAAAATATTATAATGAAGCCTAGTGTGTTTAAATTGACTAAAGAAAGAGAATGAGAGTTTACATTCCATTAGAAAAGTCAAGGAGGTGGATTCAAGTATCAACTAAACAATGCATATTCAACAAATGACTTATAATAAGTGTTTTAATTCTGCTAGAAAGCTAAAATCCATTTAAAAATAAAAGATAGAGAAGTTCTCTTAATGATTACCCCAGTGATCTGAAATCCGTTCCCAGTTCTGCATAGAGATTTCATCTTGTCATGTTAGATGAATCATTTAATCTTTCCAAATTGCCATCTATCAACAAATCTTGGCGGTAATTATACATTAGGTTCTAGAGGAAATTTATGAGGATGAACTTAAATTCCTTCCTTTTTGTCAAAATGAATGAGAAAAATCAAGAATCTGGCTATAATTATTATTTTATGTGGAAAGATAAACAAAGGAATAGAAACTTTTTCCCTCAAGAGCGTTTCAGTTTAAACGTAAAATTTGATTTATCAATATTTTCAAAGTTTATATAACAGGTCAGGTACCTGAATGTTTTCCTGATTAGTGTTTTTGTTTTGTTTTATTTTGTTTGTTTCCTTTTTCTTAGAGGGGAGTTCTTGCTATGTTGCCCAGGCTGGAGTGCAGTGATTATTCACAGGCATGATTATAGCCTTAGACTCCTGGGTTCAAGCAATCTTTCCGCCTCATCCTCCCAAGTAGCTGGGACTACAGGTGCGCACCACTGCACCTGGCTTTCCTAATTAGTTTTGTATGAACAATATGACATTCCTTTCCAGTATATGTTAAGACAAATCTTTGGGATTATTCTAAGGTCAAATTAGAGGAGGATTTTAATTGTGTATATCTAATGTTAATTGAACATTTCTACAGTACTGTGGCTTAAAAGAAAATTTTGTGAGTAGATATTTTTCTAAGTGCCAAGGTCAAACTAACATTTGACATCCAAGAATTCACTATTATAATGAATTTTAAAATATAGTTTATTAAAAATAAAAAGTTTATAATTTTGATAGCGTATTTTAAAATCTTATATAGGTAAATTAAAATGATAAAGGAAATATTTGTACTTTGAAATAAAATACTGAATTGTACATTTTTGACTATTCGCTCTGCCAAAAGATTTAGGAAAAAATCCATCACAGATCTCTTTTGAATATACTTAGACTTTTTGGACAGGTTAGTATATTATTTTACATACACTTAAATATATTTCATTTTATCAAGAGAGAACCTGAAATCTCCCATCCAAGTACTAGCCAGGCCCGACCTTGCTTAGCTTCCAAGATCAGCTAAGATCTGGTACATTTAGGGTGGTATGGCCATAGACAAGAATCCAAAATCTCTACGACTGAACCGTCTTGCTCAAAACCATATTGCTGTTAGTTTTTTGGTGTATGCTTGCAAGATATCCCTTAAAACAGAGCCACACGTGACACCTAACATAGAGAAACAGATGCCAAACATGACATCTGACATGGTGACTCTAGAGAATCTGAGTGCCTAATTCCTTTTACTTGATATTGACTATAGTGGTCTATTCAGTGGTATCTTTGAAAGGAAAGAAAATGAATTAAGGTAATATTTTTATGCTCCCTAATTATGGTTTATGCAAATTAATAAACATATATGATTTTTAAAGCAAAGTCTATGTATTTAGGTATGGCCCTGATTAAGATGTGAGAAAGGAAAAAAAAAATAAACCCACAATTCAATGATTAAATCCTGGACTTTCAAGTAGGACTTCATTCCTGAAGCTTACCATCTCTGAGAGTAAACCAAAGGAGAATTTTACAGATGATGAAGAAATTCAAAGACAGAAAAGATAAAAGGTAATTTATGTACATAAGCCATTATGCCTTGGCTATGAATACATGAAGAATTGCTGAATATATGACTTTAAGATCCACTTTTCTATGTTGAAAGATGTTTTACAATTTAAAAATTTTCTTTGTCCATTCATTAGTTGATGGACACTTGAGTTGTTTCCATATTTTGGCGATTGTGAATGATGATGCAATGAACATGGGATTACAGATATATATCTTAAAGATACCAATTTCATTTCCTTTGAGTATATACCCAGAAGTGTGATTGCTTGACTCTATGCTAGTTCTATTTTTAATTTTGTTAGGAACCTCAATACTGTTTTTCATAGTGGCTATCCTAACTTACATTCCCCCCAAACAGTGTATAAGAGTACCTATCTGAGGTTCGTGACGTCCCCAATAAAGATAGGGTCCCCTGGCAAACTGTGTTGCAAGAGATGAGAGAAACAAAGACACAGACACAGAAATAATAGTTAAGAAAGCAGGAGGTCAGGGGACCACCAGCACTCTGGTGCCAAGGTGGCAGTGACTGAACCCCAGCACTTGCTTTTTATTCTCTTTGCCATGTTGCAAAATACAATGATCTCGTGAAAAAATCACAGGATACAATGATCAATGGTTTGGGGGCTCCCCTCCAAAATCACAAGGTGTCCTAGCTAATTTCCTTCTCCTTTCTAGAAGTGA
>VBSM01002937.1:23457788-23525019 GCA_008086735.1 Cheirogaleus medius | reverse complement strand
AAAAAAAAAAGTTTACTCAGACTGACGGAAATCCCAAGACCATATTGATCTTTCTGCAGACAAAGTCCTCATTGTAGATGGAAAAGAATGAGATTAAGGGTGAGGGTGGAGCTGCTGAAATTAAAAAGCAAGAAGTGCACCCCATCAGCTGAACCTGGAATACTGGAAGTAAGGCTCAGAATGATATAAATAAGTCTATAATGGTGGGGCAGGTAGTTGAGAGAATTCAAGCCTATGGCTTTCAATTTTCTCAGTGCAGTAAGAGGTCAGAGAAATAGAATAATCTGAGAGTGTGATGTGGGGTAGGGGGAGAGTAGAAGATGAAATTAATCAAATTATGCCCCTTTAAAATATAAAAACCATTCACAGAAAAACACAATATGTTTCAAAAGAAGGCATTTCCCATGCCTCCAGCAGCATTTATAAAAGATCCCATTGTGTTTCCGAGTTGTCATTTTTTTCTTCTTCCACTTAAAAGGATGAGCCTGCCACACAATTACATTTTTTGCTCTTCTTACTAATGATGTTTTCTAGTTCATCTAATTTTTAAAGTTCTGTGTCAAACCTACTATAAAGATTTCTTGGCAGATTGCTTCCTCTGTGTATAGAATATGAAAAAGAGGCATTGAATTTTCTTACCAACTTTTCTGAACTTTGGTTATTACAGTGATGCTGGGTATGTTCATTTCTCTTCTCCTTTTCACAGTGCATTAACTTTAAAATAACATCTAAGTCCCTGTCTAGCTGTTTTCACATTTTATTTTCTTCTATTGCCAGCCAATGAATTGTTCAACTTTTCAGTCTCTCTTTTGGGATTCTACTTTCATTGACAATAAGAGTTATTAAGATCTGTATAGTTGATTTTTATCCTCACTTAGATCTGTTTATATCTCTTGGGTAACTTTTCTGTGCAAAACTCCAATTACTTTATTTCTGTACTGTCCTTTCTTCGTACCGAAATTTGATTTTGTTCATTCTTACCCACAGATAATGGATTCTTAGACTCCTTTCTGTTTTCTTGTCATGGTTACTCACTGACTTTTTTTTTCCAGGTTTTTATGACCTCATATTAAAATATATTTGCAAGTTTTGAATACATATCTGGAGAGGATTTACTTTTCATTGTTCTCCCATCTTGGAAATTTCCATAACAGCTATTCTTTGGATAATGCTTTTATTCACAATTTATTCACATATAAAACTGAATTTGATAAGTATGTTTAGGATGTGATAGTCTTATTTATAAACATATTACAATTAGAAGTTTTTAATTTGCCTTCTTTTAATTACAATTGTTTTACATGCGGAAGAGATTGGATCAGGTCATTGTCAAGATCCTTTTACAACTTAGAACATTCTGTGTGTTATAAAAATGTTTCTAAACTTCTTCTCGATATTTAAATCGAGCCTCTTTTTTTCTGAGTCAGGGCCATAAAGGAGAGTAAGCAATTTCCAGGCACCTGTGATCTGAAGACTCCTCCAGGTCAAATATGCCCCCCCATTGACCTGCCTTGATACCCTCTCTCCTCATAACTGGCATGAAATTCTAATTATGACTGTGATTCTTTGAATAATAAAATTTAACTTTATGTCTCAGAGACTACAGGAGCTATATAAGTAAAGCTCCTAGGCCAGGAGTAAAATGTCCCAGATAATCATGCCTTCCAAAGGGCAATCAAGACAGATGGGGAGGAACAGGTAGAAGATACTACAGGGACTGAACTACTAAAAGGGGCCAACTGGGGCATTTTCAAAAGTAAGTCTAAAGGTACCCCTGCTCTTAAGGTACAGGTAGGAATCTTTATTATGATGTTAAGTTCAATATTCTTTTATGATTAACTTATCAACCCAATACTATAAGGCATGGGAACAGATTGTCTCTTTCTAGAGATTAAATTATTTTCCACTGAGAACAAAAGACAAGTATATTTAGCCCTTCTATTTAAACAACACTTGAACAGGCTAGTGAAGGGTACTTTTAAATGTGCTAAGTTTTTGTTAGAACTGCTACCTGGACTTTAATAATAGGAATTGTACTTCAGTGTAAGAAGAAACAAGGCTATTGCATTTCTCTTAGCAAATAAAGACAGCACATTTTATAAAAAGCCATTTTTTTTTGTGATCAACAGCAGTAAAATTTATGCCAAAAAAAAAATCCTTCTGAAAATTGAAAGCTGTCAATTGTCTTCCTGTACAGATTAACATTTCTACCTAAGGACAGGTAAGATATTTTGGACAGAGGCAGGACCTGAAAGAAGAGGAAATTGCATTTAAACTGTAGAAACAGCTATCTTTGAATAAGGCTTTTTTTCTTTTTGTTTTGTTTGTTTGGTTCTAGATATTTTAGGAAGGTAGGTTATTGCAGTAGATAAAACAATTTTTGGCCTGACAGTGTTAATTAATCAAAGATTTGGATCACTAAAATCAATATCGAGTACTTAAGACACCAGGTGTAAAATATTTATTATTTGAATCTGATCTTAAACAATGGAAAGTATTTATTATGCCTCAAGATTAAGATTTATAATTTAAATGAATAATAATAAGATCAAGTACTTAGATATTTAGATTTCCATAGAACTTTCAATATTCCTCAGTACATTTATGTGCTATATAGAAGGCACTGTTCTTTGACATAAAAATGTGCTGAAGGCACAAACTTATGGTTAAACTTAACAAAAATAAATTTCTTTCTTATTTTTATATTAAAAATATATGTTCTAGTTCTTTCTTCTCCCATTACAATGGGCCATCTTATGCCCATCCCTAGGTCCAGCCGCCATTCTAAGCACATGAGATAATAAGTCATTATTTTAAACAACTAGTATGTGGGAAGTAATAATCTAGTGGCAGTTTTACTACATATGCAATAGTCAAGTAAAGGTCTGAAAGCATCTGAAAGCATTTCAGATGGTAGTTCCTATCAAATACTCTTTTCAGATGCTAGTTACTATGCAAATACTTGTGTGTACATTGCTCTTTTTCTTATAAAGATGGCACTGTTTGCTTGAATGTCATCCACAAATTGTGATATGGCTTGAAAGACTTCTTTCCCTTTCTGTGAAATACATGTGTTTACCATAGTGCTCATCTTACCTAGAGGTGATATTCTAAAGTCAGTGTACAAGATGAAAAACATACCTGGGCAAAATTTCCCTTAAACATAGCTTATAATGTGGCTAAACAGAGAATGATAGACTCTGTCAATCATCGTATTCTCTCAGTATTGAAGGAAATTAAAGTAGTTGGCATGTTTTTAGGAAAAATGCTGTTTAAAAAATGTGTATACCTTTGAACTTGAAGAGCACAGTAAGAGCAGAAAGACAGAGGGGATCTGCCTGGGAGAGACCTAAAAGAACACAGTATCTTAACTCCTGAGTCACATTCATTTGTGAATGTACACTCCTCAAATAACCCATACTGTTGAAAAGCATTTTTTTCTCTTTTTCTATCTTTCCTTCTCCCCATCTCCAAATATGAATATATTTGTGGAATTTAGATTTTTACAAATTTCACCATGCTGGACTTCAGTGTATCCTAACAGTAATGAGTTCTAAGATAAAACATTTTAAAAATTAGCTTTAGCCACGTATCCTCTTCCTCTCCTATATGACACACTAGCGTGGCTCACAAAAGAGTCGTGTGTCTCGCCTGTGAAATGTCTAGTGGCTTGCTCGGCTGCCGTGCTGTGCCGCGTCGGTCGGTGCCTTTTGAGGCTGTGCTGCCGTGAGATTTCATTCTGTCTTCTTTTGCCTCTCTCACTTCATCTTGTCAAGCAGCTGCCACTGACAAATCCTGCTGTCATCCTAGAGAATTCTTTGCTGGCAGGACTAAATAGCTTGCCAACAGTGAGCCAAACAGTCTGCACTGCATACCTCGGCATTTACAGGGAGAACTAATAACTGCTCTGTCTTTCCTCTCCTTTTCCAAAGGGTCCTGTCTTAAGCCTCTGCATGTCATGCCAATATGCACTTAAAATAATGCATTGCACGGCCATCACCCCCACCCTGAACACATAAAGGAAGAATGAATTTAAGTGGTATTGTGTCCTAAAAGATTGAAATATAAAGCTTTTAAATTGCCAGTGTGAATAAAGCATCAAGTGAAGACAAAGTCATTTCATACTTTAATTTCACTTTTCCATTTTCCATTTCTCTAAATAGCACTATTCCCCAGATACCCCAGTATTAGGACAGGCACCAGTATAGTCAGCCGCAACTGGACTTGACCCATTTAGATTGCCACTTCCAGACAAGCTAATATTCTCAACCTGGACCCAAAACAATTGATGATTCCAGAGAATGAAATTTTCTGTGGCATGAAGGCTGCTTGATATTGCTCTTCATGGAATACTAGGCTGACATCTGTTCCCCTAACACATAAAGAAGATTTCATGGGCATTCTTTCTTTCTCTTGGCAGGAAAAGATATCTCACAACTGAGGGAGCAAACACTTAAAAAAATGTCTGATCATAGAGATTACATTCAAAATGCAATCTGAAACCATAACTAAAACAGTTGCATCTCTGGTTACCCCTGTTTTTCTCATCTTTAATAT
This sequence comes from Cheirogaleus medius, assembly GCA_008086735.1. Classification (NCBI taxonomy): domain Eukaryota; kingdom Metazoa; phylum Chordata; class Mammalia; order Primates; family Cheirogaleidae; genus Cheirogaleus; species Cheirogaleus medius. Next base: position 23,520,462 of record VBSM01002937.1, on the reverse strand, counting down.
AATATTGGTCTTAAGAAAAAAATAATCAGTAGAGAATTACTGACACATTGCTAAGTAATTTAAGAATAAAAAAAATAGATCAAAAGGTTAGCACTTTGAGGTTGGAACAAGTACACACATAGTAAATTTCAATTCATAGCAAATTAAAAATTTTCTTATATATGAAGATTAATCTCCGCTTTTGCAAAATAAAGTCTGTTCCTTTTATTATCTTCTGCATTTGATAAATTAAAATTTTGCCATTCTGTAATTCAATGGTCTGTGTCATCCAAATCAGTATATAGAAGTATAATACAGAGAAATATGTATGGACAAAATGTAATAGTAATTGGAGAATTTCACCTGGATATCTGATCCAATATATCTGATACCTAATACTCTTTCAGAAGGACAATTTTGTAAAAGCAACTGATCTGAGGCTACTTTTGTTGTAAGAAAAAGAAATATCTAGTCTAGATAATGGGTGTTTGTTATAAATATAAGCATAGAGCACTAAGACAGCTGGATCCCTTTAAAATTTCAAGGCCAGGGGTCACAATGCAGCCAATCTCAGGAAGACAGGAGCTAAAAAGAATGCATGGATTAAGGGCTGGTATAATAATCTTAGCAGAGAAGAAAGTTAGGGTTTTCATTCTGATTCTACATCGCTATGTAGATTAAGCTGCATTCTGATTGTCTCTTTCCCACTAAAAGTAACTTTCTCCCCTTACCCTCCTGTTCCTTAGCAACATCTATTTGTACATGATCCATTATAGAATTTTTAGGCTCAACTATCTCTCATGATGTTTCAATTGACCATCAAATCCGTACATGTTTTAAGCCATACTCCTAAGAAAGAAAATCTGATTACTCCAACTCATCATGTTAATTAGATCAGTGGTTGCTATACAACCTACGTGCTAGTTGTCCTTGAAACAAGTGCTCCTGGTCAGTCTAATTAGCTGTGGCCGTGGCACTCATGGTCGTATGCCGGAGTGGGGTCTGTACAAAATCTTTTCCGTAGGAAGAGATTTCAAGACCTTTAACCATAGCAATTAACCACCCCTGCCACCAGCTGCATAACTGAAATGAGGATGATGAATTGATCATTCGATATATGATTAAGGTACAATAGAAACACAAACCTTACTGACCAGAAAGTAGGTGAAAACCAAAGATATGTGATATAATTTTGGCTGGAGCTTAATATGTTACTAAGAGAAACTTGAGAGCATCAAGTAGGAACTAGAACATAGGACCATCCTTTCTACAGGAAAGTGGTCTTAACTTCATTAATAAGAACTCTTTTTATGATTTCCTCCAATATGTTTAAACTGTCTATATTTTTAAGGTAGAACAAGTGATTTTTACACTTTATAAACTATTTCAGAGATGCAAAGATGGCAAGTTTTCAAATTCATTTTATAAACTTGCATATTCTTCATATCAAACCTAAAAGATAGCACACAAAGTAATAAATTATGACAGAGCAAGCTTATATATATATATACATAAAATCAATTTAAATAAAATGGTAACTAAAACAATTTTGACTATATATTATGAAATTAATACAGCCTGAACAAGAAGATTTGTGGCAGAAATGCAAAAATTAACCCATATAAATGAGTACTTAATAGGTCAGAAGAAGGAACGTGACTGGACATCTAAATAAGTAAACAAAGGACATTAAGTAAAATTCAACACCTATTCTTTTTATCAAAGTAAACAAAATAAAATCAAAACACAGAAAATGACCTTGTTAATGAATAGTGGCAGAAAAGCCTTTATTAATTTATTTAATAGATATATAGTATCTGTCTCAATTCAATAACTAGCATCAATTTAATTCTCAACCATTAGCAGTATGTTTGACAATATTAGGAATACAACAGGGAAGCACATTATCATATACTTTGTCTATATTTTTTCTAGAAATTTAGCTAAAATAAGACAAGACATAACAATAAGAGGCATAAAAGTTGGAAAGAAGTATTTATCACACTTTGCAAACAATATAATGATCTTAGATAAACCCGTGGCCTGCATAGAAAGAAACTATTAAAATTAGTAAAAGAAATCAATAAGGAGAAAAGAGACAAATGTACAAAAAATAACAGCAATCATGTATGCCACTCAGAAATAAAAAAAATAAGATAATATAATAAAATAAAAACATTCTGTTCAGAATAGCAAGAAAAACTATCTTAAAACATCTGGAACTACATTGCTCTATATGGTAGCTTCTACTCACATGCATCTGTTGTGTATTTGAAAGTAGTTTGTCCAAACTAAAATGGGAAGTCAGTGTAAACCACATGCTACATTTTGAAGATTTAGCACAAAAAACAGGTAAAATCTCATTAATAAATTTTATATTGATTATAAATTGAATGATATTATTTTGGATATGTTGGATTAAATGTGATATATTATTAAAGTTGATTTCACCTGGTTTTACTTTTTTCACTTTGGAAGTAGAAAATTTAAATTTGCATATGTGGTTTACATTTGTGGGTAGCCTCATATTTCTATTGGACAGTGCTGATCTAGAGCTAAGCAAATAGAAAAGCATAAGGCTTTCTGGAATAATAGAAAACATTACTGAAGGACATAAACTAGCATTAAAATATTAGAGACAAATCCTATTCTTGAATGGTATTTTATACTATAAGATAATAAACAGATAAATTTATACAGTAAATACAATTTCGGTTTTATGTCAAAATGTCAAGTGGACTTCACCAAGCAATTCTAATATTTAATAGTTAATGTAAAACAATATATGTGAGTATGGACAGGAAAAATATAAATAAAAAACATCAGAAATTTTGCATAAGCAAATAATAAAATATGTAATGAATATATAATGCTTGAAAATAGCTATAATTGTACAAAAATAAACAGATTGTTTGGAGGAATAGAATGAAAACACAGAAATAGACTCAAGTACATACATGTGGTAAAAATATAATGTATCACCATAGTGACATCAAATAAGTGAAAAAATGTCAAATGATTTCATTTAGCTGAAATAATTGATTTAAGTATTTGGTGCAGGTAAAAAGTTAAGCTAAGACCTAATTATATACCATAACAGATGTCTAATCAATTCCAATTAATTGAATAATTGCACAAAATATCATAATTAAACACAAATATTTATCTGAAATCATGAAGAATAAAAAAACATTTTAAGTAAATGATGAATGCTCTATGAGTAACATTTCGTGTAGCAAACATGACTACCATTTGTGATGGAAACTCTTCTTATATCACTTTTACAAAAAGGAAAATGAGATTCAGCAAGATTAACAACTTGCCCAAAGTCACTCAGCAATTAATTGGTAGTGCTGGGACTAAACTCACATGCGTGTGACTCCATACCCTATATTCTCAACACCTACATCACCATAAAGGAAAAGAATAAATATGCTTTCATAAAATAAAAATATAATCAATATAAAAATTTAAAGCAAATAATTTGGAAAATCTTGGCAAAAAGTTCTTATAAATCAGTAAGTCTAAATTTTCAAAAAGACAACTAAAAATGAAAAGAAAATGCAAAAAATCATTACTAACATGAAGGGGGAAAAAGGTTCTACATCATGATCAATCTGAGAAATGCAAATTAAAATGACATATCAGTATTTCATTTAGCAATTGGCTAAAGAGGGAGGATAATTTGATGGCATCTTGCACTGTGGGTACAACAACATCTGTTTCAGATTAAAAACCAGGCCACCAAGCTAGAAAAGATGCGTTTGTTGAAGAGACTTTGAGGGACCCATTGTACACAGATAATGTTCTCTGCTTCCAGAAGCTCAAGGTTAATAAAATTCTTTATCTGAGAGCTGGATGAAAGCTTGGACAATAACATTTGGCTATTTTTGCTAATCTTAATCTAATCACACAAAGTGATTACATTTGTAAAAAGAAAAAAAAACACAGTCATTTATATAATATGATCTCAAAGATAAGGTAAGTTTTTTTCCCAGTATCAACAGGTGAAGTGGGGGAAGGATTGCCTGCCTCTGGGACGTAACTCAGCTAGGATGCATTCTTAGCTATTTTATCATTTATTTATATTCTCTCACTTTCACATTTTTTTCTCCAGTCAACTGAGATATTTTAAATGGTGAGTTGTATAAAAAGACTGATTTGAAGATTCATATTTTTAGACCAATTTGTAGTCTTTGGAAAACAATGCAGAAACCTTACCCAAATAAATGAACATATTAATATTTGGCTTTTTGTGAAAAATGTCCCAATCATAGTTTTTGAACACCAAGTTAATCCATTACTTTCTTCACATTGAAAAAGAAAATTACATGTCAAAAGATAAAATGAAGTATAGAAAATGAAATAACTGTACACCTGAGTCAGATATGAGTTTGGTGATAAAGGGTCAGATGTCAGCTTATTTAATAGATATTTTCCTAAAGTGGAACAGTCTGAAAAAAAAAATACAAAGCAAAGCTAAATATTTTTACTCTATTATTTATTTTAATGGTTGATTCCCAAGGTAGTGATCAGAGACCCTTGAGTCAGACAAGGAAATAAGATTGCTACAGTATAAATTAAGTTTGAGAGATGGTGACAATTTGAGTTGTTTAAGCTAGTACTTTATTTTGCCTGTGAAACATATTATAGCATATATGTAGTGAAATGAATAATATTATCAGGCACCTTGCTTCACTGAAAAATCTCTCATGGTTGTTTCCCTAAGATTGCTGATCAGACACACTCTAAATTAGCCCTGTAAAAACGCATTCAACTTGCCCTTAAGAAAATAGATCATACTTATCCCCCCATTCCCTCCTCACACTCCTCTGCAAAAATCCACCCAAATCCTCAAACAACCTTAAAAAATGTCACTAGTACCATAGGTGGCCCCCACTGAGTGTCTGGGGACTTGAATGCATTCTTTGCCTCTGAGGGCACTTCAGTTTGTGAAGAAAGGAGATGTATTATTTGCAACATAATGGTCTGTAGAAATGGAACTCTAAAAGACTTGCCAGAGGAACTGAAAACATAAATAATAACCTTTTATCCAATGCAAGTACATAAATGAAAGACACAAAAACAATATTTAAGTATTTTATTTGTGACATATACATTCTATATATAATTGTATTAGTCAATTCTTGTAAAAGACTGCAAACAACCCGACACTTTTATGTTAGCAAGGCAATCTTATTGCTAAAGGGGAAAATAATTTTTGAAAAATAGATGTTCTATTTCACAATAATGGATATATCATTTTCTTAGAGCAATGCCATGCATATGTTCTTCTTAGATAATATATGGCAGATATATTAATAAATGTGAGTGAGAACATAGAGAGCCCATTTATGTTTTGGAAGTGAATGATGCAAACAATAATTCAAGGAAAACAAATGGGTAACCAAGGTTTCTGCTCCTCAACTCTTCATATTCCTGATTTGAGGGATTTTTGTGTATGAACGTTTATCATTTAAACACATCACTCTTCTATGTAAGTGCAATTTTCTCTTCCACAGAGGCTAATGTGGATTAGTAGATGAACTGCAGAGATAAACTGGCTAAAGACATTGAGTAAATTCTGCTAAATTGGAGAGTCAGTGTGGAATTTGCTGATGCTGCCATAATTAAAGTTAGATCAGAATAAGATACATATTCTAACAATGTGCACTTGAAGAAACCCTGCATCTTTTCACAGAAAAGAGGTTGTGTGTACCTTTAATTTATTACTTATATTCATGGTGCATAATTTTCAGAAATTTTCTCTCACCTCCCACCACTGTCAATATATTTGATGTGTGCATCCATATATTCTCAGTCAGTGACCTTGGTGATCAATGGGGTACCTTTATGGAGAACTCACTGCCAGTGTGTGTGTGTCAGAAACAACCATGAAAATCTTACCCCATCCTTAGTGTACATGGTGTACAATTTTACTTTTTTATCTTTTAAAGTTAATTCACCTTAACATTATAATAATATCATACTGAGGAGACTGAATGTACAAATTCACAGACTATATAAAACAATCAAACTCTAACTATGCTCGCTAAACCAACTACAAAAGATAGCCCCATTCTAGCTAGCCTGCCTCTAGCTTCCCACACAAACTCCAATCGGAACATACCTGAAGTTGTCACTTTTCTTTCTGCTATAAACGTATCCCACCTCTCTGCCTGTTTTGAATCATTGGCAAATACTAGTGATGGCGGCTGACTCTGAGTAAATAGTCTGTCCTTATTCTCATTTTGGTAATCTTTTTTCCTACAACACATACCCTGGACTATCAGTGCTCACTTTATTCCTGGAAACAGAGTCATTGTTGTCTTTAAATCTAATCACATTAAGTTGGCAATTCCAAAAACCTCCAAATTGATTTAGAATCTCATCCTTAAAATTTTGTTCTTCTAGAACCACTCTTGATGCCAAAATCTGTATCCTATATTAATCAGGATTTGCCAAAAAATAAAACCAATAGGGTATGTGTATGTGTGTAGCAGGGGCAGAAAGAAAGGGAAAACGAGAGAGTGAAGGGAGTTAGGGGGTGAAGAGAAAGAGAGAGATTGAGATATTAAGAAATTCGCTCACATGATTGTGGAGGCTGACAAGTCCCAAGATCCGCAGTAGTTGGTAAACTGGAGACACAAGAGATCTGATGGTATACTTGCAGTCCAAAGGCAGTTAGGTTTGAGACTCAGAAATAGCCAAGGTTTCAGTTGCAGTCTGAAGACAGGAAAAAAAAAAGTCCCCACTCAAGGATAGCTAGGTAGGTAGTTTCCTTTTACTCAGCCTTTTGTTCCATTCAAACTTTCACTGACTAGATGAAACCCACCCATATTAGGGAGGACAATCTTTTTTACTCAGTCTAATAATTCAAATGTTATTTTCATCCAGAAACACCTTAACAGAAACACACAGAAGAATGTTTGACCAGATATCTGAACATCCTGTGATCCAATCAAGTGGATACATAAAATTAACCATCACAGTGCTATTCCGAGAGAAATATGCCAAAGAATTGTGGATGCAGGTTTTTAAGATAAGTAAATATAAAAAAAATGAGTAAATAGGAAGTCTTTAAAAGTTGAGTTTTTTTGTATAATATGCCTACAGCAATGTTAATGAAATTTAATGAGTTACTGTTTCACTAGGATATGTCTTTATGGGAGAAGTCTTGGTGAAAAACCAAATAATATTTTGTGAAACATTTTTTGGTAGGAGGAAATAAAACTGTATACTTTTCTAAATATAAGCAGAAGTAGTGGTATCAATAAAATAACTAAATAATTTTTCATGTAGAGATAAAACACAATTTAGCAGTAATGAGAATTTTGGTGTTTTAAATACTAATTCTTACAGAGACATTTCTTAAGACATGGTCAGCAAAATGGTTTCATAGGATTTTCAAAGGTGTTACTGGAAGGTGGGGAAGGTGGCTTAAATAAATTTGGGAAATCCTGAATTAAATACCAAAAAAAGTTCTCTTTAGGCAAAAGTCTGAATCTTTAGTATTTGTATTGGTCTTGTGTCTCTTCAAGAGGGAGAAATAAAATACACTTTTTCCCATTGTACTGGAGCACAATATTCTTTTTGTCCTGCACTATTTCATAGGATAGTGTTCTGTAAAACACATTTTGGAAAATGCTTCTCTTAAGTATTTTAAGTTTGATATGTTTCTAATTTTCTTTTCATTTCAAGGGAGTTAAAATATCTCTTTGTATTATGAAACTGTTATAATAACATCTTATATAAGTATAGCACTAATTAGTTTCAAAGTACTTTCACCAATATTATCACATTTTAGCTTTACAAGATTTTTTTAAAGCAGGTATAATGATGCTCATCATGTGAACAAGAATTTAGAACAGAGATAATTTAAGAGATTTGCCTAAGGTCATGTAGTTAGTTAGTAATAGAACTTGGGTTAGCATTTCTTCTTAAAAATACCCAGACAAAAGCTCTTTTTTCTTAATTATACTGTTTCTACAGCATTGATTCATTAATGTCTATTAATACATTACTTGAATATGAGGTTGATTAGTCATTTCTGAAGTCTAGTCAGGAAAATGACTTTCAGCTTTCTAAAACTGACTTTCAATCCTAGTTCTTCGGTCACTATGTGACCCTGATCAAGTTTCTTGAGCATTTTGGATCTCCGATTCCTTATTATTAATAGTAAAACAGGAATTAAAAACAGTTCCACAATCCCTTTTCTAAAAGCCTCGGGACCAGTTGTATTTCTCCATTTAGAGGCGACTGTATTATACTGAGGTAATTCACTCCGCGTTCTATCCATTACCTCACAGCCACAGCAATACCCATGACAAAGACAATATTTTTTCGGCTAAACTTATAAATATTCATACTAAATGGGTTTGGTTAAAGACTATTTTCAACCTCAAGTCAATTCTTCTCAGATTTTTCCGCCAAATAAATTTCATCATCAAACGAATAAAAAACGCTTTCAGTTTTCAGAGATTCTTGGATATCAGAACTGCAATAACAGATATGAGTACCTACTTCATAGGATTGCTGGGAACATACAAAGAGATATACATGTTAGAGCACATAGATCAGTGCCTGGAACACAGGGCAGTGTAAGCACAGTAAATGTCAGCTATTGACATCATTATTATGATTATTAAGAAAAATTACATTCTTCACATTCTTCCCAATTGTACTCATTAAAAAATACACCCATCTAACACTTCTACATTATGAAATTTTAGAATGACCAAAAGTACATGACATTATCTTTTCTGAACTGTTCTAGGACTGCCAGATACAGATTTTTTTGTAATGAACCTAGTATTAATGTATGACAAAAGGTAAATAGAAATCATAATGAATACAAGTTTCAAGCAAATGAAACCCTCCAAGATTTTGACAAAAGATTTAACCTCAAAAGATACTCATGTGATATCTTTTGCTCTTTCCTCATTGTAAGCAACCAGTGTGCCCTCTGATTTATCATCTATGCATCTAAGTGCAGGGTCTGGCACAGAGAAGAGCCAAATACCTATTTATTGCATGAACATATTGATGAAGAACGAACTTTCAGTATCTTTGCAAAGCTTACAGGTGATTGTATTTACAGATATTAGTCCTTGCTGCTCTTATAGAATTGAGTTCTCGAATCATAAATCCCTGTTAGAGCAGCATAATCCATGTCTGCTCCTTAAATATGTGAGCTTTAAAAGCCTTTAATACTGATGTTCATTTATAGATAATGTTCTAGAAATCATGAAATAGGAAGTGTAATTTACTGTCCCCGCATGTCAGCTAACCAGAACAATAATGACCCTGTGCTTCAACCAGATATGAATGTGACTCAACATAAGTGAAAAAAATAAGAATTCGACAATATGTTTAAGCAAATATAATTTCAAAATACTCATTAAAGAAAATCATGTTTACTTCTTAAGAATAAAATTTTAATTTCCAAAGCAGAGAAAACACATAAGAAATGGTGATTATCCTTGTTATTGAAAATATATTGTATGTATAACAATAATATGCTTATATATTAAGATGGTGCAACTGTTTAAAAACCGTTTTTTCTCTGAAACTGATAAATATTCACCATATACTATCTATAGTATTAATTTTTCTTTTCAATTTAAAATAGTTTTGAGCATATTAATAAAATTAACTTCTTGTTACATTTATTGCAATTTGTTTTCTGTATGCTGATTATCTTTTTATTTGGAGTGGATTTGTATGATGCAAGGATGCTTTTTCCTTCTTAAATAATCAAAAGCATGTGCACATGCTTTCATGAGTTTTTCTACTTTAAATTTAGAAAATTCTTCTCAATTGTGGATTTGAGGGTAGTTGATATACAGTACGTCACATTTATAATTGTATCCTGGTTCTCAGATTGCAGGCCCCTCTACGTTGTCTTTCAGAAAGTTTTTCCTAGTCCAGAGATTCTCCTACACCAGGCATTGCCAAGAATTCCAGGACCTACACAGTAGTGTATTGTGAGTCCTTGGTTAGGTTCATATTCCTGGTTTTCCTGCTGGGGAAACAGAAAGTGGTCTTACACCTAACAAGACCCTGAACATCTGCAGTCATTTCTAGTAATGTCTGCTATTGTCACTATTCCTCTGGAAATTCTAAGGTCCATGGGTAATTAGCTGCGCCAAAAAAAAAAAAAAAAAAAAATTGGACTGTTTTACCTAGAATTTCAGAGGATTAGTCTCGCCACATAGAATTTAGAATCTGTACTAATAAAGTTTTTGCCAGTATACAACCCTAAATTCCCAGAGCACTGGAGATTGTGAACAAGGCAAAAGTTAGTAGGGAGCAGAATAGGTCACATCTTTCCTCAAACCAGACATGCTGTTATACATAGATCACATATGATTGCTTGGGTGCAAAGAGGAAAATCAGCTGCAAGGCCCTATGTTACTAAAACAATAAGAGGGGGTCTGGTTTAGAGAACACCTAAAGCTAAAGGCCACATCCCAGCAGAAGTGGAGAAATCAGGATGAAGCTCTAGAAGTCATTCTGTATATATTTTCCAGGCCCTAGGCCAGGGGAAGGCCTGCATCTTTCCCATTTACACTGCCAGCTATTTTAATATGATTTTAATTAGTTGCATGTTTTCAACTGTCTTCAAGACCCTCTGCTCATAATTTTCTTGGTGCTATATTAAGGCTTAGACTTCATCTCTGGGCTCATCAGAGATGAAGTAGAGAGATATCACCTGCACTCCTCTTTTCCTAATCAATCAAGTAGACCATCCAAATTTAACAATCATTGTATTCAAGCTTTCACAGCACTCACCTTAGGAAGTATCTGATTTCAATCAGAATGGTGGTGATTCCAGTTGTGGTGTGACTTGTCTGTCGTAGAGTCCTTCAAAATTGCCTATGCCTCATTTATACACTTAGATTAAGCAAGAGTAAGGCTGCTCTACTGTGGCCTCTATCCCAGGGTGGACATCTGGATTTAGCTGGGTTATTCACAGTACCCAGCAACACTAGGCAAGGTTCTCCAGAGAAACAGAACCAAGAGCATGTATAGAGATATATAGAAAGAGACTTATTATGAGGGATTGGCTCATGCAGTTATAAAGACGGAGAAGTCCAATGATCTTCCATTTGCAAGACAGAGAACAGGAGAGCTGGTGATGTAAATCCAATGGCCTGAGAACGAGGGAAGCCAATGGTGTAACTTTCTGAGTTCAAAGGCCCGAGAACCAGAAGTACCAATGTCCGAGGGCAGGAGAATATGGGGCCAGTTCAAACAGAGAGCAAATTAGGCCTTGCCATGCCTTTTTGTTCTATTCAGTCCCTCAACAGATTGGATATTGTCCACCCATATTGGTGAGGGTAGATTTTTATTCAATCTACTGATTTGAATGTTAATCTCTTCTGAAAATACCCCCACAGACATACCTAAAAATAATGTTTTATCAGCTATCTGGGTATTCCTTGGCCCAGTTAGGCTGACACATAAAGTTAACCATCACACCTACCCTCCTGGCAAGTGTGTAGAGTTCAGCAATGAGCATCAGACCCAAGTAGAGTCAAAGGGCTGCTTCCCTGTATTTTTGTGTCTGGAAACAGAGTGACAGACAGTCATGTGAAGTTCTTACAGTGATCAAAGACTAAGAAAACAGCAGCTGTGGTATCTGTATTCCATTTACCTGGGAGAAGTAAAGGAAGGAGAGATAAGGAAAGCTAATAGGCAACCTTGTGCAGAGCAAAACTCCAGAGAGATTAAGTTAATTTTTTCCTGAGACATGGGCTCCAAATGTTTTGGAGTTCTTGAGCCATCCTTGCCATTTTGGACAATTAATTTTTTGGATTCCATGATGTATGAAAATGTTGAACTGTCTTTCCAAGAAATATTTTGTTTTGTTTTGTTTTAATTTAAGCTAGTTTGAGATTTTTCTCTGGCCCTTGCTGGAGACAAAAAAGTAAGCCTTATTTAAGATAGATAGTCGATGGCTTTGTATATAAATCTATTGTATTAGGATTATTTATAAAATGGAAAAAAAACAGAACAGAAATGGAATGCCCAAAAATGGAAACATAGTTAAGCAAGTCATGGTAAAACTATATATATAAAAATAATACCATGCAGCCATTAGAAACTATGTTCTTAAAGATTGGTAAGTAATCATTGTTTATATAAGAAACTAATAAATGAAAAAGCAAAATGCAAGATTGTTCAGTCAATATTAACTACATTTATTTGTCGATACTTGTATTAATGTTTAGAAGAAAAAATGTGCAAATGTCAAGAGCAGGAGCCCGTGGGTGATGGGGCTCAGGTGATGTGCTGCTCACATTCTCCTCTACTTACCAGGTAGGCATATATTTTCATACGTAGAGAATTTATAAAATATCATCAAAATTATATTTATTACTGTATAAACATAACACTTAGTTTAATACTTAAGCAAATTATGAGAAATTTCAAGTTAGTAGAATCATATTACTAAAGTATTTTATGGCAAGAAAGCCAGAGAATGAATGAGAGAGAGTTAGTATTCTAAGTAATCTTTATTCTCTGTGCACATTTACACAAACAAACCACAAAGGTGTCTCTTCCAATCAATTAGATTCTTAAGTGACTTGTTCTTTAAACAAATATTAAGAAAATATGATAATTACTTGAATTGTGTTAAATTTTTCCTTTAATTAATAAATAAAGCCCACATGGATAAGATAATTCTTATGCTGAAAAGGTATGTAATTCCAATTTTGTGCACAAGCACTGTATAATGAATTGGACCCTTTATCTTTTGCAATTGCATTCTGAAAAAAAATACATCATCTGGCTTGTTAAATGCTTAGTTTAAATAGTTTCACTAATTTTTTGTGATAGAAGCCTACTCCCTAGAAAACTAATGGCAAAGGCTAACATTTCTGGAAGTAGACGGATCAAAAAATAAATAAAACAAATAAGCAAAAAGATATAAAGACCATGAATAGTAAAACATGGACATTTTTCCTAGTTAAAGTCTCTTTTTATTGTATCAATTGTGTATACAGTAGTACTTGTGTATACAATTATGGCTAATGTTGTCATAACACCTAGAAATTGAACACAGTAAATAAATGACCACATATGACTAGAAGGATTCCCTTAAACATAAATAATTCAATTTCATTTTATAAAACCTCAATAGACATTAAGCCATATAATTCATTTGAATATCACAGAATGAGACATTGTATCACTTGGCTCTTGAAAATTTTTAACTATCTCCAAAATGGTCATAATTATTTTACTATCAAAAACTCATGTATCTTCATTTTTCCTAAAAATGCAGAATTTAAATAATACTGTTTATCAGATTTAAGGTACAACTTTTTATTTTAAAAAATTCTAAAGTTTTTTTTAAAAATTGACTTTTTCTTCACTTTCTCGTAGTGATTTTCACCCTTGGAGATTCTAAAATCTATGTGTAACATCTTAACACTCGTTTACCTTTTATTTATTTCCTTTACTGTCTATTCCACTTAACTCCATTCAACCTTTTATCTTGTCCTCAAGAAACTATTTCCTAATTCGTTTTTTTTAATTTCAGGCTGCAGTACGAAAATTCTGTTCTTTTGTGTCGTATTGCTTTATTCTTTCTCTATATTTCTTTTACTTTCAAACATCAAACTATCGAACTATGGCTTCTTTTTACTTCTAAAGTTATAATCATTTTCTTTAAAATTAAGATCAAATCAGATCAACCTTCTCATCTCCAAATTTAATTCAACATGTATTTTTTTTAGTACTTGTATGTAACCATCAACTGTCAAAGATATAATAATCTGTGAATGTACTCTATTCTTTCCAGGAGTATACAGTCAAAATTCTTGCATATAAGTTTTTCCAATTCAGTGCATCCACCCCACTAAACATTCTGATATTGTTCCTTGTTAATTTGATGTATTCTGCTGAATCTCTTATTTTATGCTCATACTATTATAATTCTTTAAAAATTATTTTCCTTTGATTCTGATCTTTTGAATTTACCTCAATCTAATGAGCACTTCAATTCCAAGCCCATGTAAATAACCAATTAAAATATTTTCAGAGAAATGCCTAGTAGTGAGTGTACTGAAGAAGAAGATGAAGAAGAAAGAGGAGGAGGAGGAAGAGAACAAGAAGAAAAGAGGAAAGAAAAGGAAAGGAAAGAAGAAGGGGAAGGGAAGGGAAGGGAAGGGAAGATGAAGGAGGAGAGAGAAAGGGAAGAAAGGAAAGGAAAGAAAGAAAGAAAGAAAAGACCAGGAGAAAAAAGTTGGTTGCAAACCCATGAGTTTCTAAATGTATTAAAAATAAACTATTTGTGGCATGTGAGTTTATTCTAAGCTTTGTACAAACATTTAAGCTTTATACTTATGCCTCTGCAGATATTAGCGCTTGCTTATTACTTAAGAAAAGCCTAGTCTCTTCTTATTAGTAAAGAAATTATCGGTTGTCCATTTATACATGGTAATTAAAGCCATGACTGCAGATGAGATTTCTGGGGAGTGTGTAAAAAGAGAAGTATGCCAAGAACTGAGACTTTTGAAACAGCATCACTTGAAGGATAGATTGATTGATAAATGTCCTCAAAGGTCACTAGGTAGTAGTTTAAAGAAACTTAAAAAGAGAGCAATGTCACAGGAACAAAGGGAGAAAAGAGTTTCAAAGAAGAAGTAGAAAACGGAGTTAAACACAAACTACTCAAATAAATTGAGAATTGGATAGTGAACCTTGACTTTAGAAACTGGACCATAGTGAGAGGTGTTTTTTAAGGATTGCTTGAAGGCACAGTATAGTAGGTTTAGGATTGGCCAGGAGGTAAAAAAATACCTTTAAGAAGACTGGCTGTGAAGAATAAGGTCTTATATTTTCCATAAAAAAAAAGAATGATTAAAATAATGGAAACAGTTTCATCATCAGAATTTCATTTCATACTTTAATTATAATGATAGCCACAAACACTGTATGCCAAAACATCGATATCATATATTCAGTGACTTAAACAGTGGGGGGAAAAATATATACAATTAAACAGTGAAATAAACATCAGTATAAGTGACTTTAGAACAAAGTAAAATTTTTACACAAACTATAACTACATATACATCCCATCAAAAGTACAGCAAACAGGATAAAAAGACTTGCCTATTTGTATGACCAAATTGTGCATATACACACACACCGGCATATATATGTGTGTATAGAGGTACATATATGTTACATTGTTTATGTATGTGTGTGTATATATATGCTATATATCCACATGTACATTCATATATTATAACTATATTGATACTGAGTAGAATAACAATTTGGTGAAATATATTTTATGAATCAAATACCTCTACGTTTTCAGAATGCATTAATCTATTAATTAAGGATGAAAAAATATGTGCTCAAGGTTATCAATATTTTTCTTACAAATGTTTTGTCTTATAATTGGAATTTACTCAGAGGTAGGTTCTTTATGCACATTATTCATAAATAAAATGAATTATCATTTATCTAAATATTATATTGTAATCTCTGTTAGACAGCTAAAGTTTTTTTAATAGTGAATATCTTGAAGAGATATATATCC
This sequence comes from Cheirogaleus medius, assembly GCA_008086735.1. Classification (NCBI taxonomy): domain Eukaryota; kingdom Metazoa; phylum Chordata; class Mammalia; order Primates; family Cheirogaleidae; genus Cheirogaleus; species Cheirogaleus medius. The sequence goes on along the minus strand of VBSM01002937.1, from coordinate 23,504,918 downwards.
ATATATATATTTACATATGTCAGCTGAATTAGTTACCCTTAATCAACTATTTTTTTACAGTGCAGACTCCTAACAACCCTTATCTATTTTTGGAAAAAATAAATTCAAGAAAAAAAGCAAAGATTAAATACCTATGACTTAATAATCCTTTGAGATGATAAATTTGTAGAAATAAATGGATAGGTAATATTCTGAGTCACAAGAAATATTTTGTCATTTTGATGTGTATTAGATGCCATCCTGAATATCACTAATGCTTAGAAGTTGTTTGAGTTGATGTTAAGCTTAAAATGTAAATTTATGCAGCAATTAGAGAATCATTTGTGTAGAAATGCAGCAAATTTGAGATAATATAAAATTGCTAAAAGCTTTTAGACAGGGTGAGAACCTTACAGACTCATTATAAGCTGTCAGATGAAGTGTTGTGGTGTTATGGACATTCTATTTTAATGCTGATGGTATGAGAAACTATTTATTATCCTTGCTAAGTATATCAAGATTCATCGTTTCTTAATCAGATTCCCTTCTGGTTATAATTAAAATTTGGTCTTTCCAAATGGTATGCTACAATGTATTGTCATACAAATTAGTAGTTCATAAATTTAAGCTATAAAAGAAGGTATTTAATTGTTTTTTGTCACTTTACACAGTTACCTAAATACCATTCCACTCTTAAACATGTCAGATCTATACTATTTGTATATGCTAACCAAGTGATCAAAAATGTATATGTTAATATGAAATCTAAATAATGATGTGCTATAAGATGTTGGAAGGTTTTCTCTAGCATTAACGCTGTGGTTATACACATAAAACTCAAATACAGAAAAAAATCTTGGCCAAAAACATTCTCCAAAACCGTGCTACTTAAAGTGTTGTCTGAAGGCCAGTGGAAGACACAAACTAATACAATCCATGACAAGATCAATAAATTATTTGAGAGTGTTTAGAAACCTTTACTGTAATATGGCATTGCTGAGACATCCAAGAACATCATCTTTTCATTGTTGTTGTTGATTCATTTTTATTTTGTTTTTTAAAGCCTTGGTCTCTCAGTGGATTGGAGGGGGAAAAAAGGTAATTTGAGAAGCACTGGGTGTTGCTTACTTTTGCATGTTTAGGCAAATGTTAGGCAAATTAGTATGTTGAGCATTTTTTCATATGTTTATCAGTCATTAGTTTGTCTCCTTTGGAAAAGTTTCTGTTCAGTCTTTTGCCCACTTTTTAATGGGCTTGTTTGATTTTTTTCTTGCTGATTTTCTTGACTTCTATATAGATTCTACTTATCAGCCTTTTATCGGATGTATAACATGCGAATATTTTCTTCCATTCTGTAGGTTGTCTGTTTGCTCTCATGATAGTTTCTTGGCTGTGCAGAAGTTTTTAATTTGATCAGGTCCCATTTATTTATTTTTGTTGTCGCTGGTATTAAATGATCAACACTTATGTGCACATATAGTAGTAACATCCACTGGGTGTGGGGCAGGTGGGTGGCAGGAGGAGGGAATGGGTATATTCACACCTAATTGGTGTGGTTCACATCTTTGGGGGATGGACATGCTTGTAGCTCTGACTTGGGCAGGGCAAGCCAATATATATAACCAAAACATTTGTACCCCGTAATATTCTGAAATTAAAAAAGAATCATGTAACATTGAACTAAACTCTTTTCGTGCAGTGAGTCTAATTAAATACTTGGATTTTTTATAGCTGTGATTCCATACTGATTAGTACCCTGATTAGAACTTGTTCATAGTTTTAGGGCCATCTCTCCAAGCAGTTGGTGGTCCGTGGGATCACTTCACAAAAAACAGTCTAACTGATATTTATTAATGAACTTGTCAAAGTTTAACTAAGGAGAAATGTTTCATGTATATAGCTGTTTCTCCAACTTCCTCCATAACACAGAGGATCATAAAGTTGTGGGTTTGCTCAGAAAATGTCCACATTAGAACACAGTAAAATCCCCTAAGGCACTCAGATGTGACCATCAGTCCCCTTACCATTATTCCAAAATGAAGCCCCTTACCAAAAACTCAATATTTTTGAATGAGCCTATTAATTTTGACTTTACACCAATTTACTTCCTCAGTCATAAGTTTTCGTTTTTCCAGAAAAAATCATTTGGCAAATGGAATTGATGTGGGAGGATGATATAGTTTGGATATTTGTCCCCTCCACATCTCATGTTGAAATTTGATCCCCATTGTTGTATGTGGAGCCTGGGGGAGGTGTTGGGGGGATGGGGGCAGATCCCTGATGAATGGTTTGGTGCCATTCTGTTGAAAACGGCTTTGTGCTGCACCTTGTCCTCTCTTGCTTCCTTCGTCTCGCCATGTGGTGCTGCTCCCCTTCCACCCCACCATGAGTGGGGGCTTCCTGAGGCTCTCACCAGAAGCAGACGCCAGCACCATGTTTCTAGTATAACTTGCAGAGCCAAATAAACCTCTTTTCTTATGTATGGTCCAGCCTCAGATATTCCTTTATAGCAATACAAATGGATTAAGAGGGGAATTGAAGTGATAAAGCATGAAAATGATGAACCGTGTAAGATAGTGAGGTTATTTAATAGTTTAGAGAAAGAGTAACAGTACACATGTTTGTGCATCAATTGCAAAGGTCTGAAACTAGTAATACTTAATATGCTGCAGAGTCACAACATGTGGAATGAAAAATGCTCAGAAGAGGAAAAGGCTGCAGGTGACAAGGCCATGTAAACACGCAGTGAAACATCCCCAGGGTTGTAAGTGATATTTGGAAAACAATGAAATTGCAAACATCCTCAGGAAGACTCTGTTCTCAAAGTGAACTTGGAGAAATTGCACAACCAGGGACAGATTTCTAAGAGGAGGAAGAGTTCTGAGTGACCAGAGCATTATGTCAGCCCAGTGATCCTTACAGTAGCACTACATTATGCAATTTGAGCAGAAATATAAATATGCATTACCAATATTATATTGGAAGTCTCTTATTAATTTTATATTTACATTGAAGGATTGCTGAATTCTTAGACAAAAATGGCCAAGAATCCCAGGCCTGGTCCCTTTTGTAAATCTTTTAATCTTATATGGTTCAAATTCTATCATTCATCATGTTCTGTTTGTCCTATTATACGTTATTTTCTTGTTTGTTTGTTTTGCTTTGTTTTGTCTAACCCTTGTCTGTTTTGGGCTATCCCTTGATTGTATCAGAGTTTTCATTTGATATTTGATATATCTATTGATAGAATATCAAACAATCTTGAAGGGAAAAGTTAGACAATTTTTTCATCTTTTATGAAAAATATGTTCATGTCCACTTATGCATCACTGCTAGAACTACAAACCATTTTAAATCTCTTAGAAAGAAATTTTATGATAAAAACAAAATAAGAAAGTCATTCTCTTTGACAATGGATTCTGAGTCTATGTATTTATCCTAAAGAAATAACTTGAAATTATACAGGAAAAACCAACTTTGCATTCAAAAATATTTACTGAAGACATACAAATGGACAATATCCCCAATTTGTAACTGTAGGAACATGAAGTCTATGCACTTGACTGAATAGTGTACAGACATTAAAATACTATGTATAATTATTTTCATAACGTAGTAAATTTTAGTGTTACATAAAAAACACTATTATATATACATGTGATCACAACTATATAAAAACAACAAATGACAAGAAAGAAATACAAGAAAATGTTAACTGTAGGGGCCTCCTCTGTATGATTATGAGTATACTGCCATTTATCTTACATTTGTGTATTTTCCACATTTTCTAAACTACACTTATATTATTATACAAACATAAAGCTACATTGTATTTTTCAAATAATAATAAAAAGAGTGTCCTTCACTGAACCCAGGGGAGGGTACATGGGGAGAATATGAGAACTGCTGTTAATGATGAGTAATTATTGGTGTAAGCATGAGCTGCCCAGGGCACCTGAGATCCCCATCATAAAGATCATTCCTTTGGACTTCAGAGATACAACAATCATTGATAAAATGCAAATGTATTATGCTGGTCCATTACTACATGAAGATATTATTTCCTTTGAAGCCATCAAGGTTGATATCAATGTCTGTTTGACTAATCAACATAGAGGAAGGACTAGAAAAAACAGAATCTAGAAAACAAGTGTTCTTTAATGGATAGAAGAAAACAGGAATTTCTGAAGTATAGTGCTTGGGGTAGGATACCCAGCTAGGAGATATATTTATTACATTAAGTCCTAGATACTAATGGTTGTAAGGTATACTATTACTTCATGTACCACTATAAAATTTAAAATGCTACCAATTAAACCACAACACAATGCTACCCATAAATTAGAATTGGTATTTTTTACTCACTATAAAAGCATAATGGATTTTCTTATACATAGATTTCATCCTATATCCCTCTTATGATATATATAAAAGAATATGTAAGAAAATGTAAGAAAATAAACTTTTTAAGATGTTTCTAACTATTTTTAGAGTCTGATTCTTCTGAATAACTTTCCAGCTCAGCCCATTTATGTCTGTGTTTTTTCACACAATGTTGTCAAATAAATTTATAGTGGAATTTTCTTCCAAGCTTTCCAAATTTTGATACTGTCACTCTTGTTTTATCATACCAAAAGGTGAGACATAATCTTATGCATCACATAAGCCTTCTCAAGTGGCTCTAAGATGATTTGTAGATGGAAACACTGAGGGAGCGTCATGTCTGATTAGGAATAACAACCCAGTTCACACATGCAGTGGCATGTAAACCATGATTCTGGACTAGCCAGCATGATTATCACCTACTAGACATGGTAAAGCACATTCCAATTTCACAGAAGCTAATTAAAAAACTTTTATTAGAATCTATAAAATAAGGTAACAAAGTATAAGATATTAGGTTAGGGAAAAATGTATGGACCTGGGAGGTGGAGGTCTGGGCAAGGGACAGATTGGTAGTAGAGCAGGACTGTTCAAAAAGAAAAGAAAAAGACTGAGATGGCCACTAATGATAATTGTAAATATAACTTCTCCAAGTAGGTATAGCTGATATGACTATTTCTGTTTTAGAATAGAGAAATATATAGTAAGCAATGAACATAACAAAAATTTAAATCTGCTTTCTGAGATAACCTGTGTTACTCTGTCATCATATACATATTCACTAAAAGGGACAAAAAAATAATTAACATATACTTATATGTTAATTTTGAAGATACATAATAAAAAGGATATGATTTGGATATATATATACATAATAACAATTACAGAAATAATATATAAAAACAATACCCAACAAAAGGTATATAAAATTAATTAAACTTGATCTTAATATCTAATTTACATGTTTACATAACTTTTTTGGTCATCCTAAAGATATAGTTGTTCAGAGTGTGAAACCAACATATACATTTTACCTTACTAATACCTGAAGATATATGCATTTTTATCATGTCACTGCATAACTCCTCTCCACTGCTCTCTTCTTATCCTTTCTTCATTAATACTCTTTTCAAATTTTATTCCTCTAAGTTTATTTTTTTCCTGCTAGCTTTACTTTTTGCCTTCCTCTATTTCTGGCTTTTTGGAGGTCTCTTTAGTCATTATGCCATTGTACTAATTAAACTCAAGGCTGAAAACTTTGCTGGCTCTTAAATTAGCTTCTGAACCTCTCTAGGTACTGTGTCTTACATGACCCTGAAATAATGACTTCCTGTTTGCATTCTAAGCATTTGCTTGAATTTGGATTTTAACATTATATACTTTTAATCTGTCTACATAATCATTACTTTATCTTCACTATCATTTTTTGAGCAGAATTCTTTTTTCCAGCTCTATTGATGTATACTTGACAATTAAAAATTGTATATATTAAGATGTACAATGTGATGTTTGATATACATTATATGTATATATATATATTAAGATGTACAATGTTTGATATACATATATGTTTGATATACATATACATTGTGAAATAATTACCACTATCAATCTAATTAACATATTCATCATATGTTATATATAATATTCATTCATGTGTGTATGTTTGGTAAGAACACATAACATCAACTTTCTTTCAGCAATTTTCAAATACACAATACATTATTATTAACTATAGTTACCATGCTGTATGTTAGATCTCCAGAATGCATTCCCCCATATAAAAGAACCATTTTATCCTTTGATCAACAATTCCTTATATTATTTATTAGTCTTTGAACTTTCTCTTGATATATAATAAAAATTAATGCAAACACCTTACAAAATATAATTAAATATAGAATTATTCCTCCTTCAGGTGTAAATATTTTAGTGTTTACTTTTTAACTTCAGGAAATGTAACATGTAATATCATAGGGAAGCAGAAATAGTACTAGGCTGCTTTGTGGCTAAGAATATTAAAATAATAAAAATGGACTATAACTTTAACAATCAAAAGATAGGGTCTTTTCTTTGTTGTTAGATCCATTGATCTACCCATTATGCTACTTTTCTTCCAAGAAGGTGGGAGGGAAAGAACATTTGTATAGCTATTTGGAAGATTAATAAAGCATAGCTTGTTATTTGTAATCAAGGTCCTTCTTGGCTCCCAGATTTATCTCAGTAGCTTGTACAATTCAGGAATCATGAGTAATGCTAGTAGAATATTTAGTAAAAAAGGTCATATTTAGAACACATTATATTTTTCTTTTTTCTGACAACATAAATAGGATTATTCCAAGCAATTAAATATTTGCACAAAAAGAAGACAAGAAATCTTTGGATGAGAAAGTTAAAGATTATGATAGTTAAATCCTGCAATGGTGACATTTACTATTATTCTCTTGGCTTTAACTTGCTCAGGTGTTTTTATCAGGCAAAGGCATCTAAAATACTTACTAAATTCAAGATTTAGCAAGATGTGCAAACAATAGAACTATGAAACTCCATGATAATGGAAACTAAAAATTTCTATTACTAGTATATAAGAAATAATAAATAAAAGTAATGAAAAGATATAAATGAAATATATTAATATCTCTTGATATTCAGATTGTGTGATTTTAGTATTTTTCTAATAAAGATTTGAAATAAATATAATCACTAAATAAAAGAATGAAAAATCTGGAGTTAGCGACAAATATGTGTACTTATGACAAATTACCATTCTGAACCATCCTCTGTGAAAATTTAAAAATTTATATTCTCAGAAGCTTACAAAATCTATAGATATTCATAAAAGAAAGATCTCCGTAAAACTCTACTAGGATCCTGCCTTTGTAGCACAGATACAAAAGCAGAGTTTGATTTGCTAAGAAATGCAGTAGTCAGAGTAATTAGATGTTTTTCTTTAATTCCAGAATACATTTCATCTTGAAATCTTCTCAGTGAATTAGTATTTGAGCTTCTGCTGAGTATAAATTATGTTTCTTTTTACAGTGTACCAATTTATTTTCATCACAGTTGACTCTATCTGAACCTAAACCTACAAGGACTGGTGATGATTTCAAAGATGTTTTTCACAAAAGCTTTGTTAAAAGATGACATGTCCTCCTCAGTACACTTGAACTTTCCTAGTGATGAAAAATAACAATACAGAAAACAATTTGAGTGGTTTCATTAGTTTACTTATCTTACCAGTTAAAAATGTAAATATTCTTTGTGGACACAGCCTAAGCATTCTCTCCTATTTTGTAAGCATCTTAATCTCATCATGCTTACACTCTTTTACATCTCTTAGAATAACTTGTTAAGACATAAAAAGAGGCAAGCATAAAAAATTCATCATTAAATGCTAACAAAATAAAAAGCTCAGCTCAATGAAAACTCCCATTTTGATGCAGAATTTTCTTTAGGTGCACTCAAATATTTGTCAGCCTAATTAATAATTGTTACTTGATCTAATTAAAATTAGTTTTTATGAATGTAGGTTATGTTACTATAAGACTAGGGAGTTTGAAGATTTAGGGTGTTGCCTTAATTTATTAAAATTTCTTTCCAATCAGTTCAAATTTTCTATAACCTTGTCCCTGAAAAGGACCACCAGATTTCTTTCAGAGTTCCACACAGGTAAAAAGAGACACTCACCTACCATACCAAGCACTAAATTAACCACAGTCTCCACACAATATAGTCTTTAGCTCTGTCACTCATGACTAAGGAGTATTTTCCTGGTTAGCCACGTTACTGCTCTATAGCTGCTCACCCATATCTTGCCTGGCAGGAACACTGAAACAAAGCAGAAAGTAAGAGACACATTCAGCCCTAAGCAGAAAGTTAGGGATGGACTTCAAGAATTTGAATAGCTTCACCCCACCAAATGGCTGGTACAATTTTGACTTCAATATTAGCAAGCCTGTGTCAAGTTGTATATCTTCTTCAAGTTTTAGTTTCTTTTTCTGGCAAATGGGGATAAGACTATAATAATATTCATCTCATATGTCATTGCTTTGAAGATCAAATGAGATAATGCGTCTCACATGGAGGAAGCAAACATTCAATAAATGCCAGTTATTTTATGTCAATGATGTTATTTCCACTCCTCCAAGACCTATAGAGTGTTGAAATAATATCCGCTTTCACTTTATTACATACTTCTTGGATACATGCTGCATTTATTGCAATATACTCTGATATAGTTCATGTTCATGGTCAATAAAATAGGCAACATACCTTTGTTACTAAATAAAGGAGGTAGATAATACTGGCATCAATAATAATAAGAATATAAGAGTTTTTAGTGAAGAATGCATAACTGTCAAAATGGCTCCTCATTAAATGAGAATGAAAATTTCTGCCTCCTTCTGGATCTCTCCTTTTGCAAAGAAGGACATTCTATATTGATAAAATGATCAATATACTGAGAAGATATAACAATTATTAACATATATGAACCAAATGTAAGAGTTCATAAATATATGAGCTAAATATTGACAGAATTGATAGGAAAAATAGATAGCTTGACAATAGTAGTAGGCAACTTCAACATCACATTTTCTATAATGGATAGAAAGACCAGTTGGAAGATTAACAAGGAAATAAAAGATTTAAACTACACTATGGACCAGTTGGACCTAACAGACATATACAGAACAATCTACTCCCAAACAGCAAAATACACACTTTTTTCAAGTGCATATGGAACATTCTCCAGGTTAGAGTACATAGTAGAAAACATCTTGAAACAAATGAAAATGAAAGCACAACATACCCAAACTTAAGTGATCAAGCAACCCAATTCAACAACCTAAATTTACAACCCATGAAACAAGAAAAAGAACAAGCTGAACACAAAACTGCCAGAAGGAAGGAAATAATAAAGGAGCGTGAATAGACAAAATAGAGAATTAAAAAAAAAATTAAGGAAAAATCAATGAAACCAAGATTTGGATCTTCAAAAAAATAAGCAACAATGGGCAAATTTAGCTAGATAGAATAAAAAGAGAGAGAAGACTCAAACTATTAAAATAAGAAATGAAATGGGAAATTACCATCGATTTTACAGAAATAAAAAGAATTATAAGAGAGTACTTTGAACAACTGTCTATCAAAAAGTCAGACAATATGGATAAAATGGACAAATTGCTAGAAACATACAATCTACCAAGATTGAAATATAAAGAAATCGAAAATCTAAACATACCTATAACTAATAAGGGTTGAATCAACAATAAAAATCTTTTACCAAACAAAGCCCAGGATCAAATGGCTTCAGTTATGAATTCTACCAAATATTTACAAAATTAACATCAATTCTCCTTAAGCTCTTCCAAAAACTTCAGAGGGAGGAACATTCCCAAACTCATTTTATGAGGCTGGCACTAACAGGATACCAAAACCAGAAAAAGTAACTGCAAGTAAAGAAAACTATAGACAAACATCCTTGAAAAACATAGATGCAAAATCCTCAACAGAATACTAGCAAAATAAATTAAACAACAAACTAAAAGGATAATACACAATGACCAAGAGGGAGTTATTTCTGGAATGCAAGAATAGTTTAAAAGATGAAAATCAATTAATGTCATACATCACATTAATAGAATGAAGGGAAAGATACGTGATTATCTCAACTGATGCTGAAAAAGCATTTGACAAAATTGGATACCATTTCATGGTAAGAAACCATCCTCATATAGCCATCTAATCTTTGACAAAGCAGACACATACACTGGGAAAAAGAATCCTTATTCAATAAATGGTGCTGGGGAAATTGGATAGCCACATGCAGAAGACTGAAACAGGATCCGCACCTTTCTCTCTCACAAAAATCAACTCATGGTGGATAACAGATTTAAACCTAAGGCATGAAACTATAAGAATTCTACAAAAAAATGTTGGAAAAACTCTTTTAGACATTGGCCTACGCAAAGAATTTATAAAGAAGACCCCAAAGGCAATCACAGCAACAACAAAAATAAATAAATGGAAACTATCAAATTACAAAGCTTCTGCACAGCCAAGGAAAATATCATGAGAGCAAACAGACAACCTACAGAATGGGAGAAAATATTTACATTTTACACATCCGATGAAGGGTTGATAACTAGAATCTATATAGAACTCAGGAAAATCAGCAAGAAAAAAATTTAAAAAACCATATCAAAAAGTGGGCAAAGGACATGAACAGAAACTTTTCCAAAAAAAGATAGACTACTGGACTAATAGACTAGTAAGAGACATATAGAAAAATGCTCAACTCTAATCATCAGGGAAATGCAAATCAAAACCACAATGAGATATCACTTATCACCAGTGAGCATGGCCCTTATAAAAACGTGTTCTTTTTTCAAAGAAGATGTACAAATGGCCAAAAAGTGCATGAAAGGATGCTCAATTAATCATTGTAAAACTGAAAACTGAAATGATAATGAGATACAGCTTTATACTCATTAGTATGGCTAATAATACATATATATATATATATATATATATAAATAACATGGGTTGGTGAGGATATGGAGAAATTAGAACTCTAGTACACTGTTTGGTGGAATGTAAAATGATTCCACCAATATGGTGGTTCCTAAAAAAAACTAAAAGTAGAATTACTGTATGATCCACCAATTTCATCTCTAGACCAAAAAGAGTTGAAAACAGGGGCTTGTACAGATATTTGTACACCTATGTTCATAGAAGCATTATTCCCTCAAGTATCCTTCAATAGGTGAATGGATAAACAAAATGTGGCATATACATATAATGTGATATTATTCATCTTTAAAAAGAAAGGAAATTCTTACATATGCTACAACATGGATGAACGTTGAAGACATTTTACTAAGTGAAATATGCCAGTCAAAAAAGGACAAATACTGTATGATTCCATTTATGTGACGTACTTACAGTCACACTCATAAAAACAGAAGTAAAATGGTGGTTTCCAGGAATTAGGGCAAGAGGGAATGGAGAGCTACTGTGCAATGGGTATAGGATTTCAGTTGTGCAAGATGAAAAGAGGCAGATGGATGGCAGTGATGGCTGCACAGAAATGTGAATGTACTTAAAGCCACTAAGTTGTATACTTAAAAATGTTTCAGATGGCAAATTTTGTGTTATTTATTACAATTAAAAACAAAAGAAATAAATTATAAAGCCATGAAAAAAATGGATGAATTTTAAATGCATATTGGTACGTGAAAGAAGCCAGTTATATACTCTATGACCCTAACTCTATGACATTCTAGAAAATATAAAGTATGGAGATGGTAAAAAGATCCGTGGTTGCCAGGAGATTGGGGAAGGGGAAGATAGTTAAATAATTGAAGTAGAGGAGATATTTTAGGGCAGGGAAATTATTTTGTATGATTTTTAATATACCATAGGAATTTCTGTCCACAGGGAAGATTTCCCTTCACCACTGTTTTTAGGGCTTCCCCTTGGTGGGGCTGTAATGATGTGACTGTCCACTTCTAGCTAACGCCAGCATACTATGAATATGCATTCATAAATCGGGTTTGAGTGTTTTCTTCCTCTTTAATCATAGGTAACTCCCCATGTGCCCAAAGGGATGGGTTGAGGAAGAACCAGCAAAGCAGAGGGAGCAGATATGACAGGAGTCTGAGCCACCTAACGGTGCTGTTTACTCATTTCTTCTGATCCTCCTCAGTCCCAGTCTTTTACATACCATTTCTATTTTACAGCAGAATGCTGCCATGCACATTCAATTTTATGGTTGGGTAGACCAGAAAATACTCAGTCCATAATGGGCAATTGGGGGTGCATAGTCACTTTGTGTTCCAGTAGCAAACCAAGAGCTGCTTTTCCGTGAACAAAATTTATTGTCAGAATAGAATGTGGCCTTCCTGCAAATCCCTAGGAGTCTGGGTTATTATTCTAAGATTGAAGTTTGCTATACAGCATCTACCACAGATGCTTGGAACTTCAGGTCATACTGCCCAAATACAAGAGTAGCTTATATTGCAGCCCACATCTCACGCAGACCCATTGGTTGCTCTGGGACATATAAAAGTCAGCAGCCTTATGGAATATCTAGAAAATAGGCTAGAGTCATATGGCAAAGCAGCCTGTCAAATATTGTACCTCTTTGTGTGTGTGTGTGTGTGTGTGTGTTTGTGTGTGTGTGTGTGTGAGAGAGAGAGAGAGAGAGAGATTAATAATTCAAATGACATCAAATTATCTACCATTTTTGGAAGGACATCTCAACATGCTGAAGATTACTGGACCCTTAGAAACTTCACAATTGTGCCATGATACTGGATTTTCATAGAGATTATATCTCAATTTCTTGCATACAAATCTTACTAAAGCATCCAGAATGTTTGCTCTTTCCCATTCATCAATCACAATTGAAATAATATCATAAATGTAATGAACCAGTGTGATGTTCAGTTGAATATAGAGATGAGAAAGATACCACTTAACTATATTAAGAAAGTGAGCAAAAATCTGACATAACCTGAGGCCAAGAGAATAAAGAAGACTTGTATCTGCTTGATTAAGGCAAAACGCTTTTGCTTTTTTTTTTTTTTTTAATAGATATGGAGTAAAGTCAAAGCATTTTAAGATGCATGTATCAGGCATCAAGGTTAATGTTGACTGGCTCTAGTAAAGACATCACATTTAGAATCACAAATATTGACATTACTCCCTGATTAAGCCATTTTAACATAAAATCATTCTCCGCGACTTTATGAGTAGGCCAAAAAGGTAAAATAATGGCTATGTAATTGGAAACACCAGCCCTGCATAATTTTATCAATCCCCTCCCAGAAGTATTTATTTTGGCAGTAGCAGAGACAGCTCAAGGAGCACGCACTTAACAATTTGTGTTATAATAGTTCCTCAATAAATAAGGGAAAGAATGTGAATATTTTGCTAAGTACATCTATCTTTTGCTAAGTATACTAAGTACATCTTTTCTCAATGAACATTTTGGACCTGGAGAAAACATGGAGACTTAGAACTTAGACTTAGAACAATTAAGCCTCCAGTTACACTGACAGACCATATTTGTATTTTCGGTCTTCAGGTATCAGCAACAATTCAGAGCCAGTGTCTAATAATATCTAGAAGTTCTGCATATTTCTTTCTCCTAGTGCACAACTGCCCTGGTAAATGGCTTCAAATTACACCAAGGAATGCTTGTGGGGCAATTCATGATTTATGCCTGTAGCCACATTCCAGAATAACTCAACTTCCCTTTCGCTTGCTCCCTTCTAACAAAATAAGCAACATCCATACAATGTGACTAAACAGAAAATGAGAATTATAATATCTTGACTAATAAGAATGTAAAAAACCAACATAAGGCAATGAAAATTTATAACATGTCATCCCAACTTTTAAATAATTATCTTAATAAGCATTTGTAGATATGAATTAAAAACATCTCCATTTAGAAATTCAAAATTTGAAAACACATATGAATTTTAAAAGTTATATATGAAATAAGAGCTGACTGAAATGAAAAAAAAATGAAGAAAAAAATTCACAATTATCATAGAAATGAAGTCTTCATTACCACATGCCCACAAAAAAGTAGATTTGGGTAAAAGTATAAAATGAGGCTTCAATACATAAATGAAAACAGTCAAGAGAACAAAAATGAAAAAAAGAAATACATTTAAAAATGATTAATGAAGCACTATTCACAATAACAAAGATATGGAATCAACCTAAGTGTCAATCAGTGAGTAAGGGGATAAAGAAAATGTGGAATATACACCATGGACTACTATTCAACCATACGAAAAAATAAAATCCTGTTATTTGCAGCAAGATGGATGAAACTGGAGGTCATTATGTTAAGTATAATAAGCCAGACCAGAATTATAAATATCACATTTTCTCTCTCATATGTGAGAAGTGAAAAAACTTGATCTCATGGAGGTAGAGAGCAGAATGGTGGTTACCAGAGTCTGGGAAAGGTGTGTGTAGGTGGGTGGGTGGGGCGTGTGGAATGGAGAGAGGTAGGTCAATGGATGCAAACATACAGTTATAATAGATAGAGAGAATAAGTTCCAGTGTTTGATAGTACAGTAGGGTGACTAGTTAACAAATATATATTTTATATTTCAAAATAGCTAGGAGAGAATACTTGAAATCCTCCCAACACAAAAACAATGATATTAATAAATGTTCAAGGTGATGAAAATTCTAAATACCCTGACATTTCACATTCTGTGCATGTATCAAAATATCACATGTATCCCATAAATATGCACAAATGTTATGCATGAATTTTAAAATTATGAATGAGAAAATGATCAATAAAGAAGCTAAGTAAAGAAATCCAATATAGGTTTCATTGGAGTCCCCAAATAAGAAAAACAAAACAATAGATATTATCTTATTTTAAAATGCAATCCCAGATAACTTTCTGGAAATAAAAGGAAGCCTGATCTATGTATTAAAGGGGCCCATGTATAACTGGGATTCAAGAAGTTCAAACGTTTCTCACTGTTGGTACATCTGTGGGGAAGTTAGCATTCTTTTATATTGATTGTGGGAGTATAAAAATGACCAATCCCATTGAAAGAGAATTTGGCAATACTTTGTAAAGGTATATATACATTCACTCTTTGACACAGCAATCACAATGTTAGGAATTTACCTTGAAGATACACCTCCAACAATGCAAAAAAAATTATAATGTTAATTGTCAAAGCAATATTTTAAAATCAAAATATTGAAAGCAAGACAAATGCCCACCTAATAAGAAACTGGTTGAATGTACTATAGTACACTCACAAAATAAAGTTCTATGCAATCACAAAAAAAGAATGGAGAAAATCTCTACAAACTGATATGAAATAATTTCTAAAATATATTGTTCAATTTAAAAAGCAAAGTGCAAGATAGAAAGTATGGTGTGCCACCCTTTGTGTGAGACAGAGGGGCAAATAATACTTGAATGTATTGCTTATTTTTGAAACTTGAAACACAGTAAGGATAAACCAGAAACTAAGAAAGAAGGTTAACTGTGTAGGATGTGGGGTGAGAAGGAGAGGATGGAAGCTGTAGAGATGGGAGTGAAATCTCTGGGAGTATATTTTTTTTGATGTTTTAAAAATTTCAAATATATTTTTCTACATTTTTAAAAATAAAATTACATAAAAAGAATTTTAAAAATTATAAAATTGAATACAAACAAAAAATAAAAACTAATTGTACACCAAAATAAGCATATAAGAACACAGAAAGAAATAGTTTAAATCAAGTAGGTGATGAACAAATGTTTTGAAGCATTCTAAGGACAAATAGAACTACAGAAGAAAATGTCTTGAAATTTGTAGGTTGGTGGTGGTAGTAATTCTATAATAATTTTAAAATTATTTTGTGTGTATAGTAGTACAAAGCAAATAAACATATATGTTATTTTAAAGCTGCTTTCTCACTGTTAAGAGAAAGAAGACACAAATATAGAGTAAAGTAGGTGAGGAAGAAAGCTATATTGTTGAATTTGAATTGGAGATATCAGTATAAAATCATGTTCAATAATAGTAATAACAATAATTATCAAAATAATAATAATTTGTTAGACCTATTCATTATAAAGGACACAGAAGCAATATTACCTAAGCAGCCATGAGCATACAGAGGACCGAGAACTTGATTTCTAAAGACTATTACCAACTAAGTGGAAGTGAAACTCCTTGTAAAACTGATGGGGCCACTGTCCACAAAGATACGTGAAAGTAGTATTAATATTTATTTTATCATTAAGGCTGGATAGTGATATTAAATACATTGTATCATCAGATTTGGATTTAAAGAGCATGTTGGACATTTTCAACTGGTAATCAGAATTCATTTCTATGTATATCTATTCTCTCTTTGCATTGCAAGGACTGGAACTGTGGGTAATACATTTCGAATTCCCTTTGTGCCAGAGTTGTGATAAGGTTTCTCCAAGTGTGTGGTCTGGACTGAGATTTGAAAAGCAGAAGAGAGGCAGGGACCATTTTTTTCTCTTGTGGCAATTGGAGCACAGGCTTTAGAAAAGGTAAACTTTTCAGGAGACTGCTGGGCTCTGCATCCTCTGACTCTTCACTTGATTCAAGACTACAGGGTAGCTGTGATGTTGGGTACCACTGACAACTTCTGGAGCTCTGACTGCAGCGTCAGTGAGACATGAACACCTGATTGTGCCTACACACCCTCACCCCAGTTTTTTTCCAAAATTTATAAATACCACTTCCCTTTATTAAATCCCTTTCTGCTTAAAAAAAAAGTAGAGCAGTTTATGTATCCTACATTGAACCCTAATTGATATAATGTACTATTATTTTTATTCTTTGGAGGATACAGCAAAACATTCAGCTCTTAATAGAATTTGGACTTCTGAAAACTCTTCTCTGACCTATTCTCTCATTTCATTATGAGTTGTTATGAGTTCATGTCCTCTAAAGAAACAATCACAGTTTCTATTCATATAAACATGAGTTATTACAATAAAAAATATTCACTAAAATCTTTCAAAGATCATGCTCATATTAGAAGGTAGTTTTAAAAATATTTAATGTTCTGGGAACAGTAAACTCTAGATAATTTCTCTCGCAAACAGCACCATTGTCTTCACATGACTCCATTCTCCTCCAGCTGCGGCTACAGAACCACTCTTCTACTGAGCTGCTACCACAACTACAACCCTGCCGCTGCGCCCACAGATACCGTGCCCTCTAATGTTACTGAACTTCTAGCAGTGTCGTGAACGCACCGTCTTCTTTTAAATCCACACTCACAAGTGCCTTACACACATTTACTTACTGATTCTTGAGCAATCAGGTCCTTCAGCTTTGTAAACCTAGCACGTAAGACAGTGCACAAAAGAATAATTCTGTAGATGTTTGACTGTTTAATTAGTTAATGATTTAATGTTTCCTAGAATGCCCTTTCAGTTTTTTTTTCGGTTGGCTAACTCCTATTTGTCCTCCAAGACTCATTCTAGATAGCATGTTTTTAGGGTTCTTCCTCAGCATCTGCCAACTATAGATTGTCTATTTCCATATTCTCTGTCTTTACCTCTGTGAAACCAGTTAACACATTTTATTGTTTTCCTGTGTAACTCCTGATGTCCTTAAGTTATAAATATGGTCATGATAGTGGTCAAAGAATACTATTTATTTCTCCTAATTCACTTTGGAGAAAATCTCATTTTGTTGAAATTGTTCTAAAATTTGCTTAGAAACAATCCATAGGCAGAGGAGAGTAGACAAAGGAAAAAGTGAAAAAGTTTGGTCATGAAATGATAATTTGGGTGATGGGTACTCTTAGTTTGGGCTCCAATGACAGAATACTGCAGACTGGGTGGCTTAACCACCATTTATTTCTCACAGTATGGAGGCTGAGAAGTCCAAGATCAAGCTGCTATAGATGTGGTATCTAGTGAAGGCAGATGGCCATCTTTTCATTAGATCCTCACATGGCAGAGAAAGGAAAAGTTCTGGTCCCTTCATCCTTATGAGGACACAAATCTTATCATGGGTGCTCCACTCTCATGACCTAATCTAACCCAAACTACCTCACAAAGGCCTCAACTTCAAGTACCATCACACCAGATATTAGAATTTCAACCTATAAATTTTGGGAAAGCACAAACATTCAGTACATGGCAGGTATGTATGGGTTCATTTCTCTGTTTTCATTTGTTGAGATTTTCCATAATAAAATGATTAGAATTCACCACTAATAATTCCAGGAGTCCTTAGGTGGTATTCTGTAATCCAGCCCCCTCTGCTACTGTAATATTTGCTATTTGTTCTTCGAATTGCCTCTTAGTTCAGCTCATGTTCTAAATGGCAACTAAGCTACTCATACTTGCCTAAGGGAAGGCCATTGCTGACTCATGTGGATATGCACACTACGGATGTTGATTTTTGGTGTCCTAGTGTTGGAGATGATTATGACTTACCTGAGGACTAAGGGCCATCCTCTAAAGGATCCTTGTACAACGTCCTGTTCTAAAGCCATTGGCACTAGTAATTGATTCCTAGTGCAATGAATGTCTAATTGACACTTTAGCCCAACAGCTTTCCTTTGAATTTTACTTATGCCCATATTGCAGTCAGCTCCCAAAGGACATCTCATGTCACCCCAATAGAACACATGAGATGATGGAGACTAATGTAGAGGATTATCTGAGGGGGAAGTGCCAACCATACTGAGGATATGCCATTTTCTCCTCTCTGACATTCACTCACTTCATTTAAATCAAACTTTTGCTCTTCTGACATGTTCTTCTCCTATAAAGCCAGTCCTCTTATTGGAAAATACATTTCTTTTAATTTCCACTTCTTCATTGACTAAAATTACACTTAACACCATTCCAGACACTATATATGTTATTTAAAAACTCTGTTATATAATATTTAAAGGTAAGTAACATGTTTATGTTTGTAGTGCATTGTAATGTAAAAGACTATTACTCTGTATAGTACATGTATAAACAGTATTTAGTTAGACTTTATTACAAATCATCTGGAAAACCTACAGGGAAGGACTGGGATAATTACTATAAATTACATTTTGTAAGCTAGGGTTTTGCTAGGTTTAAACTAATCACTCATTGATAGCTTGTGCCTTTGGAAGGATCACTGACTTATTCAAGCCACAAAGGTACTATTTACTGTTTTTATTACTCCCTAAAGCTAAACAGGTAATAAAAAATCAACAAACAAAGGCTTTATTTTCTACTCATCTGGTATAAATGATATTACTTTTCATTCTTTGTCATTACCTCAGGCAAATATAGAATCCAAACATCATAATACTTAGTTTGTTTTTTATGTTTGAATTTTTGAAATAAATTTTTAATTTTGTCTTGTTCAAACTGTCCAATATAACTCAACATTTGTGCCCAAGTTTAGAGAACTTTGGAAAGGGATTTTTTTTAAATAAACAAAAAAAATTAAGCTTTATTGAGGTATAATAAATACACAAAATATCACACATACTTAATGTCTACATTTTGATGAGTTTAGACATATTCATATCCTGTAATATCATCATCAAAGCTAATGTGCTGAATATATCCATCTTCTTCAAAAATTTGCTGTATCCTTTTGTAGTTTTCTGGGGGATTTTTCTTTAATATTTGTATGTATGTATGCGTGTAAGAATGCTTACCTTTAGTTATATCCTCTTAATGTATTTTAAAGTACACATTACTGTATTTTTAACCACAGGTACTATGTTCACAGCAGATCTCTAGAACTTGTTCATCTTGCGCACCATCCAATGAACAACAATTACCCAGAGATAGTAAAAACAGATTTTTCTTTTTTATTTGTGGTGGCTTCAAACTTCTGAGATTACAGTTCCCCAAAGAATCATCTATGTAAAACTAATACTTCTATTCAAATAATGTTATTTTTATCTGCTTTCTCTAATCATCTTTTCTTAGCATTACTTTTCTTATCTTTTATTACAAGTATATGGATCATGAAAATAGGACCCATATTATACTAAAACTTCATTTTCATAGGCTTCTATAAATAAGACCCCAGAATTAAATAGAAATGTGAATTTTATTTTAGCATTTAGAATAACACTTCCCAAAGTTTCTAAGATGATAAAACTGATCTATATCTGTGCTGTCCACTATGGTAGTCACACGTCAAATGTGAATATTGAGTTCTTACAGTGTAACTAGTGCAACTGAGGAACCGAATATTTTTAATTTAACTGAAGTTACTTAATTTTAATAATTTAAATTTAAATAACTATATGGCTAGTGGCTACCATATTAGACAGTAAAACATAAAAGAACAAAATTTAAAATGCCAATAATAAAAGTCCTATAAACCTAGCCCTGCTACAAACTTGCTATTTGGCCTTATTATGAAAATTTCCTGTGAAGAAAGACAGGGTTGGGCCAGAACTGGCCTTCCTGAGAAATGATGATGGTCTCAATCGCATGGCAACAGTGGCAGCCCACACCTTTTACCTGTTTTCTATTCTCTTTAATAGTTTTGGGATCTCCACAAGAAAATGTACGTGGTTTGTAAGTACATAGCATGTGCTGCATTGCATATCTTCCATAGTTGCCTCCATATTTATTTATATTTCTATGGGAAGAGTAACTGAATAGTACTTAATGTCATTGCCTTGCCAAAGCCCCCACTACCAACCACAGTCTAAGCTACTGGGAGAACTCACAGATACCACTGTCATTGATTACAGCCAAAGATATCATATGGAGACTACACTACTATGCCCACTCAGAATCAAAGCCAAAGTACCCTACCCAACCAATACTATAGAAACATCTACAAGAAAATGTCTGTCTCTATGAAAACCAATCCATAAAACTGAAAGAAGTGACTGCTACATCAAATGAGCAGATAGCAACATAAGGGCACAAGCAACATGAAAATGCAAGAAAGCACGACACCTCCAAAGAAACATAATAATTGTTCAGTAACAGATCCCAAAGAAAAGGAAATCTATGAAAAGCCTTAAAACCAATTCAAAATAATGATCTTAAAGAAACTCAGTGAGATGCACAGATAAATAACACAAAGAAATAAGAAAAACAATTCACAATCTGAATAATAAATTTAACAATGAGGTAGATACCATAAAAAAAGAATGAAACAAATCCTGAACCTGAAGAATCCAATGAATGAAATAAATATAATTGAGAAATTCAATAATAAACTAGATCAAGTAGAAGAAAGAATTTCTGAACTTGAAGACAAGTCTTTTAAAATAACCCAGTCAGACAAAAGAAAAAGAATAAATAATTAAAAGTATGAATAAAGCCAGTGTGGCATATAAGACACCATAAAGCAAACAAATATTCAAATTTGGAAAGTTTCAGGAGAAGAAATAGGTAAAGTCATAGAAAATCTATTTAATGAATTTCTGGCAAAAGCTTTCTAAGTCTTGGTGAGAGATATAGAAATCCAGATATAGAAAGGTGAAAGATCTCCAAATAGATTCAATTAATGTCTTCTCCAAGGCAAATTATAGCCAAAAAGCCAAAAGTCAAAAACAAAGAGAGAATTCTAAGACAGCAAGAGAAAAGCATCAGGTCACATGTAAGGGAATCACCGTCACACTAACAATGGATTTGTCCAAAGAAACTTTACAGTACAAGAGAGAATGGGATGATATATTTTAAGTGCTGATAGAAGAAAACTGCCAGTCAAAAATACTAGAAAAGCTATCCTTTATAAATAAAGGAGAAAGAAATCTTTCCTAGACAAAGAAAAAACAAGGAAATTCATGACCATTTCACCAGCACTACAAAAACTGCTTACAAGAGTTCTATACATAGAAACAAAAAAACAATATTTATCATCATGAAAACACATTAAAGTATAAAACTTATTAGTGGAGAAAATATACAAATGAGAAAGAGAAAAAAAATCAAATGTCATTACAGAAAACTAACAAACAGTAAAGGTAAATTATAAAAAAGGAAGAAAGAAAGAAAGTATATACAAAACAACAAGAAAACAATTAACAAAATTGAACAGTAATTCCTCACTCATCAATAACAACTTTGAATGTAAATCATTTAAATCCCCCAATTAAAAGATACAGACTAGCTGAATAGATAAAAAAGAAGAAAAATCCAACTATGTGTTGCCTATGAAAAACTCACTTCACCTGCAAAGATACACATAGACTAAAAATAAAGGGATAAAAAAAGTATTTCACACAAATGGAAGAAAAAAGTGCAGGAATAGCTATATTAATATCAGAAAAAAATAGACTTTATGGCAAAAAACATAAAAAGAGACAAAGAAAGTCATTATATAATGATAAAAGGATCAATTCAACAAGAGGATATAGCAATTATAAATGCAGCCAATACCAAAGCACCCAGATATCTAGACCTAAAGAGCTAGACCCCAATACAATAATAGTTGAAGCCTTCAACATCCCACTTTGAGCATTGTAAAGATTATCTGAACAAAATATTAGCTAAGAAACATCAGACATAATCTGCACTATAGGCGATCTCTACAATGAAAACTACAGAACACTGATGAAAGAAATTGAAGAGGACACAAACAAATGGAAAAATATCCCATGCTTATGGATTGGAAGAATTAATATTGTTAAAATTACCATACTAATGAAAGCAGACTATAGATTTAAGGCAATCCCTATCAAAATACCAATGACGTTCTTCATAAAAATAGGAAAAACAATCCTAAAATTTGAATGGAACCACAAAAGACTCCTAATAGTTAAAGTAATCCTGAACAAAAAGGACAAAGCTGGAGGCAACACACTACCTGGCTTCAAAATATACTGCACAATTCACAATTGCAAAGATGTGGAAACAACTCAAGTGCCCATCAATACATGAGTGAATTAAGGTACATGTATGCCATGGATTGCTACTCAGCCACAAAAAACAATGGGGATCTAGCACCTCTTGTATTAATCTGGAAAGAGCTGAAGCCCATTCTACTAAGTGAATTATCCCAAGAATGGTAAAACAAGCACAGCATGTAGTCACCATCAAATTGGTATTAACTGATCAACACTTAAGTGCACTTAAGTGCAATATAGTAGTAGCATTCACTGGGTGTAGGTCAGGTAGGAGGGGGAAGGAGAAGATGGGTATATTCACAGCTAATGGGTGTGGTCCACACCATCTGTGGTATGGACACTCTTGAAACTCTGACTCGGGTGGAGCAAAGGCAATATAAGTAACCTAAACATTTTTACCTCTGTAATATGCTGAAATGAAAAATATATATAATGGTAAAAAAAAATAAAAAAGCGAAATATACTTCAAAGCTATAGTGACCACATCAGCATAGTATTGGCACAAAGACAGACAGATAGACCAATATAATACAAAAAAGAGACCAGAAATAAATCACATATTTACAGTCAACTGACTTTTGACAAAGGCAACAACAACATATATTGCAGAAAGGACACCTTCTTCATCTTCAATAAATGGTTCTCGAGAAACTGGATATGCATATGCATAAGAATGAAACTAGACCCCTGTCACCACATATAAAAATCAACTAAAAATGAATTAAAAACTTAAACATAAGGCCAAAAATATAAAACAACTAGAAAAAACATGGAAAATGCTTCAGGATGTTGGTCTAGGCAAAGATTTTATGAGTAAGATCTCAAAAGCATAGGCAACAAAAACAAAAATAAACAAATAGGATTATATTAAACTGAAGTTTCTGCACAGCAAAGGAAACAATCAACAGAATGAAAGACAACCTTCATTAAGGTTGGGAATGGGAGAAAATATTTGCAAATTATTAATCTGATAAGGGATATTTGCATATTTTCAGAACATACAAAGAACTCAAACAAAATAAAAAAAAACACCAAATAATCCATTTAAAAAGTGGGAAAAGGAACTGAATAGACATTTCTGAAAAGAAGACATAAAGATGGTTAACAGGTATATGAAAAAATGTTGAACATTACTAGTCATCAGTTAAATTAAAGCCACAATGAGATATCATTCCAGTTAAAATGGTTACTATCAAAAAGACAAAAAATAACAAATGATGGCAAAGATGTAGACAAAAAGAAACTTTCATATGCTGTTACTTTTAATGTAAATTAGTATAGCCATTATGGAAAACAATATGAAGTTTTCTCAGAAAACTAAAACTAGAACTACCATATGATCCACCAATCCCACTACTATTTATCCAAAGGAAAGGAAATCAGTATATCAATACAAGGGATACCTGCCCCCTTGTATTTATTGCAACACTTAGCTATTTAAAATAGCCAAGATATGGAATAACCTAAGTGCCTATCAACAGATTAACACATAAAGAAAATGTGGTATAGATACACAACGGGATACTATTCAGCCATAAAGCATAATGAAATTCTATCATTTGCAGCAATATGGATGAGCCTGAAGGATCTTATGTCAAGTGAAGTAGGTCAGGGACATTAAGATAAATACATCGTGTTCTCACTTATGTGTGGGAGCTAAAAAAGGGGGGGTGTTGAGAGCTCCTGGAAGTAAAGAGTACAATTGTGGGTAGCAGAGCCTGGGAAGGGAAGAGACGAGGAGAAGACGCAAAATTACAGCCAGACAGCAAGAGTGAGTTCTGGTGTTCAAAAGCTCTGTAGAGTGATTATGATTAACTAAAACTGTAAATTTAATATATATTTTCAAGAACCTAAAAGAGAGAATTTTGAAGGTTGACAACACAAAAGAATGATAAATGGTTGAGGTGATGGATATGCTAATTACCCTAATTTGCTCATTATATATTATATATACTTATCAATGTATCACTCTATATTACATAAATATGTACAATCATTACATGTCAACTGAAAATGAAAAAATACATGAATATACTTTTTCTTATTTGTAGAAATAATCAATAGACTATGTAATATAACAAGACGGCCACAAAAGAATTAATTAGGGTGAAATTGATTAAAAAAAAAGAGGGTAAAAATCTATTTGTGATGATTCAGGTTTTAATTAAACTCAAGGGGAAAAAAGAAGGAAAAAAACATTCTTTGATCCATTATTGTCTTGACATAATTATATAGACTTGTCTACTGAATGCTCAGCAAATTAGAATAGTGTTGTTGTTTAATTTTTGTGTGTGTGTGTGTGTGTGTAGTTGTTCTTTTTTTCTTCTTTAATAATAGGACAGTAAATCCTAACTGTTAACATGACTTTGGGGGTTTGCTAACTTCAGGCAACAACCTTTCATGAAAGATATCCTCACCATAATCGTCATGAAATGCTACTGTTAGTACCTCATATCCAAGCCAGCTGTTGTTGACACGATACTGAGTTTTCAGGTATATCAAATATGTAAAACACACCTGAGATCCAAGGGAAAGTGATATTAGAAAGGCAATTGTGCTGTACAAATTGTAGCACTATATCAAGTGTATATATTTATTTTATAGCTGTTGGCATGTTTCTTAGACCTTTTAAATTTGATAGCTATTCACACACTGCAACAGTTAGGGATATTGAACATTTTTATATTTAAAAGTCCCCAAACATTTGCATCATAAACATTGTGCAATACTATGGTTATAACCGTAAAATTAATTTGATAATTAAATAGTCGAGTTCAGTATAGTAATGTCAAGCACAAATTATAAATGTTCTCATTAGCCTTCTAAATTGGTATTTCGTTAAGTTGCATGAAAAATCTTGGCAAACTAACATTGCAATGTAAAGCCAAGAGGAACTTCTGACTTTTCCCTTTAAACAGTTCTGATGTGGCTCTGTCAACATCCCCCTTTGAAACATACAATTGTTTCAAGGAAAAAGGATGTAAAGAAAATTTGGGAGAAATAATTAGAGAACTACTGAAGTAGAGCAATTAGGTTTACAGCTGCCAAGCATTTACAACCAGATTTTATTTTTCTCAGTAACTGTGTTTCTCAGTTTGAAAAAAAGAATATTTGTCAGAAGACTATGTTTGAATTTATATAGCCAATGTTTGTCACTTGATTTTTCAAGTGTGAGTCTATTTTCCTTTTCATTGTTAAATATCTCAAATGTGCCAGAGATGCTTGCTGCCTCTTACTATCTCACCCTTGATTAGAGACTCCTTTCCCTCACCCAGCTCTGTACTTCTCAAAGATCATCACTTACCAACTCTAAGGGAATTGTCAGTCTCCTTTCTCCCTAACCTATGCTTAAAACTTAGGCACGTCTCCATCTCAGTACCTATCCCCTTATGGTGCTTACAGCGCTACACCATTCTGAGTCATGTTTTATCTTTCTACCTAATATAATAAGAATAATAATTTGTAGGTGTGTAACTGTTGCACTATATTTACCTTAAATCCTTCCTTTCCTAAGGCTTTGTATGAGGGAAGACAAGGACAAATCTTGCCAAAAACAGGCTTTAGGTCAGCTTTGGATTTCATAGCTGACTTTCTGGACTTCTTTAGCAAGACAGTAGTTATAAGAACCTGGCTTTGTCAGGAAAGAAAAAGGATTTCTTTGCGCATTCACTCTTGTTTAAGATAACAAGGACTAGGCCTGGTTGATGAGACCAGTTATATGAGGTAGGTGAGTACTAGCAGAAAGAAAAGGGTGGATATTGTGGGAGGAACTGACACAAGGCAGAGTTAAACCTGGAAGCAGCAGAGCATAGTGGTTTGAATGAGGAGCTAATCTTAGCCTCATTACTTATTAGACCCAAGACTTGAGTCAAATTATTCTGAAACTCAGTTTTCTACTTATCAACCCCATTTATGTTCAAAAATATTAATAATAATAATATCTACCTTTTAAAGTTGTTTTCTCATAAGGCAGTTATAAACGTTAAATGCTAAATCAATTAAAAACAAAGTACTTAAAACCATGCCTGGTACACAGTAAATGCTCTGGTAGGGTGTGTCAAATACATTTATGTCTATATTTTTTCATTTTCTGGGCCTCATTCCTAGAGAGGGAGGTTTATTAGATAAGGTGCTTCCCACTTAATTCCCCGTTCTCTGGAGGATGTATTCGGAGGCTGCTCCCACACCAGTCTGGATCTGTAGGCTTCACAGTAATTTTGGCAGCACAGCATGTTTATCTGAGGGAGGGACTGAGGTTAGTTTACTCTCTTGAGATGTTCTTGGTCACAGGCATGGCACCTGGAGGGTCGTATATATGGTCATCCCTCAGTATCCTTGAGGGTTCAATCCAGGGACCCTGCTGATACCAAAATCTGTGGATGCTCAAGTCCTTTACATAAAATGGCTAGTATTTGCATATAAACTACACACATCTTCCTGTATACTATAAATATTCTTTAGATTACTTTTAATACCTAATACAATATAAATGCTATGTAAATAGTTGTTATATTGATTTTTTATTTGTATTCTTATATTATTTTTTATTTTTTCAATGTTTTTTATTTTTGGTTGGTTGAGTCCACAGATTCAGAACCTGAGGATACAGAGGGATAATTGTACACTGAAAGGAGAAGGCATGGAAATAAGCTGAGATACTGGCTGGGCAACTGGTTCAGAGACAGTCACAACCTTGAGGGTAAAGCACTTCCCATCCATGCTCACAACCCAACGCCACAGGTTCTACAAAACCAGCAAGAGTCAAAGGAAGGCAGTAAAGAAAGATGACTGACTAGGTCTTGACCCTTCCAAGAGAGAGAATAGATCACAAGTTACACTGGCCCGAGGCTAATGCAGAGGAAAAAGCAGAGTGCTCTGTCCTAGAGACTGTTAGATGCACATGGGGATGTTAGTACTGGAGGGAAAAGAAGAGGATTAAGTGACATATGTGTTACTGAATACCAAATTCTGAGCAGTCAAGCCATATTTCCACATTACATTCTCAGAATCCTGGATATGGAGTCTTCTAGACAGGTATTAAAAGAACATTTTTGGGGGAAATATAACCAGACCAAGATTAAAGACCTAAATATATGGGCATTGGTTATTACCACCAGCACCACAACAAAAAGCCTAATCAGAATACTGTATAAGATTATATTGAAAAGACCACATGCACACACACATATCCATGACTTCCACTCACCTTTTTAAAACTCTTAAACATGAGAAGACAACAAAGTATGATCAAACAACTTAAGAAAGCATATAAAATGTAAATTATAGAGTCTCAAACACAAAATAATTCATAATTAGAGGGAAAATACTTTTTTTAAAAAGGAAGAACATTAGTGTATTAACATTATCAGTGAGATGAAAGATAATAATTTATCCCTACTACAGGATGGGGTGTTATAAAGAAAGAAATATTAAGAGAACAAGGAAAAGCTTTTGCAATTTAAAATTATCATAGTGGAATTTAAAATTCTGGTTAAGAAGATAAATTGAGAAAATATCCCAGAAATAAAAGAAAAAATACAAAGTAGAAGAAAAGAGAGAAGTAGAACACTCCAAGGAGTTCTAGAAAGACAGAAAAGAAAATAATTAAGGTAGGACTTTATCAGAGAAAAAATTTAAGAAACATTTATAGAACCAAAAAAGAGTTGCCAAATTGAGTGCCTAGCATGATAAATGGAAATAGATCTATATATTATAAGTTTTCTGAACAATAGGTGTAGAGAGGAGAGTCCACAAGTTTAAGAGATTAAATAAAAACACTGAGGATGTGTTCCACCAGAACTAGAACACAAACCAAGAAAGAGGATATGGACTAGAGAAATGGAGAGCCATAAAAAGGATATCACAATGGATTTCCCAGGAAGAAGGAAAAAGTAGGGTCAAAACTGACAGATGCATATCAGTGATACACAGGGTAAAGGACCCAGATTACAATGCTGTGATTCAAGAAACAGATCTGATGAGGACTATTCTCATCAAGGTCCCCATTGTCATTGTATGTACCAGCTTTTTAACCTGAGAACACATTGCCATAGTAAGCTTGGCTTGAATTCATACCTTCACTTGGCTTACCTAGACCTTGTGTTAGTGAAGTTCCTCTTTTCTTCTTCATATCCCGTTGCTTGGGTCAGGTGATGATTCTCAGTTCTCCCACACACAAGTCTGCTTTGACTTGTATTTAAGAGCAAGAGGTAGGCCATTGGAGCTAAGAGGCAGAAACTCCATATTACTTCTGGGATTTAGATAGCTGGCCCATATTGTGGGCCTGTCAGATGTCCCAGTTTCGCTGAGCCTTGTTTCTCAGGACCTTTTCATGCCCTTGCCCACTGACTCCTGCACAAGGCGTTCTCTTACACTCTCAAAGGAGATGAAGTCAGATTATTATTCAGAGGCTCTGTTCAGTTTATCTTCTCTTGGACCCTTCTTTTAACAATTGTGTTATTATTATTCCTTTCTTCAACTAGGTTTATCTTTGATATGCATTTTTCAAAATTAACCATTGTATTATTAAGGATAGGTACATAGTTAGAAACACTACAAAGAAAAGAAGGAGAGATATGGGAATATGGCCATACAGGGGTACGTGGGGGCTCCTGAGACACAGGCAATGATCCATGCCTTACACTGAGTAGGTACGATGCTAAGAGGATCGCTACTTTTGCTACTACTGTTAATTTGTAAACGGCACAATGACAGCGTGATACATTGCAAAAACAACACCAACAGCAGCAATAAATATGAAAGAAAAAAAAAAGGAAAATAAGGCAAGGAAGGACATAATAGCAGCATGAACATTATTGTTCACTCCTTTTTTTTTAGATAAAATATGCATTCACTGTTATTTACAAATAGTATCTTGATTGTACTCTGTAGCTTCTTTTCTGTACAAATCTTAATATTCCATTGAACTAACATCCTTCCAGCCTTTTGGAAATTTCACCCTGCTATATTTTAGCTCCGTTATTGAAATTTATATCAACCTGACTGAATGTAGAGTAAAGGCATCTTTTAACATTTCAGTGGAGAACATACTACATAATTTGCCTTACAGTTTTATGTTTTCAAGGATGTAAATATATGGAGAGGGTTTACTAAACTAGAGTCTCCATATACATGAATTTAAAATATCTGCACACTTAATTTTAAAATATATTTAACAGAGTCTTTTACACTTGTTTCTGAGAGAGGAAGAGAAAGAAACCTAGGCAGAGTCAGACTTAACCACTATCTATAATGAATGTTTAGAACTTATCTGTTTTATATAATTTATTTACATTAAAAGTAATTAAAACCTATATGGTATAACTTAAGTTTTATCTGGAACATTAAAACATTCCTCCTAAATGTTCTTAAAAATATATCAATGACTTAATCCGATTAATATTTTATTTTTTAAGTGCAAATGTCCATTGAAATAAATCATTAGCAATTCAGTATAAATTTGTACACTTTATGTTCCTTCTAATGAGATTAGCAATATTTGGGGCTAATCTCACTATCATCATTATCTAATATTAACTGACACCCAAAATATGCCACATATTCTCCCTAGCTTTTGATCCATATTCTGATTAATCCCACAATAAACTTAAAAAGGTAGAAATTTTTATTTTGTCTCTCAGAGAAAACATTGAGGCACAGAGACATTGTGTTACCTGTGTAAATCTTAAGAACAAGCCAGTGGCAAAACGAGGACTTCTAATTAGATCTGGTTGATTTTAAAGCCAACACTCCTACCAGGGGAAGCAGAGGAAGCAGAAAGAAATGATTTTGTGCATGGTATGGTCAAAATAATGAGCCATAATGAGGAATTCTGATAGCATCAGAGTTCTGTGCCTGAAAAAATTGGCATACACACACAAAAATTCTTGAGAAGTAGAGAGGTTAGAAAAGCAATTTCAAAAAATTGTGCAACTATACTTTTGATTTCTGGTTCTACATGGAAGGAGCTTAGATATAGAAGATGAAGAGAGTAATAAATTGACAACTTTTCTTGGATTCATAGGAGAGGTCAGGACACAGGGCAATCCTCTGCCCTCAAGATTAGAGAGATGGAAAGAGGAGTAGAGGGAGTCTTGGCTCATGAGAGCAAAGACAAACAGCCAGAAACTCTCATAGAAACTAGTTCTAGGATAGGAAAACATAAACTATAATAGACAAATTTCTGGAGGTTCAGAGTGGCAAGTCTGAGGGTTTAAAATTCCAGGGTAACCAAGTTTTGGGGGGAAGAAAATTTTCTGATTTTTACCTCCAGGAACTCAAAGAGGTTTTCAAACTAAGCAGAATAAAAGAAATAATAAAAATTAGAACAAAATTCAATAAAATTAAATATAGGAAATCAATTGAGGAATAATAAAAGATAGTTCTTTGAAAAGATCAAGCAAATCAATAAGTCTCTAGTTAGGTTAACTAAGAAAGAGAAAGGACATAAATTAACAATTTAAAAATAAAAGAGAGCATCGCTACATGACTAATAACAGAAATGAAAGAGAGAACATCACTATGGATCCCATGGGCATTAGAAGGTAATATAGGGATGATATGAACAACTTTAGGCCCACAAATTTGATAACCTAGATAAAATCTACCACTTTCTTCACAGATAAAATCTGCTAAAACTTACTAAAGAAGAAATAGACAATCTGAGGCCTATATCTATTAAATAAATTGAATCAATAATTTATAACATTATAAAATAGAAAACACTGGTTACAAATAGGTTTACTGGTAAATTCTACCAAACATTTAAAAAATAAATTATACCAATTCTCTGCAGTTGCTTTCAAAAGATAGAAGCATAGGGAATATTTCCTGACCTATTCTATGAGGCCAGCATTACCCTAGTAACAAAGCAGATAAAGACACTACAGAAATTAAAGCTATAGACCAATATCTGTCATGAACATATATGCAAAAATCTTCAACAAAATATTAGTAAATTAAACCCAAAAATGTATTAAAATAATTATATACCACAACCAAGTCAATACAAGTACATAAATACATCATTTTTCCCAGGTATGCAAGTCTGGTTCAGTATTCAAAAATCAGCTAATGTAATCCATCACATGTACAGCTTAAAAAAGAAAACCATATGATCATATCAATAGATGTAGAAAGAACATTTGAAAAAATCCAACACCCATTTATGATAAAAACTTTCAGTAAACTAGGAATAAAGGAAAGTTGCTGCTTCTTCTTTTGATACAGAATATCTACCAATAAAACCCTATACCTACCAACATACTCAATGGTAAGAAAGTGGAAACTTTCTCACTAAGATTGGGAATAAGGCAAGGATATCCCCGTCACCACTCCTTTTCAACATTATACTACAAGTTCTAGATAATTAAATAAGATAAAAAAGGAAATAAAAAGTATTCGGACCATGAATGAAGAGATAAAACTGTCTTTGTTCACAGATGACATGATCGTCTATGCAGAAAACCTGAAACGATTGATAAAAACTAAGTGAATATAGCAAGGTTGCAGGAAGCAATGTTAATATACAAAAGTCAATCACTTACCTAGAGGCTAGCAATGAGCGAGTGGAATTTGAAATTAAAAACACAATACCATTTTTACATTGGCACTCCTCCAAACTGAAATATTTAGATATAAATCTAACAAAATATGTACACTATAAGGAAAATGATAAAATTCTGATGAAAGAAATAAAGTAACTAAATAAATGGAGATATAGTCCATGCTCATGAATAAGAACAGTCAATATTTTCAATGTGTCAATTCTTCCTTATTTGATCTATAGATTCAATGCAATCTCCAATCAAAATCCCAGAAAGTCATTTTGTACATATCAATGAACTGATTCTAAAGTTTATATGGCAACTCAAAAGATCCAGAGTAGTCAAAATAATAGTGAAAAAGAAGAAAAAAGTTGGGGACAGACACTACCTTATTTTAAGACTTACCATAAATCTGCAGTAATCAAAACAGTGTCGTACTAGCAAAAGATAGACAAATAGATCACTTGAACAGAATACAGAGCCCGGAAATAGACCCACATAGATATAGTAACTGATCTTTGACAAAGGAATAAAGGCAATACAATGAAGCAAAGATAATCTTTTAAACAAATGGTGCTGGAATAACTGGGCATCCATGTGCAAAGAAAAAAAAGAATCTAGATACCGACCTTACATCTTTTGCAAAAGTTAACTCCAAATTGATCATAGACTTAAATTGAAAACACAAATCATTAAAACTCCTTGAAAGTAACATAAGAGAAAATCCAGATGACCTTGGGTAGCAGGATGACTTTTTAGATACAACATAAAACATAACATACAACATAATCTGTGAAAGAAATAATTGATAAGCTGGACTTCATTAAAATTAAAACTTCTTCCCTGTGAAAGACAACGGGGTGAGAAGACAAGCCACAGACTGGGAGAAATATTTGCAGAAGACACATGTGATAAAGGACTGTTATCCAAAATATACAACAAATTCTTAAAACTTAACAATAAGAAAATGACTTGATTAAAAATGGGACAAAGACCTTAATAAATACCACACCAAGAAGTTATACAGATGGCACATAAGCATATAAAAAGATGTTCCTCATCTTATGTCATCAGGAAAATGCAAATTAAAACAACAGTGAGATACCACTACACACCTATTACAATGGCCAAAATCCAGAACACTGACAACAACAAATGCTGGCAAGGGTACAGAGCAGCAGGAACTCTCATTCCTTGCTGGTGGGAATGCAGAATGGTACCAAAGCTTTGGATGAGAGTTTCGCAATTTCTTACAAACTAAACATACTTTGATCATATGATCCAGTAAATACACTCTTGGTATTTACCCAAAGGAGTTGAAAACTTACATCTACACACAAAAAAACAGCACACAAATGTTTATGGCAGATTTATTCATAACTGTCAAAACTTAGAAGCAACCAAGATATCCATCAGTAGGTGGGTGGATAAATAAACCATGGTACATCCAGACAATGCAATATTATTTAGTGCTAAAAAGAAATGAGCTATAAAGTCATGAAAAGACATGGAGGAACTTAAATGCATATTACTAAGTGAAAGAAGCCAATCTGAAAAGGCTGCAAACTGTATGATTCCAACTCTATGACATTCTTAAAAATGCAAAACTATGGAGACAGTGAAAAGATCAGTGGTTGCCAGGGGTTTCGTAGGGGGGAGAGAAGAATAGGAGGAGCACAGAGGATTTTCAGGGCTGTGAAAATACTTTGTATGATATTCTAATGGTGGATACATGCAATTATACATTTACCCCAACCCATAGAATGTACAATACCAAGAGTGAACCCTAATGTAAATTATGGATTTGGGGTGATGATGATGTGTCAAAGTAGCTTCATCAGTTGTAACTAACGTACCACTCTGGTGGGGGCCGATGATAATGAGGGAAGCTATGCATGCGTGGGGAAAGGGAGAATATGGGAAATCTCCGTACTTTCCTCTCAAATTTATCATGAACCTAAAACTGCTGTAAAAATAGAAAATCTTTAAGAATATACAACTTTGTATACAATCATCGGTAGTTATGAAAATTACAAGGTGTTTTAATAATATTTTCACAAATACTAATTAATTCTGAGCAATTATCCTTTTAACTCAGACTCTTCCTGGCATAGCTCTGTTTTGATAATGTAGACTTCATAGCCTTTCATTTTATACCCACAGATATGTTTTCAATTGTTCTGCCCACCCACCCTCATCTAAACTCAAATACAATGGAATATATCTAATCACTTAAATAAGGTAAATATTTCAAGTAAACTACACTCTCTACTGGTTGCCCAATTCTCTACCCATTCAGGGATGTGTGTACTATCAAATGCCCTATTATGATCAAACTTCAGACTCTATTTTTTCCTCTCACTGACAATTGAATTACATGGTTTTGATCTCAGATTTGACTCTGTTTGCTTTGTGCCACCATTTGCCTTTTATCTTTGCTGTTTTCCACTGCTTCTACTTTGTATTTCTAACTGCAGTTGGTTCAAATCTCTACAGGGATTTCAGCTGACTCATTTGGGGCTTATTACTTCCACACCTTTCTCAGCAAGTTCAGTGCTACTAGATCTCTTGAAAGCTTTTCTAAGCCTTGTTTTTAGTTCAGTAACATTTCTGCCAATTGACTAGTCCTTATGTCAGTGACAGATGTATGGAGCACATTAGCTCTAGGCCTATCTCTGTATGATAAAATATCTCCTTTTTTTGGACAATGCAACACAATGTCTAGAAAGAAAAAAATAAGTCTGAAAGCAAAAGTTGACATGTGCTTTCATGTTGAACTATCCTTAAGTTCCTTAAAACAGTTCTCTATAATATCACAAAATTCCCTGTATCCAGGGTGAAACAGACTACAAAGGGGGGTTATGCAGTCACTTTTCACAAAAGGCTTTGTTTTTGAAAAAGTGTGATCTTTCAGCTTAGTCTCTTCTTCATGAATATCCAGGAAATTTGAGTCATAGCACCACACATTTGTGCTCCTGGGATAAATGCATATGAGTCTAAAATAATCAGTTGCAAAATATAGAGCGCTCTAGTATTAATTATTGGAGCAACTTATTTCACAACTCTCTAAGTCATCCCAATTCATCGTGATAAAATGGTGATAGTAACAGATCTGAATTCAGAGTGTTGCTCTAGCAAATAACTGAAATAATTTATGTAAAACAGTTACCATACTGCTTGTAATTTTGTAAGTTTTCTGTAAGTTACACCATTAATTTTTAAAATTGTGTTCACATGTGCAAATACTTATCTGAATTAGTTTAAATAACAAAAAATGTACATTTTTATGCATTCAAAGAGTGATGACAATGGGGACTAACCTAGGAAAATATTTTTAAGTGATAGGTTTAAGGCAATACTGCAAAGAATCAAAAAATTATATGTATGTTGTCTTTCCTGGGAGGTAAAGTGGGATGGAGTAATTGTGGGCTTCCTTCGCCAAGCAGATTCAAATCATGGTTTTGCCTCATCTTAACCCTGTGAATTTGGATGATACGTTTAATCTACTTGTTCACATTGCTATTTTCTGACATTCTTTCCACCAAGGATTTTATTGAAGATTAAATCAGAATGTACATACAAAGAGCTTAACAAATACAAGATATCAAGATATGCTATTTCCCTACCTTTGTCCTTGACCCTTTCCAACTCATTCCTTTTTTTCTCCTTAACTATTTTAATACTTAGAGCTAAGCTAGATGCTTCTTTTTAGGTAACTTACAATTTCTAACCCACCTGGCTTTATTCATTTTTTTAATCCAAAATGACCTTGTGGGGTCTAACTTTTAGGCATAGAAGTGGAATGATTTCTAAATGAGTAAAATAAAAAATATGCATGTTTATTCAGATGGATTACTTTTTGTTATATATGTCTTTTATTTTTTAATTAACACATTGTAGTTGTACATATGTATGGAATACAGATCAAATCAGGGTAGTTAGTGAATCCATCATCTTATGCATTTATCATTTCCTTGTGATGAGAACATTCAACAGTCTCTCTTGTAGCTACTTTGTAATAAATTAATACAATAACTTACTTTTAACCACAGTCACCCAATTGTGCAATGGAACAGCAGATTTTATTTCCATTGTATATTTGTAACTTTGTAACTCTTAACAAACCTCTTGCCATTATCCCTCCTCTTACCCCTTCCCAGTATCTGGTAGCCACCATTCTACTCTCTGCTTCTATGGGATCAATGTTTTGGGGTTTTTTTCTTTTTTCTTTTCTTTTCTTTTTTGATTCCACATATGAGTGAGATCATGTAGTGTTTATCTTTCTGTACCTGACTTATTTCACTTAACATGATGTCCTCCAGGTTCATTCATGTCGTCACAAATTACAGAATTTCATTTTTTTTATATCTGAATAGTACTCCATGTGTATATATACATAACATTTTATTTATCCATTCATCTGTTGTTGGATACTTAGGGTGATTCCATATTTGGGCTATTGTGCATAGTGCTGCAATAAAAATGGGAGCGCAAATGTCTCTTCAACACGCTGACTTCACTTCCTTTAGATACATACCCAGTAGTGGGATCACTAGATCAGACGGTAGTTCCATTTTTAATTTTTTAAGGAAGTACCATACTGTTTTCCATATGTACTAGTTTATAATCCTGACGACAGTGTGTAAGTGTTCCCTTTTCACCATATCCACACCAACACTTGTTTTCTTTTATTTTTTTGATAAAAACCATTCTAACTGGAATGAAGTGATATCTCATTACAGTTTTGATTTGCATTTTCCTCATGATTAGTGATGTTGAACTCTTTTCATATATCTGGGGGGTATTTGCATGTTTACTTCTAAGAAATGTCAATTTCGATCTTTTGCTCATTTTATTTATTTATTTATTTTTTTAATTATATTTTTTTTGAGACAGAGTCTCACTCTGTTGCCTGGGCTAGAGTGTTGTGGTGTCAGCCTAGCTCACAGCAACCTCAAACTCCTGGGCTCAAGCAATCCTTCTGCCTCAGCCTCCCAAATACCTGGGACTACAGGCATGCACACCATGCCTGGCTAA
This sequence comes from Cheirogaleus medius, assembly GCA_008086735.1. Classification (NCBI taxonomy): domain Eukaryota; kingdom Metazoa; phylum Chordata; class Mammalia; order Primates; family Cheirogaleidae; genus Cheirogaleus; species Cheirogaleus medius. The sequence goes on along the minus strand of VBSM01002937.1, from coordinate 23,467,620 downwards.
TTTATTCTATATATATTTTCAGTTGGCCAATTGATTTCTTTCTATTTTTAGTAGAGACGGGGTCTCACTCTTGCTCAGGCTGGTTTTGAACTCCTGACCTTGAGCGATCTGCCCACCTCAGCCTCCCAGAGTGCTAGGATTACAGGCGTGAGCCACCATACCTGGCCTCTTTTGCTCATTTTAAAATCATATTATTTGGGTTTTTTGCTATTGAGTTGTTTGAATTTCTTATACTAATATAGTCTAGATATTACCTATTGTCATATGTATAGTTTGCAAATATTTTCTCCCATTCTGTATGTTATCTCTTTACTCTGCTGATTATTTTATTTTCTGTGAAGAATTTTTTAGTTTGATGTAACCTCTTTTATCTATTTCTGTTTTTGTTGCCTGTGTTTTTGAAATCTTATTTTAAAAATTCTTGCCAAGCCTAATGTTGCAATGCACTCTCCCTAGGTTTTCTGTTAGCAGTTTCATAGTTTTGGGTTTTACATTTAAATTTTTACTATATATTGAGGTGATTTCTGTATATGGTGAGAGGTAGGAGTCTAGTCTCATTCTTCTTCACTAGGATATTAAATTTTTCTAGCACCATTTATTGACACGACCATCTTTTTCTCAGTGTGTGTTCTTGGTAACTTTGTCAAAAATCAGTTGGCTATAGGTGCATGAATTTATTTCTGGACTTTCTATTTTGTTCCATATGTCCATGTGTCTGTTTTTATGCCAGCACCATGCTTTTTTTGGTTATTATAACTGTACAGTACCTTTTGAAATAAGAAAATGTGATATTTCTCACTCTGTTCTTTTTGCTCCGGATTGCTTTGGTTACTCAGAATCTTTTGTAGTTCCATATGAATTTCAAGATTGTTATTTCTATTTCTGTGAAGAATGCCATTGGCATTTTGATAGGAATTGCATTAAATTTATAGATCACTTTGTCATATTAACAATATGAATTAATCCAGATCGTGAACACAGGATATCTTTCTATTTATTTATGTCCTCTTCAATTTATTTTATCAATGTTTTATTGTTTTCAGTATAGAGATCTATTATCTCCTTTGTAAAGTTTACTCCTAAGTATCTATTTTTTTCCCAGTTCACTATTAGCCTATAGAAATATTACTGGTTTTTGTATGTTCGTTTTGTATCCTGCAATTTTACTGAATTTGTTTATTAGTTCTGAGAGTTTTTTGGTAGAATCCTCAAGGTTTTTTATATATAAATAACAACATGTTGTCTGCAAACAAGGACAATTTGAGTTCCTCTTTCCCAATTTGAATGCCTTTGATTTTTTTCTCTTGTCTAATTGCTGGAACTAGGACTTCCAGTTCTATGTTGTATAGAAGTGGCGAAAGTCAGCATCCTTGTATTGTTTCTGTGCTGCATGATGTTAGCTGTGGGCTTGTCATATATGCCTTTTATTATGTTGAGGTGTAGACCTTCTATACATAATTTGTTGAGAGTTTTTATCATGAAGGAATGTTTAATTTGGTCAATGCTTTTACTTCATCTATTGAAATGATCATATAGTTTTTGTCTTTCTTTCTATTAATATGGTATATCATATTTATTGATTTGTATATATTGAACATCCTTGCATCAGAGAATCCCACTCAATTATATTGGATGATTTGTTAATGCACTGTTGAATTCAGTTTGCTAGCATTTTGAGAATTTTTGCATCTATGTTCATCAAGGATATTGAGCTACAATTTCCTTTTTTCACTGTGTCTTTTTCTGGTTTTAGAATTAGGGTAATGCTAGCCTCATAAAGTGAGTTTGGACATGTTCCCTCCTTTTCAATTTTCTGAAATAGTTTGAGGAGAATTTGGGTTAGTTCTTTAAATATTTGGTAGAATTTAGCAATGAAGCCATAAGATCCTGGGCTTTTCTTTGATGAAAAACTTTTTGCTACTGGTTCCATTTAGTCACTTATTATTGTTCTTTTCAAACTTTCTATATCTTCATAATTTAATCTTGGTAGTGGTATGTGTCCAAAAATGTATCCATTTCTTCCATATTATCAATTTTTTAGCATTTATTAATATTAATAATTCTTCATAATAGTATCTTATCCTTTTTATTTATGTAGTATCAGTTGTAATGTCTCCATTTTCATCTCTGACTTTATTTAATTGGGTCTTACCTTTTTTTCTTAGTTATTCTAAGGCTTGTCAATTCTGTTTATCTTTTCATAAAACCAACTCTTCATGTTGATCTTTTAAATAGTCTCTTCATTTGTTTATTTCTGCTCTGAGCTTTATTATATCCTTCCTTCTACCAATTTTGGATTCAGTTATTATTTTTCTAGTTCCTTGAGGTATACTATCTTTTTTTTTCTTTTCTTTTCTCATGTAAGCATTTATTGAAATGAATTTCTTTCTTAGAATTACTTTTGCTGTGGCCCATAGGCTTTGGTATTATGTGATTCTATTATCATTTGTCTCAGGGAATTTTTTAATTTCTCTTTTAATTTATTCATCAATCCAATTCATCATTTAGAAGCATGTTGTTTAATTTCCATGTATTTGTAGAGTTTCTTAAGTTTTTCTTGTTATTGATTTCTAGTTTTATACTATCATGGTCAGAAAATTCACTTGATATAATTTCTATCTTCTTTAATTTGTTAAAACTTGTTTTGTAGCCTAACATGTAGTGTTTCATGTGAATTTTAGAAGAATGTGTATTCTGCATCTGTTGGATGGAATATTCTGTAAATGTGTCTTAGGTCCATTTGGTCTATAGTGCAGTTTAAATCCAATGTCTCCCTGTTTACTTTCTGTCTAAACTGTCCATTGATGAAAATGGGGTGTTGTGGTCCCCTACTATTATTGTATTGCAGTCTATCTCTCCCTGTAGATCTAATAATGTTTATTTTTTTATGTCTGGGTGCTCCAGTGTTGAATGCATAGATATTTACAATTGTTTACAATTGTTATATTGTTGAATGCATATTTACAATTGTTATATTTACAATTGTTATACAATTGTTATACCCATAGATATTTACAATTGTTATATTTACAATTGTTATATACAATTTTTGAATTGATCCCTTCTTTGTCACTTTCACAGGTTTTTTTTTTTTTTTTTTTTTTTTTTTTTTTTTACTTAAAGTCTATTTTATCTAAGTATAACTACTCCTACTCACTTTGGTCTCTATTTGCATAAAATATGTTTCCATCCCTTCAATTCAGCCTAAGTTTTTCAATAGCAATTAAATGAGTGTCTTTTAGGCAGTGTATAGTTGGTTCTTATTTTTTTTTTAAATGCATGTACCTACTCTGTTATCTTTTAATTTAACCAATTTTTATTCAAAGTGATATTGACAGGAAAGAACTTACTCCTCCCATTTTGTTAATTATTTTGTGTGTGTTTGTAGATCTTTGTTCCTTTTTTTATCTCATTGTTTACTTCTGTGGATTGGTGCTTTTCTGTGGTAGTAAGCTTTGTTTACTCTCTCTTTCTCATTTGTGTATTTGCTGTAATTTCTTCTTCTTCTGTGGTCACCATGAAGATAACATAATGAGTTTTGTAATTATACTAGACTATTTTAAGCTAATAATAACTTAACTTTGGTCACATAAAAATACACTAGACCTTTTCCCTCCCCCCATTTATATTTTGTCCCCTTAATTTACATCTTTATATATTGTGTGTTATTTAGCCACTAACTGTTGCTGTTTTGGGTTTTGACCATTTTGACTTTACATTTTCATACTACAGGACTGAAAGACTTTATAGCACCATTACATCACTGGAGTATTCTAAGTTTGATCATGAATTTACCTCTACTGGTGAGTTTTATACTTTTACATATTTTCATGATGGCAATCACCGTCCTTTTCTTTCCAGCTGTAGTACTCCCTCATGCATTTCTTGTGAAGCCAGCATAGTGGTGATGAATTCCCTCAGCTTTTGCTTGTCTGGCAAGGAGGATAACTCTGTTGGATATAGTATTATTGGATGACAGGGTTCTTTTTTTCCCCTAGAACTTTGAACATGTTATCCCATTCTTTCCTGCCCTGTAAGGTTTCTGATGAGAAATCTGCTGATAGTCTAATGGAGATTGCCTTATATATGACTTGACACTATTGTCTATCAGCTTTTAGAATTCTCTCTTTATCTTTCCCATGTGAATAGGTCTGCCTGTTCCCCAGCCGGGTGGGATGCCAGATGGATTTGGGCACCAGGGCCTTGGTTATTACATCAGGCCTAGGCTCCAGGCAGCTGGAGTAGTGATCCTGCAGGGACCCATGTTAACACTGTGTATTGATGGACGGGCCTCAGTGATGCGGAGGTTCAGTGGCTACTGGCCCCAAGGGCAGGACACGCTCTCGCCAGTGGGTCTGGTTTTAGGAAGCCGCTGTGCTACTTAGCCCACAGAGGTGGCAGTGCAAAGGTGGTTCTTACTCTGAGGCCGTGCATCTGTGTGAAATTCTGGAAACTCTTCAAATTTGATTTTTGTCTTGTAAGAACCAGGGGCACTTCTGTAGTAAGGCATCAGTGGTAACAACGGGGACTGTTGTGGGTCTGTAGCTTACTATTATCCTATGAGAAGAGGATGCCCCTGACTCCAGGCTTATTCCAGCAGGCTTATTCCAGTGGCAAAGGCAAAATGCCTCCCTCCCCTCTCTGTGTTGTCACTCCTTTTGTGCTCTCTGGTATAATTCCTCAGTCACCCCAGTTGAAATGTTGTTGTATATTCATTATTTTGGTCCTTTTTTGTGGGGGAACCAAGTGCCCGGCAACTCTAGTTGGCCATCTTGCTGATGTCTCTCCTAGATGGATTACTTTTAATTTTTTAGAAAGATAATGACAAATAATATATCAAATATCTTTTCTATCCTATGTTAGAATCTAAGAATAAATTGACAACACCTTTATTGATGTTTCATTACCAAAACTATTCTTAGCAAACCTGGAGGCTAATTTTCTATGTTTGAATCATGGTTTTCGCTGTTAACAGAAGTGTAATTTTGGGCAATTACTTAACTGCCCTGTGTTTCTGTTCCTCATCTGTAACATGGGGGAAAATATAAAATCTACCTATCTATCTATTTGGTTTTGTGAAGATCAAAAAAAGTTAAATTTGCAGCATGTTTCAAATAGTGCATGGCATAGCCTTACAAAAATACTATGTAAGTTTTGGCAAAATTATTTTAAACAAACCACTTTTTCACAACTATCCCATTGAAAAAATATGCTATAATATTCAATAACCACTGAAATATCAAAACTTTGTTTATATAAATAATAATAGAGGCATTCTGAGGATATCGTGATACTACATTGAGCTAAATTACCGGTCTTATGCTGGGGCATAAAAGTGATCAGAATGCCTAGTTTTCCCCATCTCTACATAAACCTTTATTATATGGCTATTGGAATTAATAGGGGTCAGAAAAGTTCTCAGAACCACATTGACACTTGTATATGGACATAAGCTAAAACATAAACCTCAAATCTAAAATCAGTGCAGTGAAATCTATGAAAATAAATCAAGGAAGTACATTTGCTGTGTGGCTTAATGGGCATCCAGTTTGATTCCTCCTACTTTTTCAATTGGTTGATTTAGCATTTTGTAGTGGCTTTAGTATAAACATTTAAGAAGTGAATATAATACTTATCTACCTCACTATTCAGACTGATGATTGTAGTTTGACAACCTAAGGTGAAATATCTATTCTGAGTGGAAATAGTTATTACTATCAGATGTGTTTTCAAAGATGAAAACAATGTCAAATTTTAGGGCCATAAACTACTTTCAGTCACTACTGTTTTCATGTGTATGTTTATGTTTCAAAGGTCTCTTGATCACAAATAGAACTTTTTTGAAAATATCAAGGCCATTTGTGTTCCCTGTATTTAGACTACTTCTGAAGCTTTAGATGCAATGTTTATCAAAATTGTTTTTCTCATAAAGGTGAAGAGGACATTTCTAGACTACTAGCTACATATTTGGAAATGGTCTGTCAGATAGTCAAGCATATAAATAAGAACTGGAAGCAGCCGGAACAGAATTGAATTCCTCTGGATAATTGGCAAATGTGTCACCCAAGAGAAGCAAGCACTCTGTCTAAAATAATGTTGACTGATGAGATAGGGCCTGTCTTCCCAAATATACCACGTATTTTCACACACACAAAAAAATTCAGTGTCCAGAGACATTTTAAATTTCATGACTATGTACTTTAAAATCAAATGGGACAGTTTCTTGAAACCTTAGTAAAAGGAGTCAAGATGTCAAACTATTTTTGTAATCAATCTCAGACTCATGTTTTGGAAACGCATGTTCCAGTAAGTAAAACAGAATATAAATAAACAGTTCAGTAGAAAGGTCTCAATTAAATACATTTATGAAATTTATACCTTTGAGCTAATTTAATAGCATTGTTCAGGTTTAGCAGTGGGAAAACATCCCACTGGCTTATGTAGGATGTCTCTTTACATAAAGGGAAATAATGAATATATTAAGAAAGTGATTTGGAAAGTGGTAAAGAATTTTTAAATGAGAATTACCCATATAATGGCCTTATTTGACATTTTTAATTATAAAATCAAACACAAATATAATCATGAAATCAATGTTTATTCTGATATATTGGTAAAAATACTCATTCGTTTTCTCTCTCAGACATCAAGAAATATAGTATTTTAGAGACTTCATGTAAGTGGAATCATGCAGTATTTGTCCATCTGTGAATAACTCATCGCACTTAGCATAATGTTCTCCAAGTACACCCATCTTGCCACAAAGGGCAGAATTTCCTTCTTTTTAAGGCTGAATAATATTCCATTATATGAATATAACACACTGTCTTTGTCCACTCATCTGTTGATAGACATTGAGATTTTTTATATATCAAATTTATTGTGAATAATGTTACAAGAAATATGAGAGTTCAGATATCTCTTTGAGATCTTGATTTCAATTCCTTTGCCTGTATACACAGAAGTGGAATTGCTGGATCTTATGGTAGTTCTATTTTTGATTTTTTGAGGAATCTCCATACTCTTTTCCATAATGGCTTCACCATTTTATATTCCTACCAACAGCGTGCAAGGATTCCAATTTTTCTACATCCTCATCAACACATGTTATCTACCATTATATTTTATACTGAATTTTTAATTTATTTTATTTTTATATGTGAAATATCTCAAAGATACCAAAAATTACAGAAAACAATTTAACGAACACTCTTGTCATTACCACCCAGCATTTAAATAGATTTTTGAGGAGTAATCAAGAATCTTAATCAGTTTTTATAGCATTGATATTTATAGGGAAATATGTATATATTTTTCATATTTTTATTATTTTGTTTTTTAATATTTTGATATATTTAATATAACTTCCTCCATAATGCAGAACAATTATATACATCAGTGGTGGAAAATAGTATACAAAAAAGAAAAACACCACCATGTAGCACATTTGGCTCCTTGGAAATCACTCACACTTCTTAAATTGGAATTATATATCTAGGGCATTTTTGCCAGAAATAATTTATCTTTTTCCATGTTCACATGTTCAAAGAAATCTTTCTCTTTTTTTCCCTCTACTTTAGAAGCCAACTTATACTTATGAAAACTACTCCTGGTTTAGCCTGTGTTCTATTCTTTTTTTATTAAATTCATCTATATTTTTTTAATTTCAAAATATTACAGGGGTCCAAATGTTTTTGGTTACATGGACCACTTTTGTAATGCTTGAGTGAGGGTTATAAATATGCCCATGTACTACAATATTGTATTGTACACTCAAAAAATGTATTAAGAAGATAGGTGGTCTTATGTATGCTTATTATAAATTAAGCAAAAAGCCACAAGGAAACTTTAAGAAGTGATGAATGTGTCCACTAACTTAATTACCGTAAAGATTTCACAAGTGTACGCATGTGTCCAAACCCATCAAATTTTATACAAGAAATATGTGCAGTTTCTTGGTATACAAATTATACTTCAATAAGGCCATTTTTTAAAAAAAGAAATGTAGTACAGGAAAAGACAAATTATTACCTCAGTTAAAAATCCCTATTTGAAGGAACTTATCTCAGTTGAGAAAATTTGTTAAATATTTAAAAATTATTCATTTCTATTTGCCCTTAGAATAACACAAGTAAAACTAAACTTAGTGTTAATTTCTGTTAGTCTTAGATGCTAATTTATAAGCCACATTGGTTATGAAATTTAAATGAAGAAGAAAAATGACTAGAACTACAACACAATACTAAGAAAAATATACTAAGAACAAAAATTTTTGGATGTAAGACTAAAATTATTATATATGAGCAAGAAATGCTGTTTTTAGCCAATTTTTACCACTTCTGAAGATATGGGATATTGGGCATAATATTAAATCTGAAACTTTCATTTATTTATTTGGTAATAATTATGGAGAATTTAAATTATTTATTGTAATTAAATCTTAACCAGATGAAGAAATAAGCATACAAATAATGAAATAGAGGTCTGGAATGTGCCAAGTATTATAATAGTCACTATATATTATGTCTAATCATTTAAAAATGCTTCCAGGTAAGGGTTAGACTCCACTTTACTTATTAAAAAAATAAATAAATGAAGATCAGAGAGACTCCCTAACTTGTTCAATACTTTGAATTCAAACCAAAATCAGTGTTGTTGCTAAGCTTTTTTTAGGAATAATAATGATAAATAGTTTTAATTCAAGGGAAAATATTTTATTTAAGTTTAACAAATCTATTTTCAGAATTGCGAGGTAAGAGAAATCATTTCTGTAATTACCTATCCCTCTCTTCTGCTTAAATCATCATTTGAAAATACAGCTGTTCAGGATAGATCATCAGCCAAGATTTAACTATTAGCAGTTAATTCCATGGGTCAAATTAATTGAATCTATCTTAGAATTCTTATGAGTTTAGAAAAATAGCTATGAGTTATTGTTGCATTTTTGTACAGATTATTGTCCCTTGTAAAATATCATGTTTCCTACAAATTCAATTTTTAGAACTCTTTAGCTATGGTTTACAGACTCTATGTGGACTGGTCAATAAAGATTTTAATTTATGCAGGTTAGAATTATAGCCAAAGGGGTGGTTGGAGTTGGCACCATGCAGAACAGCTAAAACTCTGTATCTTAGTCTATTTTTGTGTGTTTCTATAACAGAATACAACAGACTGGGTAATATTTAATGAACAAAAATTTATTGGTTCATGGTTCAGGAGTCTGGGAAGTCTATGACTGAGGGACTGGCATCTGGTGAGGGTCTTCTTGCTGAGTCATAGTCTGGTGGAATGCATCACAGAGCAGAAAGATGAGAGCAAGCGTGGGATAGCACACCCATTCCCATAATAACAGCATTGGCCCATTCATAAAGGCTCTGCCCTCATGACATAAACACCTCTTAAGGTCTCACCTCCAAATAACATTTCAATGGCAAATAAATGTCAACATGAGTTTTGGAGGGAACAAACATTCAAACCATAGCACTCAGATAGCAAATACTCAGTTTTCCTGGCCTTAAGATCAGAGGACAGAGTGAATGCTAGCCACAGCCACTGTAAAGTCTGAGGAGAATCCCAGCAAAGAGAAGCCATGAGGGGAGAGCCCCAAATGAATGCACATATAATTTGTGAAAATATTTGGTTGACCATGGAACCATGCATATATAATATAAATTCAAAGTAGGTCAGTTAAAGATAAAATATCTGATCTTTGATTTGAGTTGCCATCCAAGAGACAGGGTTTGATGTTTAAATCTAACCATGTTAACTGCTCACTAAAACAAAAATCAAGACTGTTCAGAGGAATATAACAGAATTCATTTAAATTTTTTTT
>VBSM01002937.1:23441441-23457688 GCA_008086735.1 Cheirogaleus medius | reverse complement strand
GCCTCCCTAGGCTCAACCAGGAAGAAATAGAATTCCTGAATAGACCAATATCAAATACTGAAATGGAAACAGTAATAAAAAACCTTCCTAAAAAGAAAAATCCTGGACCAAATGTTTTCACACCCGAATTTTACCACACCTACAAAGAAGAACTGGTGTCTATCCTGCAGAAATTATTCCACAACATCGAGAAGGATGGAATCCTCCCCAACACAGTTTATGAAGGGAACATAACTCTGATACCAAAACCAGCAAAGGATACAACAAAGAAAGAAAACTACAGACCAATATCCTTTATGAATATAGATGCAAAAATTCTCAACAAAATCCTAGCCTATCAAATCCAGGTGCTTGTCAAGAAAATAATCCGTCACAACCAAGTGGGCTTAATCCCAGGGATGCAGGGATGGTTCAACATACGCAAATCTATAAATGTAATTCACCATATAAACAGAAGCAAAAACAAAAACCATATGATCCTCTCAATAGATGCAGAAAAAGCATTCGACAAAATTCAACACCCTTTTATGATAAGAATGCTCAACAAAATAGGCATAGATGGGGCTTACCTAAAAATGATATAAGCCATACAGAAGAATATAACAGAATTCTTGGCCTCCACAACAATATAGTAACCATGTTTCAGATATAATCCGGGAAAATATTAACCATTTTCAAGAAAAAAATACAATAAATGGAGACCATTTATTGAGATGAACTAGGTGTTGTAATTAGTAATTGAGAATTTAAAACAGTCTTTTATAACTAAACTCAATGGAAATTATAATCCTAATGAATAAAAAGATAGGGAATCTAAGCAAAAAGATAGAAAATAAACAAAGGAGCCAGATGAAAATACTAGAATTGAAAATTACAATCTCTGAAATAAAAATTTCATTGATTGTGTTTAAGAGTAGAGTGGAGATGAAAAGGAAAAGAGTCAGTAAATTTCAAGCTAGATCAATAGATATAGTCTAGTAAAGAGATTATTTCTTATTTTTTTCAAGTCAATTCTTGCAGCATAACAATTTCACTAGCTTGGATCCTTTTTGAGATAATAATAATATTAGGTTGATCATTCTCTCCAATAGTATCGTCCTTAATGTTATATTAGGACAAAAGGTTTAAAACTGTGCTAATAAAAAAAAACAGCAACAAATTTATTCACCCTCTATACTTTGATAAGTATGATTAGTTACACATGCTAACATTTTAACAACCTGAGTATCTATCAATTTTATTACAAAATAAATCTTTGGTTCCAAATTATATGATAATGTTGATGTTAAATGTTATTTCGATGATATTTTTCAGATTATGTTATGGTCATTATTGATCCAAGTTCGTATATGTCTATTATGCTTGGAGCTTAGGTGACTCAGTTTATATTTCTCATCAAATTCCTCAAAGACTTACTTATAAAGCAAAAAATGACAACTTTTAAAATTTGTAATGAAATATACTAAACTTGGATGGAGGGTAACTTATTTTATGCTATTTTGTTTTCTAGTATGAAGATGTCTTAAGAAAATAAATGAAAATCAGAAGCTTTATGAGCAGAATCAGGGTAAAAATGTGGTCTTAGATTTTCTTGAAGCAAGCATAGCCTAATAAAATTCCTGTCTTCGAAAGAATACCACAATATTACTTTTTGAGATAAATGTATCATTTATTGGCCTTTGCTTCTTTGGCATGGTAATCTATCCAATTTATTTAATATTTATATTGTACTATTGATATAAAAGTTATCTGAAAGCTTCCATTTTTCTTTGTACTTTTAAGTGCAAACAGAGATTCAAAAGAATATCAAATTGAGTATAAAAGAATCGGGATCAATACTTTGGAATCAGTGCATTCTCTCCCCCATAAAGCACGGAAACCCTAACAGGTAAATTCCTGCTCCTCAATTCCTGGATTCAGTAACGGTCAGTGACATCTGATATACAAGCTGCATCTGATTTCTAAAATCTCTCTTTTTTTCAATCCTTCAAAAGCCTAGGTTAATTTTGTGGCAGTGTAGCCCTTTGTAATAGGTATGTATGCTTTCATCTGCGTTGTTTCCCTTATTTCACCTGTTCTCTAAATCACTTTATAATAATAAAAGATCCTATCATCCTTTTAATGTTCAATCTGATGTTCACCTTAAAGGCCCAGTCTTGTAATGGCTATTCCTGGAGTCCTACAGAATTAAAAATACTTTTATCTCTACAGCTTTAACAGAACATTTTCTTATGGTAGAACCAAGACAGCAGCAAAACCTAAAAACAATTTTATCTTGCTTAATTTTTGTAGAGCTTTATTCTACATGACAGGCTAATTATCTGCTTCCCTTTATTTTTGACCAAATGAAAACAAAGAATAGAGATTACCCATCTGAAGAATAGTAATTTCACATCACATTTTAACTCAGAGTAACCCTAATGAATTCTTGTTATTGAATTGATTGATGATCAATTTTTTGAGTCAGAGAAGCAGTTCAAAAAGAGTTCTTCTACTTTCAATTACTCCCCTAAATCTCCATTGTGATCATTTAGGCTTTCTTTTTTTCCTCTTTCTTCTAGGAAGAAATTTAGTCTTTTTACACAAAAATAATGGCCCGCTTTATCCTAATAAAAGATGCTTGCATTTTGGAGGCATGGGTATGATAATGGTGGGGACTGAATTAAATATGCACTCTTCATGTAAATAGCCAACATTTCTCCTATATTCTCCTAATACTAGAAGACGAGAATTCACAAAGTTGAGATTTTTCATGGGCCTGACAAAGTGAACTTAAGCAGTAGGAAACTAGAAAAGCTCTAACCGTGGTTGTACTTTATACACCATGGGTATTTTAAGATTAATAATGTAGTTTTATCTCAGTGTGGGGCCAGTGTTAATAACTAGTCCTGTTCAAGGGAAGCTTCAAGAATGCTATAATTGAAAGTTGCCCAATTGTGCATGAACTAACCTAACTTTCCAGCAGCACAATTCATCTTAGTCAGTATTTCATTTAAATAACAAACTTTCAGTAAACCAGCAAGCATCTTTACTTTATGTATTATCAACTTTGATGCCCTGAATGTGTTTCTGCTTTTGCAAATGATGGTACATGCAAATAGCATTCTGACAGATACTGATTACAAAATCAGGCAGGCAGAAAAATTCATTTATGGTTAAAAGAACAGCAAATGTTACAATTCTCAATCTTCAGCAAAACAATAATCATTTTACCTACAGCTAAGTTACCCATTGTTATGGCATACATTTTTTACAAGTTAATATTTTATGGTTCTTTTGATTGATTTTTTTTTACTACAGCAATGTTTTTTCAGCTATCTTCATTTATGTCTATTTTCTGATTATTGAGATCTTATCTGTTAAACTAATTATATTAGAACAGCAAGTTTACTTAAAAGTGAGAAAGAAATACAACTTCCATAATTACATATTGTATATGAATGATACTCAAACCCCCACCCATGATCCATGGGGGTGTGTATTATAAACATTTCTTTTGACTTTTGAGTGGTAACCCAGAGGGAAAAACAGTAAAACAGGGTATTTTCCATTGTTTCTCACAGTGGAATACAGTCTTGTATCTTCCTCTCTTCGATCTACTTGGCAGAACTTAAATCTAGACTCTAGCATCATTTAGGCACAACTTGCAAATTTTTTTAAGTGGAAGTTAACAAATGTCTACATTCGTAATATCATTTAATGTCTCTCCTTAAATTATTTAAGATTATCCTGAAGCTATTAATTGTCTGACAAATTTAGATTTATTATATGTGCATTTCCAGAATTTATAATTTAATATATTTTTTAACTCCATGGGGCTAGGTCAACTCAAAATTGCAGGCTATTGTTCAACATTGTCACATGGATGTTCTTGAGCAAAAATTTCTTATTAGCTATTCAAATGTAATGTGCAGGCTGGAGTCTTGGCATGACTGTTCTGATGCCCATCTGTCATCATTATTTTGCCCATTCGTGTTGTGATATGCCAAGATGAACTAGAGACAGAAGCCAACAAAGGTCTGAATGAGGGATCTAGCCTTCAGGACATACAACTAAACTAATTTTCCCCTGTAAAATGTTTCTTACAATGAGCAAATCAGTGAGAACTTATTTTTAAGGATTTTCCTAATACTTGTCTTCTGTAAGTAAAAATTATAAGTAATAAAATTTTGCTTAGATTTTTACTTCAGTGAGGTTCATATCACATAACCAGACTTACTACTTGTGTTTTTAAGTCCTAGATTGTAATATATAAAAATTTTGTTGTAACCTCTGATACATTAGAAATTGTTACAGCTTAGTAGGTTAGTAGTACTTAGAGATATTCAGTTTGATAAGAGAAACAGTCAAGTCTTAAAGAACTATTAATTCTGGGAGTCCATATAAAAAAGATAAAGGATCCATACTAAGGTGAGAAGGTGGTGGGAAGAATAAAAGCATTAAAGTTCAGGGATAGATCACCATTAGGGACCAAAAGGTGAATTCAGGTGCTTAGTTTCAGAGTAAGGGGATAACAAGCTGGTAATAATCTAGGTGAATTTTCCAAAATGTATTCTCATTTTGGGGTCTTCAAGGCATAAAATTAAATAGTTTTACACTATCACTCCCATCAAGGTAAGTAGTTATCAATCAAATTGATTCAAACATTATGAAATTCCAAAAACAACGTTGATTCAGGCCCTGATGATTAAACTAATTTAACAACTAATAATCTGGAGAACAATTCTCCTCCTTTCAGCATTTTGTCCCATTAGGGTGATACAATCTACATAGTAAACTAGCTGCTGAGTATGTATAGAGTAAAAAGATGAAACATCCACTACTTTCCCCCAGTTTTAGTATTTTCAAGGCCAATTCATGTGGCTTTAAACTGTGAAAAAAAAGCTTCCAGGAAGTGAATACAAATTAACAAAAATTTAAGAGGCAACATATTGTGCCTTTAAGATTCCAAATAATCATTTCACAAAGAAAAACTATGTCCTTACTGATATTTCCACCTTTTCCCATCCCTAAGTATTTTTTGAAACACTAAAATCTCTCCCTGAATTTACACAAAACTATCAGGATTGGTATCCTCAGCTTGGAATATAAACCTAGAGACAGAAGTAATGGCTTTTTCTCTAGTGACTTCTTCCCCTTAAATGCAATGGCAGGCTCGAATATCTTCTGCATATAGTGCTAAAGCAAGTGATTTCAATACAGGGTCCCAAAGGCTCTGTAGATAGAGCTGAATCTCAATAAGTTTGGTTCCTCTGTAGTCATGTATTTTATCCTATACATTTAAAAACATCATTATTATAAAGGGTTCATAGCGTTTATGGGACTGACAAAAAGGTCTAAGAACATAAAAGGTTAAGAATACACATTCTGGAATCCCTAGGCTCCAGGATGTGTCTTCTTAACTGCCAAACATCATTTAAGATATGTACTTGATGCAGAAACAATATGAACACCAAACAAAACAAACAGCGAAATAGCAATTGATTATGTTCTTCAGTCTGTTTTGTTGGCATCAACAGATACAGATCATTAATAACCAACATAGACTAAGTGCTTCTTTGTTAAATCTGGGGCCCATAATTGAATTCATTTCACAACACACTGAAAGCAAAGCAAGCAAAGTGCCATTTAGTCTTCAGGGTCACAATTAGGACCATGTCACACACAATCTCACTGAGTGTCTGAATTGCCTATGGAAAAGACTCTAAAATAAATTAATTGATCATTTTTAGATACTTGTTGCAGCCAAGTTTGAGTAGGGAAAATTAATGATTCATGTCGTAGAGACAAATTGTAAGAAAGTTTCATTGAATAATTTATGTGAATGGTGTTCACAATTCTGTGCCCTGTTCTTTATAGTTTCAAGATCTTTCATCTTTTATTTTATTGCTACTTAAAATTCCATTCTAAGAAACATTAGGCCACTATTTTAGGAAATATAGAATCTGTTTATGATTTGGTTTCTCAACTGTAATACATGCTTTCACACCTTTAAAAATAATATCATTCAACTTCACTTTCTGAAGATTTGAATTTATGTTTATCTTCCATTAAAAGCGATGGCTTCAATTTACAAGAAGTCTAATGGAGATTCCTTATCGCTTTTTATAACAAAAAAGATTCAGCTACACTGTGTAAGGTTTGAATCCCTACAAGCCTTCACCAGGCCCACGATCTTACATAAAAGTGATATGTGTAGTCTTTTATGTGTTAACACAAATCTAAATAAGCTTCACTATAATCATCGGGGATGAAGTATTTTTATTACAAAAAGCTCTATAGTGCATTAGTCAATTAGTTATCTTTCTGATGGTTAGTACCTCTTCAGTGTGCCATTTGTCATGGCATTTATCCAATATGGTACTTTATATGGATAATAACGAAAGGAAATAAAACTACACATCTAAACTCTCCTTGGAGGTAATTACATTGTCAAATTTATAGGTAATGAGAAAATTTTCTAAGCTTTTAAAACATTGTGACATGGATTATAGAGTTTGTTTGTTTATTTGTGTTTCTGTTGGCTAGCTGTCTCAACAAACATTATTTTTACAAGTGAGGTTTCACACAATCAACAAATCACAAAGACAATCCTGAGGATATGTTTGGAAGCATAAAAATTTTTAAAAGCCAGTGTAAAATGATTGATTGCTGAACTTGGAAAAATAAACTATTCTGTCGACTGGGCTTAAAATAAATATATGTCTAATATTTCAGGACATAATATGCAACTGAAGTTAGTAGTCAGTAAAGCTTCCTATTGTATGAAGTCAGAAATCTGTGAAAATCTTTTTTTCCATAAATTAACCTCAAAAGTCTATGACTACTTTGTAAGTACTTGGAGTCTATACTGGTATGACTATCCTTCCCTCAAGAATTTGAAAATAAGGAAAAATGTGTTGTACACCAAACATTACAATATGGAAACAGAACAAAATGAATCAGATTATGACAAATCGCTTTTATGGGGCACAGTTGCATATAGGGTCCATATGATTATAAAAAATGTCAATTTTTTTCCAGTTGCTCAGGCCAAAGAGCTTGTAGTCATCACTTCCTTCTTGCCTATATTTGACTTGTGTTTTAACTCCATTCCCACAACAAACCCTACAGCCCTACCAAGAAAATCCATAACCGCATCTACTGCCTCCATCCGTTTCCAAAGGAATGAATTTCTCCTGCTAGAATTATTGCAATAGCCTCTGACTGGTCTTCCTGCCTCTGCCTGTGTCTCTTCAGTCTATTATCTAAACAATGGCCAGAGTGATGCTGTTACAATGTTTGTTTGATCACACTGTTCCTCTTCTCACCCTCACCCTCTAAAGTCTTCCAGGTCACTCAGAAAAGAGGCCAGCATCTTTAGAATGATTGAAATGGCCCGGCAGGACCTCACACCCTCCACATCCTGCTTATGCCCCGTCTCATCAGTCTTCATCTCATCTTCTGCTGCTCATCTCCTCGCTCGCTCTCTCTGGCCACACTGGCCATTTCGCTCTTCATGAAATTCAAAAGGCCAAGTTCTGTCTCAGAATCTTGTTATTGCCTTGGAGCATTTTACTCCTTTTAGATTCCTGCCAAATGCCTCCTTCTCAGCCGGGGCTTCTCTGATGATCCTATTCTAAATTGTATCGCCAGGTCAAGTACCCCTCTTGACCTCTTTTTCCCAACACTCTATTCATGTTCTTCATTTATTTGCCTCTATAACACTTCCCTTCTACCCTCTCCTGCATTTTACCTATTTTATTAACTGTTTATCCTTGTTAGAAAGCTCTTTTAGAATATAAATAAATATTTGTTTATTTTGTTCACTGCAGTATCCCAGCACCCAGACAGTGCCTGGCATGGAGTGGAAGTTCAATAATTATTTGCTGAATAAATAATTAGATAAAGGAATAAATGGCTCATTAGAGGAAGATCTATAAAGGAACAGATATACAAATCCCTTGAAGATACAATATGACTTCCATACCATGATAAGCCAAAATTTAACAAGTTCACATGTATTAGGAGAGAATATGTGAGGGAGAAGATAGATAGGAAACAGCAACATGAAAGTATAAAGAATCTCTGACACAAAATCTGCTGGTGTTCTCTGCCTTAGGAGAGAAGCCTTTGCTAAGGACTTCAAGGATTTCCTTCAAGTGCGGTGGTGACCTGCTCATGTCAGGCTATCTTAGCTTAATGTCATTAACATTAAATTCTTCTAATGATCCTTGTTCTGTTCCCATTTTCACCAATCAACCCGCATAGGGTCTGCTCACATGGAGACAATGACCACATGAATGGGGCTTATGATTCAGATGTGACTTTCTATGTAATAAATACTGTGAGAGAATACACTTATCATATGGCTTCTGAAGGATAAATTTATGAAATTAATAGACACAATTCTTCTTTTATTTGTTTTTCATCCAACAAAAATTATGTTGTGAGGTGATCAACCATCCCAGTTTGCCCAAGACTGAGGAAGATCTCCAGATGTGGACCTTCCATGCTAAAACCAAGAAAATATTGGGAAGACTAGGACGCGCTTGTCACACCAGCTACTACATGGAAGACACTATGAAAGTGTTAGGAATTTTAAAATATACATGTATTATATATCCCCTCCTTTGGATATTTGAGAAATCTGTTAATCTCCTGTACTTTCTAATAAGAAATTAATTTTTATTTCCTATCAATGAAGTTTAATGAATGTTTATGTATAATATTTACTCTAAGCAAGCATTTTGGAGCAAGTAATTTTGCTCCAAATTGAAAAAAAATAGAGACTAATTGAGGATATAAGCATATTAAAAAATATGGTAAGTTTAATTTGATATGACAAGAATTTATTGAGCATATATTATTTGTCGTACCTGATTTGAGGCACTGAAAAGATGTATGATATATTTTAAAACATGGGCAGAGCTTAGTGGTCTCCAAATGACTTTTTAGCTACAGTTTCATTTCTGTCCTTTTACCAGGACATCTGCCCATCAAAAACAGATTATCAAGGAAGGAAAATGCTTTACCCATTGAAAATGTGACTCTTACCTTTCGTGCCTTTTGGGAGCTAGATGAAATCAGCCATTATCTATTTTTCTTATACCCAATTAAAGGTCGAATTCTAATTTTAGATGTAATAGCAGACCTCTAATTGACTGTATCCATTTAAGAAAGAAAGAGAGAACTACATTTTTATTACAAGATTAAAGAGTTAAGTCACCTACAGAGAGACAATCTAACACTATGGAAACCAACTCACACTCTGCAGTGCCAGGCAAACTTCAGAAACTCAGGATCTTTGCCTGTGTATAGGTTACTTTAGTCTCTGCTGCAGGCAATTTAAGAAGCTCTATTACTACCATAGGCTCTGACTAGCCTTTGATAAAAATCATCTTTGTTCAGCTGCATTAGTTTTCCATTATCTTTTGGTGAGGCATGAGAGCCAAAGTCTAAACAAAAAAGAAAGACAGTCACACATCTTTATATATCCCAGCATTTAAAAACTTGAAAATACCTCCCTCAGCAACAAACCTATAACAGCAGGCTTCAGGTAGAAATCGCAGCTTTTCTTTAGATCTCGAGAGAAAGATGCTTAGGTATACTTCTGTTAGAGATTCTGCATCCTACACATCATTAGAGACAACATGGTGAGAAGAATCTTCAAAGCTAATACACTAGTAGCTATTTCTCAATCATTACCTTAAGTTATTCTTCAGTTCTTTCCCCAAATGCCGTGTGCTCTACTGCAAACATGGTTGTTTCTCAAGCTTCTGTGGAAAAGTTTCAGTCAGCAAATTTCGGGGCTAGTCACAACAGCAATGACAGTATGTTAAACAGCTTAATTTGAATCCCCGGTTGAAAATGGGGCAGAGAGATAGAAGATAGAAAGCACTTTGAGAAGGTTTAAGGAATTTAAGTAACAGTTATGCTCAGACAAGTCTCCTAAACAAACAAACAGACAAACACAAAACTGTCCGGAGTGGAACTTTCATCATCGCTCCACTAATCAGTTTTAAACTGGAAGTCTTCTGAATATCCTAAAGTTCTTTAAGCTTAGCATATCAAAAACAGAACTCATTCATCCCTCAATAATCTTTTTTCTTTTTCTTATATTTCCCCTTTATTCTATTAATGGAGCTACAAGTCATTTAAACCAGGACCAGTTACTACTAATTCTTCTATCTTGCTCCATATAATAACTTAGCAGCGAGCTTGACTAGTCAGTCTGCAAAGATTGGGGAGACTGTCCATTAAGAACAAGTTTAAGTTTGCTTTTATTTCACTTTATCTACAAAACAAACAATACACAGCATAAATGTTATATACAAGTTTAAGGACTCAAGTAAGTAGACCTAACTGCCTGATGGCCTTCTTAATTCCTCCCAGATTTGTGCCAAAGAGTAATGATTTATGTAAACTTCACAGAGAGAAGAAAGAAAGAAAGAAAGAAAGAAAGAAAGAAAGAAAGAAAGAAAGAAAGAGAAAGAAATTCACCAATTAGAAAATCCCATATTTAAAGGTTTTCTGTATTCCACAGCATTTGGCTAGTGGAGGGACAATGACAGAACTCAAGGGTTTACCATATTACCCTATAAATATGTGTGTTGCATCCCAGTTACACACTTCTGGGATGTTTTTCCTACTGCATCATCAGATCTACTGAGGTTTCAACCCCACAGACGGGTGTAGAACACACTCACCACACCAATGCTGTTGGGTCTACTTTTTTTTTTTATTCAGTCAACAAACATTTATTAGTATAATGTGCAGGTTCTTTTTAAAGTATTATAGGGGGATATAAAGAAAAATAAAAAGGATTCTGCCCTGCCCCGCTACCAACCATTTCATATCACAAGCATGAAAACAGAACTCAGATTTCCTGCTACTTGAAGCAAAGGTGTATATTTTATAAATCTTTAGCATTGTTTTATTTCTTCCCTCTGCCTGTCTTTCAGGATGAGAAATTCCCATAGGTATTCTGAAACATAGGAAAAGTAACTGTCCTTGTGTGTCTTCTCACTCATCTCCACCCTCTGTTTGTTTGTTTATTTACTTATTTATTTTTGAGACTGGGTCTACTTTTTAAAGAGCTATAACATCATTGCCTCTGACCCACTTTCACTGCCACTGCTTTAGTACAGCCTCTGATCGTCTCTTCCCTTCCAGCTTCATCCCACTCCACCCCATCGTCTGCAGTTCTGCCACTTGTGTCTCTAAAATGTCAATGCATTCATGTCACTTGCTGCTTCAAAACACTTTATGATTCCTTGCTGGAAAAGTCCAACCTCCTAACTGTGGTTCTGAAGGCCTTTCATATCCTGGCTTCTAATTTATTTCTCTGACATTATTTCCATCATTGTCCTTCTCATAATCTCCTTTCCAGAAAATGCCCACTCCTGCTATCCCGTGGCTGTGCCATGCTGTTCCACTCCATCTTTCCTTTGTACGTGTGATCCTTCCCACATGCCTTCATTATTCAACAGTCATGTCCATGAAGCCTATTTTATGCAGATTGCTGGGCTAGGTGCTAAGGATCCAAAGTCAAGTAAGATGTGGTCTTTTTTGAGAAAAGTTTACAACTTAGAGGAAATTCAAACACATAGAACAACAGTTATTCTACAATGTAAGAAGTTTTAATTTTTAATAAGAGCATATATAAATTGCTATCAGAGCCCACAGGAATATCCACTAAAGGAAACAGAGGTGAAAAGCACTGAAGACCTCCTGATATTTTTAAGTTTTATAGAACTGGAGATCATTCTTCTATCAGGGGTCCTCAAACTTTTTAAACAGGGGGCCAGTTCACTGTCCCTCAGACCATAGGAGAGAGCACACTGTGGGCCCGGGATGAGTCAGCTGCTAAGCAGGACAGGCAGCCGCGGCAAAAACACCCGGTGGGCTGCATAAATGTCCTCGGCGGGCCGCATGTGGGCCTGCTGGCCTAGTTTGAGGACGCCTCTAAGTGAAGTATGACAAGAGTGGAAAAACAAACACCACGTATACTCACTATTGAAATGGAACTAACCTATCAGCACTTATGTGCACAGATGGAAATAAAACTCAATGGAAGTCAAACAGGTGGGATGGGGGAGGAGGGAATGGGTAAAATCACACCTAATGGGTACAAGGTACACTATCTGGGTCATGGACATACTATACTTTGACTCAAGCTGTACAAAAGCAATCATGTAACCAAAACATTTGTACCCCCGTAATATTCTGAACTTAAAAAAAGTTTATCCCCCCCAAATAAATAAATAAAACAATTTTTAAAGATTTAGAAAAGAATAACTAGAACCCATTTATTAAACGGACCTCTGATTTTTTATGCTCTTAACTGAGGAGAAATTTTGAATTGGTTCAAATACAAATGGTGGATGCTGTCCCATTTAGACTGTTGCCCACACTTATAGGTTGATGGAAACTTCATTTTCCAGTTTCCTGGGGTTAGTGAGTGGTCTGAACCTCTTAAATGAGGATTTTTCAGTTGAGATTTAGCAAAGCCTCAAATACAATGCAAAAAAAAAAAAAAAAAAGAAAGAAAGAAAAGAAAAACTTCTGCGGAATGACCAATGGCTATTATAGGAAAAATTTTTGTGATGGCAAAATAGTCACTAAGTTTCTCAGCTCTCATGATTGACAACCTGCAGGTACTAATTTGGTTACCATGTGGGGTACAGTGATATGGATTCTAACGAAAGCTGGCGGTCTGTACTGAGTACACACCTCCCCACTTGTTACCTCGAGGCATTGGCCCATAACCTCAGGCATCTTCCAGCCTTTTCCAGCAATGCATGTTGTCAGATTTTTCTCCCATTTCCCCATTTTAGCAACACCAAGAGAACGTACCTGGGTGTGATAATTTTCTTTCAAAGTCAGCACACAATGATGAATGAATGTATGGAAGGGTGGATGGATGGATGGATGGATGGATGGATAGGTGATTGAATGGATTGGGGCATGCATAAACTACCATTTGCACGATAATCTCTGTTCTACTTTCTGCTATAATAGTGCTAATTTTCCCCGGGGTGATGGATAATTGACTCAATGAAGAAAGTAAATCAATGAAGGAAATTTATATAAACCTTTATTAAAACCTCTAAGTTTTATATTCCTTTCTTTCCTGGTTTACTATTAATAGTAATTCCTATTACTCCTTCAAGACTTGCTTTAATAATCCCTCCTGTGTAAAGTCCTCCCTACCCCCAACTGACTTGATCATTTTATTCTGTATGTTAAAACCACATTTTGTATGTGCTTCTCACAGAAGTTATGACACCATTATTTTTCACATGTCCTACTACACTATGGGCACTTGGAGGACTGTTTCTTGTAAAACAGTAGGTTTTCCCATGCTTTGATCATGATAGCACAGGATTGTTTCAGTCGCTTCACTTTGCTAGGAGACACTTTGTTCCAGACAAGAACATACCCTTGATACCTGAAAAAATTAGAAGCATGCTTTTATTTCTAAATGATTACCACCCTATCTTCTTAATCAGAGTATAGTGATCTTAATCTTGCCTGTCTGTTTGACTCATGGTCATTACTTAGAAATGTTGTTACTGAGGTGTTTTGAGGTCTACTGAAGTGTGGAGTTATGCTTTCTTGAATTTTTTTACAATTATCTTATTACTTATTTCTCTTCTGTATTGCTCATGAGTTATGGCTTTCTCTTATTATTGTCAGTCTGCCTGTTCTTAGGACATCTCCCATCCCAAATTTCCTTCAAATGTGCTGCTTCCAAAGAATCCAGGTATCTAAAGTCATCAGAAGTATGCCTACACGAATAGACTTTAGAGTGAGAGCTAAGGGCACTTTCTGACGAGTAATTTACATGACATCAAGAGTTGCATTTTTGCTGCTCTAAGAATTGAACAGGAAAATAATAAATATTTTCAACCTCAAATTTCCAAGTCTACTCTGAATGAGAAAAGTCCTTCAGATAAGTGAAGCCTATAAGTGGATATTATGGACCTGAATGCTGTAGTTAAAAATAAAATGAATAAAAAATAAATAAAATAAAATGAAATTTTAAAAAAAGGAAAAAAGAAAAATCAATAAACACTAAAAATTAGCCCAAAAAGTTCTCACTGAAAAAACTACTTAGAAAAATCATTAATTTTTGGAACTCGAAGCAACAGATAAAATCCTTTTAGAGCCTTCAATCTCTTGACCTGAGTTTAATTTGGATCTATAATAGTAACCTTGGAGGAGGAGAGAGATAGACAGAGAGAGATAGAGAGAGAATGCACATGTTCTCAAGTGGCAAGTACACAGGTATACTCAAGCAAACCTGCTACTTTGTTGAGGAGTTAATGAAAGGGAGCAGTTGTGAGAAAGGCTGAAGGCAAGTAGCGAGCAAGCCTAAAAATGTACCAGCATCTTTGCTGGAGCAAAGAGTATAATTTTTCTTCAATTCATTAAATATTATTGGAAATTATCTTTTTATATCAGAGGAGACATTTGCTTCATGATCTGTTGAACAATTTCTATGGGACATTTAAGCTTATTAAGTTTTCTTAATTTCTATGAAATTAATTCAAATTTTAAGCAGCAAAATACTCAGATGTTTTTCCATAGATGGTTTCCAAAACAAAATGAAATGCCACTTTATTGTCTTGCAAACATTTCTATAATTTTTGCCACTGCATATTACACATAAAAATCACAAAATAGCATAATAAAAACTAATTGTTGCTTGCAAAGCACTTTAAAAACATTAACAAATAATTTTTGTGCCTTATTTTGGATATATTGAATTTTCTTAATAGGAATTAATCTATAAGGAAATTTTGCTCTAGAAATAAAAATTAAATCCTACTTTGTAAACTTTAGACATCACCATTTCTCATTACTACAATTAAGAACAAATGTACATATGGTAGTTTAACTGTAAATGATTCAAAATTTAAGCAGATATCAAATTCTTCCGGACTTAATGTCTCATCACTATAATTTTATAATTGTCATTTGTAATGAAGTAGAATTCCTGTAACAACCAAATGTATATATCGTCAACGATTATATTAGCAAATAAGCAAGTTGTCTAAATTTTACTCTAACATCTAAAGAAATTAAAACAATCACCAATGAATAAAATTACCTTGCAATCACCAGTCACAAAGAGAATAAGGGTTTTTTATGATGTTATTATTATTTGAATATAATATTATACCAGTAAATGTATTGAAAACTTTACAATGTTGTTTACTTGCCAATTCTTGTTTTTACTGTTTCTTTACTGTGTGCTAATATAGATACAAATTTGTAATCTATTTGCTTTGCTTCTATATTCCATAAGGCATTTTTAAAATCTGCAGCCTTGCTTTTCAAAGTATGATTCATAAATTAGAAGCATCAGCATAATCTGGAAGATTCTTAGGGATGCAGAATCTCAGGCCCACTGAATCAGACTCTGTTCTTTAACAAGATCCCCAGGTGATTGACAGCTATACTGAAGAAGCACCATGCTACCATATAACTCCCCTTAGCATATTATTGGACTTTGTAATGTAAACAGTCTATACTGAACCTGTGAACTTTTGCAACTGCAATATTCAATTGAAAGAAAAAATCATCTTAAAATTAGTTGTTAACTTAAAAAGCTATGTTGATATTGGCAAATGTATAGGTCTTAAAGTTTTTTTTTTACCAATAAATAATACATAAGTGACAAAGACAATTTTAAGGACAACAGAAATCTTCTTATTCCAAATGCCACTTACGGTATTTGGCAAAGTCTCCATTTATTCAACAGTGCCAGGTGCTGTGACAGTGGTCAAAGACTAGTGACACAAAGGTGTCCAAGATACAGTCACTGCCCTCAGGTCCATTATGTTCTGGAGGGAGGTGTGGACCAATAGCAGGTGCTTATAATAAATAAAGTTTATAATTACAACCTGTTAGAGTATATGTAGTGAGTATGACTACTCAAAATAAATAATTTCTCCAATATTTCCATCTACACTGTCAGGGAAAATTTAGATTATTATGTCAAGATTACAAAGATAAAGAAACAATAGAAAGAAGGTTATTGTAATTGTTATTATAATTGTTGTTGTTGTTTGTTTTATCTTCTAACTAAACTGCAGAGAATAAAAACTGAAAAGTGTTGAGGGGAGCAGATCAGATTATGCCACCATAATAGACTGAAGAGAGAACGGAGAGGGAAGTGAGCCTCCATCTGCCTTTCAGACTCCAGATGGGAAAGAGGAGATGGGTGTGATGTGTAATCTCAGGGAGACAGATAAGAG
>VBSM01002937.1:23367389-23439242 GCA_008086735.1 Cheirogaleus medius | reverse complement strand
GAATGCTGATGGTAATTTGATGGGGATTGCATTGATTCTGTAGATCACTTAGGTTCCCTTCTTTTGTTACCTCATCATTCATTTTCATTCTTTTGTCTCAGTGTGTTTGTGCCTTTTCGTTTCTTCATTTTGAATGTGTATAAGAGGAAATCTCAATAAATGCTTAATCATAAATCCCATTCCTATTCATTCTAAATTCAACCAGGGATGATTGACTGATGAAGAATGTGAATCTAGAATCCACAAGGTTGCATCCAAACACCGGAGAAGACAGCAAATACTCTTGAGAAACATGGTTGATAGTTGATCTGTATTTAAGCCCAAGGAAAAAATGCTAAGGAGCTGTGGTTCCAGTGCTGTCAGAACATGGAGTCCCGTCTATGAGGCCCTGGCTATAGATCTTCCAGTTCAACTAACAGTATACTGTTTTAGAAATTGTTTATTGAAGATATTCTTTCATGTTTTCCCTAGTTATTGGGGCTTGATATGCTTTAACCACTATGCCATGCACTTTACAGATACTCTCTTTTAAATTGCTTAATAATCCTAATAGGTAGGAGAGATCATTCCCAACTTTAAGCTGAGAAAACTGAGAATCTGAGAGGACAAATAAGGTGCCCAAGCTCACAAGGTTAAACTGCGTTTGGATGACACGCTGTTTTCTTCCGATCCCTGGGCAGTGATGTAGCACAACGCTACCCCAGCTCAGGAGTCAGGAATGAACCTTGCAACTCAATATGTTAATAGTTGTCTTTACCTCATCCACAGAGTCACCCAGAACATGAAGAATGTTCTCATGGCATGGAAATCAGCTTGTGGAAATCAGGATTAGCATTATTTGCAGGTCCATTTGTTCATCTGTTCATTGTTAATGACCCTGGCATACTGACCAGATCTACTTAAATATAATAGTCCTATAGAAACAAACTGTATCTAACCCACATTCCTACAATTTAAACCTGTTTATTTTCCTTTTATCCTCAGGAGAGAAGGAAAATATCTTCTTTCTCTTAATAAGACTGCCACACTTTTGAAAAATTATAATTTATAGCATCTCTTGCACAGTAGCAAAAAAAAAAAAAAACCTTCTCACTATTCTCAGCATTGACCAGCCTTTTATTATTTATGTATTCATCCTTTATTGGATTTATACAGTACCTTTCCCCTGAAGAGCTCAAGGTTCTGTGCGAGAACTTTTAAGCAGCAAACATTATTTCAACATAATGAGCCTGACTCTATCTCCTACAGAAAAAGCGGAATACCATAAACTTAGCCAGAAGAGGATCACTAAACCTAAATAAGCCAACCCCAATTTATGAATGCAAAGTGCCCAGAGAGGGTTCTCATCACCATTGGGAATAGCAGCAGGACAAGGAGCCGAGTGAGTAAGAGAGTTTTCACTGAAAGGTGTAAAAGAGAATCATCACCTTTTCCTATCCATGAAGCTCGTCTGTTGCAGAGTGTACAGGACAGCGTGCGGATGGGAAAGAAGAGGGGGGAGGAAACAGGAGTGCACGGGAGAGTGGAGACTGCAGAGACAGTGACTGAAGAAGGGAAGTTCCTTCTAAAGACAATTAACAGGCAAAAGAGGTAAGAGTGAAAGGTGAGTGAAGTCAATGACCTTTGATGGGGAACCAGGAAGCAGGGTATCATGGTAGATCCTAGCCTTGAAGTTAATCCTACCATTTTCCATGGTTTAAATACAATCATCAATGAGCAATGAAAGACATTATCTTAGAGAGATTCTCTAGAATATATTTCTTCACACGAGCCTTATGTCAAACACACTGTGGTTGTAAAGAAATTATCTAGGTCACATGGTTAGGCTACAGTCTCATAACTTTAAGAAAAACCCCTACTTGTGAAGAATTTCATTATTAATGTGTGTATGATCTAACTAGGAATTTGGGCAACTCCAACAGAAAAACGTGGATTTTTCTTCATGTTTCTTTTTAATGCTCAAGAGCATTGGAATCTATCTCATGGGATTCATATGCCCTAAGTAAACAGAAGACTGTATCTAAGTCAAGATCTCCGGCCCTTTGTTCCTGCCCCTCTGTTGCACCTGGCACAACTCAACACTGGTTCCTTCGGCATCTGGGTCAAGGGAAGCACACCCAGGTAAATTGCCCATTTCAGCTGACAGTGATAAAAATCAAAGAATTATATTGAGCTGATATAATTCCCAAACAAAAATGTCTTATTTAATAATCTCAGGGAGAATTCTAAAAGTTTTGGAAGAAATATTTTGCAAAGCTATTTGGAATGGGGTTCTGGGGTGAGACCCCCAAGGAAACTCTTGAGTAATAACAAATAGTCACAAAATATCCTTCTGGGAAGAGTGGGTTTTGTCCTGGGAGGACAAAGCTTTTGTTTTATTGAGTATTGTTTCTAAAAATTATATTAAAAAAGCAGAGAATTTCCTTTCCTACTCTTATTCTAACAGCATTTAACCTGCTCCTCCCCTCCAATAAATGTTCAGCTAGCATCTTTAGAATGTCAGTTTGACACAATGTCAAATTATTAACCTTTCTCAGAACACCAGATTATTTGTATGACTGGGGCCACTAAATCTCTCAATCTGGCCGTGTTCCTAATTGACCATATGGGGATAAGAAATCAAAATCTAGAGTCATAATGACCTGATTTTGCTTCAGGTCTTGCTACTTTGTCATTGGATGACTTTAGAAAGTTACCCAAATTCTTTAACCCTCAGACTTAACATTAGGAAAATGGGAGTAGTACTAGTATCTGCTTTGTAAAATTTTTTGTGGTGATTAAATGAAATAATGGATATACAGTGGTTGACATAATGTTTGATCACCTAATAAGCTCTTAATGAACATTAGGTTTTGTCAGCAACATTATGTTATTAAAGATTCAGACTATTATTTCCCAGCCAATACAGAGAAGAAATAGCTACCCTTGACTTCTTATTTATCATTGCACACCCTGTAACTAAACTTTCTTTTATTTTTTAAGTGCTTTATTTTTCTTCTCAGCACTGTTCATATTTTATTTTTCATAATAATTATAGCTCATTTATTTTCATTTATTATATGACTTCTATACTAGGACATAAACACCAGGTGTACAGGTCTATATTGTTCATCCTATATCGCTGGTGTGAGCCAAGGAACATTGCAGATAACAATAAAAGTCTGATGAAAAAGTAAAATGTGCTTGGCATATAGTGCATGTTACATAAATCTTTAAGTTGATATACAAGAATATGAACAAATATGTGGATCCAAAGAGTAGCTGGATACAGCTCCATTTGTATGTGTGAGTGCTCATTCTTCTGTTGGGCCATCTCCTATACAGCAGGGAACATAGTGAGTGACAGGTGCTTTATTATTGATTGAAAATTGGCTAATGAGTTATGAATACTTAGCATAACAGAGAGATGAATACATTTGAAGAGGGCCAGGTTCATCAGCAGAGTGGTTTAACTGCTAGAAAACAGGATTTAGAATGAGAGGCTAAGGGAATTGGGGTTATTTAGCCTGGAGAAGAGTGTGGGAGGATGTTATAGAGCAGTCGAAGGCCAGCTGTTCTCCATTTTTAAAGACTAATCCATGTAATAAAATGCAGGAGGTGATGTGTTAAAGTAAATTCACCATGGGACTGAGGATTTTTTAAACATACATTTGTGTTATAGCATTGGTGAACTTTCAAATTTAAATTATATTAGAGAATTATAGTTGAAAAAAACTCAATGGAAATAGCTATAATTAGGTATTTGGAAATACATGTATGGGCTTAAATAAAATCTAACATTAGTCAAAATACAAAATATACACACAAAGCTAAACACCTTCATTGTATGTGTAGCGCTCACTTAACGACTGTGCTATGCACTCATAACTTCCAAGATAGTTGTTTAATTTCAGAAAATTTTGTTTCAGATATGATTTATCACAGGCTTTCCCCCAGGATATAAACTAATCTAGAACTTTATGAGTAAAAAAAATATACAGAATAATTAATGCCATAAAGTGTGACATAATCTTGATTTGTTAATGAAAGTACTAAGATTCAATGATTTGGAATAATCATTTTAACTTTCATCCCACTTTATGTAATTACTTGACAAAACATGTCAATTGTATCACATTATGAATACATTAAGACAAATTGCAACTTCAAAATTTATCATTTTATGAATCTCTTAGTAAAGAATTATTTTGCAACTTAAAAATCACCTCTATATGGGTAATTCTGAAGCCATATACTTAATGATTTTTTAGAGTTCAACATACCTACACAGAAATATATATTCTAATTTTATTCAAAGGATTGAATGTTTGCCTTAGTGATTTCGTGCATAGGATTTTGTTTTCTCACTGGTGACTTAGAGTTCACCTGTAGAATAGAATCATATTTTGATTGATCTTTTTTGAAAATAATTATTCCAATATACTTAGTGCTTAACTGGATATAAGCACTGTATGTGTATTATTCTATTCCTCATCACAGTCCTTAAAGTAAGCACTATTGACTACATTATAAGCACTATTATTTTTAGATAAAGAAACTTGTCCAACATAACACCACTAGCGGGTGGCATTACTGGCATTCTGTTCAAAGACATAGAACTCTAGAATATATGCTACCATTTTCAATTGTGTTTATGAAAGCAATTAACTACACACAAGAGTAACAAAAATATAGGGGAATTTAAATAATATTATATTCTAGAAACCTAGGATTCAAATTTTGAACAAAATATTTACAGAACTTCCATAACATTGTGGTTAAGACCGTGAGGTTTAGAATTATGTGGCTTAGGTTCAGTTATTGGCTCCAAGTTTTTGTAATCTCTAAACTAGCTTCACTTTTCTCCTCCCTAAGATGGATTTGATAAGAGTAATACCTACTTCTTAAAGGTGTTATACGGATAAAGTAAAATCCTGAATGTAAAATACCTACCACGGTGTTAGTTATACAGTAGATGCTCAATAATTGTCAGTGAATATGCTAAATTGCACGCCTTTTGCAAACACAGAAAGCTAGTCTTCATGATTATGTAGCAAAATAATGAAATTCTGAGTTTCAAACTAGCATGTAAAATATACCTTTGTTGTATTATTTTACTATTTCCTTTTTTTTTCATTCTCTTACTTTCATTCCAGCTTTTTGGAATTTTTGGAACGGAAGATAGTAAAATTGTAGAATCCTGCATTTCTTTTAAAAGTGTTTTAATGTGGTATGTTAACTCTCTTGTGAGAGGCTGTGGTTTAATAATACATTTTCAGGAACCTATGTCTTAAATTAAGTTGTTTACATTTCAAATGCAATACAGTAAAATGCAAGTATATTGCATGTTTCCACAACCTTGGGTTTCATACCTTCAGATTCATTGAATGAATGTGGTTTTTCTTCTTATCTGCTGAGTCTTAACAGATACATGAGCACCATCTTTTGACAAAAATAAATCATGAATTTAAATTTTTAAATGGTTATCTCTCAGCTATCATCTTATATGTGGTTGTCCTAAAATGGACTCAAATGCAGATAAAATTGAAACAGTTACATTGTCAATTTTTTCCAAATGACTTTATCCTTGAATGAATTATCTGAGCAATTTATCTAATTTTTCCACAATAATTCTAAAAATAAATAGCAGATATATAGTTTAATAATATATTTTGTGGTTCTAGAGCTCTCTTACCTTTCTGTTCATGGTAGGTGCCTATCCAAAAATTTCAGACTCATGTATGAGCAATAACTCCCTAGGAGCCGTGGCAGGTGTGCTCAGACCTTATTGCAAAATGACCCAGGATCCCTACAGTGTTGCCAGATGATGCTCCACTGGCCACTGATGCTCCTTCACCCAGAACCATGCAGTTCTAAGGCTGCATCCAGGCCTCTGCCTTTCTCCATGGTGCGGCCACTGCCAAGCTGTGTGTCAGCCCTTTTTCTACTCTGGCTAACACCGTGAAAGCCTTTGCTGTTACTATACTCCTGGTGATTTAATCTTTAAAAAAATCAAAATGCCAAGATTTTAAAATCCTGAACTTATATTTAGTTAACTTCTAAGAAGACTAAGTTGAACAAAATTTAGTGAGGTCACTGTTTCATGTGTCTGAAGAGGCAATAAAATGAGAAAAAAATCTGTTATACTCAGGTATGCATGTGTTTGCAACTAACGAAATATGTTGACAATTTGTTTACTCAAAACAATTAAGAACTTTACACTTATTATTTTCAAATGCTAAAAATGTATAGATACTAAATGTGTAAACTATAATTTCTAGTACTATAAAAATTTTCCATGTCTTGAAATTTATGTTAATTTGTATTGGGAAGGGGAGATGTGTCAGATGCTAGATGTAACTATGTTTCTTTTGTTTGTTTGTGTTATCTTAATAATATGAAAAAAATTTTGGAAAATTTATTTTTTTAGAGACAAGGTCTTGTTCTATTATCTGTGCTGGAATACAGTGGCATGATCATACCTCACTGTAGCCCTGAACCCCTGGGCTCAAGCAATCCTCCCACCTCAGTCTCCCAAGTAGTTAGGACTATAGCCTAGTGCTACCATGCTCGGCTAATATTTTTTTATTTTTTGTAGAGATGAGGTCTTGATATGTTGCCTAGGCTGGTCTCGAACTCTTGGCCTCAAATGATTCTTCCGCATTAGTCTCCCAAAGCACTGGGATTACAGGTGTGAGCCACAGCACCTAGCCTAAATTTTGGGGAAATATGACATAGTTTAACTTGTTTCTACGAGTTTGTACTTAATATAGTAAAATGACTTATTAACAGAACAGTGCAAATTCAGATAAATAACAATCCATAACAGTTCAGCCACATATATTCATAAGTAAAATAACATGTGATGAAAGATATTTTCTGTGATCTTGTGTTAGGTGAGGTACTCTGGCACAACTCTGAGATGGAGATTTGTGGACAGCAAGTTTACTGAAGCACACGCTTGGTACCAAAATCTGTGACTAAACAAGGGAAGCAAGATTAGGCAGAGGAAGAAACTGAATTGTGATGCAGCTCACCAGAGGCAGCGCCAGGCCCCTGGGGAGCTCTGGAACAGCAATGGCTCCTCAGAGAGGTCTCAAATTTAAACAAGAAAGCTGGGCCTGTTAACGCCACATTGAGTAGTCATCAGATGTGGGCTGCCTCCCGGGAGAGGACGTAATTCTGTGCAAAACAGCTCATTTTGAACAAGTGCAATTCCCATGATCTATCAGTAGTCAATACTCCCAGCATCTGATGAATGAATGTTTCTAACTTAAAAGGTCAATCTGAGTGATGCGTTCAACATTCACTGCAATGCTATAGTTAGATAAGGAAGAATTTCCCTTTGTATATATTTTTAGTCTTAATTTTAGCCTTTCTCACTAATTTGACATACAGTCCATCCTTTAAACTGAAAAATCATCTAGGGCAGAAATTCTTTAGTGAAGTCTCAGATAAGGATGTTAGACTCACAGACTCTTAGCTCACAGTAACTTACCAATTGCCTTGTCTTGAACAGAATGATCAGTGTTTAATAAAAGAAGAAATTTCTAATGAAATAATAAACTCTGATGGAACTATTTTCAATGCCATTCTTTCAATATCATCGTTCCCAAACACTGCGCCAAGGCACTCCAGGGCATAACAACAAGCTCATTGGAGAATCATGGAATACTTTTAAATTGCTAGGGAAACAGAGCAAATGTCAGGCAGCAAATGAACTGCTACCTCAATGTAGTCCACAGTTTTAACATTAGAGCACAGTATATTCCTTTTGATGATGCAGTGTCTTTGCAGAGCTGAGTTTTCTGTGGCTTCTGGATAAAAAGCTACTACCATGCAAAAGTCAATGTGGAATGAGAAATGAGCTTGGCAAGATGTAATCCAATGCTAAAATTTGAGAAGTATGTAATATCCAACAGAAAAACACATCCCATTAATAAGTAATTATTATTTAAGAAATATATATTTTTCAATGTAAGTGTAATTATTTTTTAAATGGCTACAGAGTTTCGTATGTAAATATTTATTAACATCTATGGGTGCTGTGAAAAATTTACTGAGTCTCTAAAGGTGCCATGAGCCAAAAAAGTTTGGAAACCTCTGTTTTAGCATTTGATCACAGTTGGGAGGAAGGCATTGCAAATGGAAGAAGCTGGATGTGCAACACTGCCCCACAGTGAGGGAGTATGGCATACCTAAAAGTTGGTGTGTCTGTCCAGTACAAAAGAACAGCAGTAATAGCACTAGTGGACCAGAACTGTCCATTACTAGACTAGTATCCATGTAGTGGTTCAGCATAAGGTGATGTAGCAGAGGTAGAGCAGGTCAGCTCTGAAGCACATTATAGACCTAGCTATTGATTTGATATTATACCCTGAAGGCACTAACAAGGATTTTAATACAGGAAGGCACATGATCAGAGTTGTGTTCTAAAAAGAGAACTCTGGAAGTCAGTATCCATAAATATATTTTATATATAAATATACTTTATAAATATTGGATACAATTTAATGATCCAGGAGAAACATAGTGAGGAGCCAAACCAATACAAGTTTAGAGTAAAAACTGTTCAGATTTTATATGTTAGAGAGATTGACCATTATGTGGAGATGTAAATAAAAGATATTCAAAAACAAAAAAATATATTCAAGAACCCCTAACCCTTACATTGTTAAAGGGTCGACTGTACATAATAAAATTTATTTAAAAAAATCTACACCCATATTTCATTTCCTTCGTATACTATTGGCTCGATGTTGGTCAGATGTAAGGTGATCAGTTCATCTAGGTTTGGCTGGGATTGTTGCAGTTTTATTATTGAAAGTCTCATGTCCCAGGAAATCCCTCAGTTTCAGACAAATTGGGATGGTTGGTCACCTTAGTCACATGGCCACAGCAAACTACAAGCGAGGCTGGAACAGGTAGGTTTTAAGCTGCTAAACAATGAACCCAGATAAAAAAAAATAGAGGTTCTGTTACTAGGGAGGAAGGGAAAAACGGATATGCAACAGCATATGGGAATGCAGTCGATATGCATAAGCAACTAGCAATGTCTTGTGTGATGGCCAGTGATCAGGACTTGGGTGCAGCAATATTTAAGAGGTGAGTGGAGGAAGAGAAGGTTATTAAGGAGATTGAAAACAAAATCATTTAAAACAGAGAAGAACAACATTAAGTGAAAGAAATTACAAGAGCCAATTTCAAGAGGATGTCTTGGGACACGTAATCTAATGCTTCAGATAAAGCCTGAAAAGTATCCCCTGTTAAGTTGTAGCTAAACAGCAAAGCAGCCACTGGTTTGGGGTACATACCAAACTGAAGTCACCAAACTGGAAAGAGCACAGAAGAGGAGTTTCGGGGCGAATGGAAACAAACCTCATTTCCAGAAGTTCTGTTTGATTTTTCTTTAAGATGAAAATCCACATGAGTGGATTAATAATATGTGGTAGACGTATACCATGGAGTTCTACTCAGCCACAAAAAACAATGGAGGTCTAGCACCTCTTGTGTTGTCCTGGATAGAGCTGGAGCCCATTCTGCTAAATAAAGTATCACAAGAATGGAAAAACAGGCACCACATGTACTCACCATCAAATTGGTATTAACTGATCAACATTTATGTGCATATATGTTAGCATTCACTGGGTGTCGGGCAGATGGAACGGGGGAGGAGGGGATGGGTATGTATATACATACCTAATGGGTGTGGTGTGCACCGTCTGGGGAATGGACACGCTTGAAGCTCTGACTCAGGTGAGGCAAAGGCAATATATATAACCTAAACATTTATACCCCAGTAATATGCTGAAATAAAAAAAAAATAGGAAAGAAAAAGAAACAAACCTCACTTACATAGAAACTTTACCAACATCAACATTGAACTTCATGACAATGCAGAGAACAGATGTGATTCATAGTTTTCCAACACTGGTGTTTTAATACTCTCTGAGAACGCACATTTTCTTTGCCTTGGAAATTTGCTTTCCTTTAACAGAGAGCTTCCTGTAATTATAATTTAGGCACTCTGTCTTGGCTACAGTTTTCTTCCTGGCAACCTCACAAAGTACTTTATCTGTCCCTGTGGTAGGCACTGCCCACTGTCAACATCTGTTCAGTCAAAAAGAAAGATTCAAGGGCTTAATTCTCAAGTTCTTATGTTTATGATCATAGATGCTTGGCAAGATGCAAAGAGGCAGAAGTTACAGTTTTTGATGTCAAATGAAACATAACTTCATTGTAAAAACAGGAATGTCACCTCCTACTTTTCTAGCTTGCTCGCTCAATTACTTTACCAAATGAGTGTTTATCTTGTCGGGATTTTGAGTCCATAGACCGTCCCTCTGCTTGTTCCTTATATACCAGCTTCCACTGCCTTCACTTCTCTTCCTGTCCAGCTTAGCTTTCATGGCCCACCACATCAACTGCACTTTTTTACAGTGCGCTATTTCCCATAATCTCCTTCTCATGGAAAATCAGCAGAAAGAACCAGAGCACTGCTGAAGAAACTCACATTAAACTCCTTGTCCATTCTCTTGCCTGTCCTGTGCAAAAACTTCCTCTATTCTTGAAATTCAGACCACTTCCTTCAGTCCCCTTTGTTTTAATCTCAGCAGGTGATCTCACCTTCAACCCCACAGATCAAAGAGAAGCCATCAGATAGAAACTACTCAACCCCTGCACTGCCACATGCCCTCCTCTTATTAGGGAAGGACATAGCTCTTCCCCCTCCCATGTGTGCATGCTACCTTACCTTAATTGGCCTTCTTTCTTGTGATATTGTCCACTGCCCTTTCTTGATCCCCATACTATTTTTTCCTTTTTTAATTGGCATTTTCCCTGCACATAAGAGGACAAAAATATCTCTAATTTTTTTTTTAAAAAATCCATTCTCGATTAACTTTTTCTTACCCTTTCTTTACAATCAAATAACTTTATGCACTCTAGCTCTGTTTTTACTGCTCCCAATCATTTTGCATTTTGTTCCAGTCTGGATTCTGCTCCTATCAGCCATCAATTGCTGTAGCCAATTTTTTCATTAATCTTTTAGTATTTGATTTTATCTGTAAATTGGAAAAGATAAAAGAAATTACCTAATAGAGTTGTTTTGATGGGTAAATTGGAGAAGAGATACTTAGTAGAGTGTATAACACAAAATATGTTTAAGAAATATTAGTTTGTGCTGTAATTATTTTCTCCCTCCCTTTGATGGAAGACAATTCTCCAGGGATTCTTCACATTTTTGCACATCACGAGAGCTGAAACATTGATAGTTTTTTGTTTTGCAATATCTTTTCAAGGATTTTGTACAAGGAACATAGGGACTCCTTCAAGATGGAGGGTATATTATTAATATTTAGTGCTCATATAATGAACATAATGTCTCCCACCCAGGAAAAGTTGGGCAACTTTGCCTGCAGGCAATTTTAAAAGATTAGTGTTTCTGAAGCTCAGAGATTCAGAGCTTTAATGTAAACTCACTGTGTGTTCAGCACTCAGCTAGCCCATTCTTTACTGCTACGGTACAACTTGAGCCTGCTCAGCCACGAATGATACAGTCTTGTGGCTCTGATTCTATAGTGTCATGTCTTCTGTCAGCATCCTTGAAATTATAGAAGACTAACTTGTTACCATGTAAATGGGATGAAATCTCAGACTCTTCACAGTTCTTGACACACTCCAGCTTTGGAAATTTGAGACAGCACCTTCCTGAGACCCTCTGCTCTCGGCCTTCATCATGCTGCAATCCTGATACCTTCTTATTTTGCTTCTGACCCCCAAAGTAATCGTGCTTGCAATGTTGGTGTTTCTCAGAGCTTTGTCTCTCTTTATTTTTCCACCTTAATTCCCCTACACTGCTCTGAAACATTCCCTTCCCTCCATGGCTTCAATTAACATTCTCTATGATGATATTTCTAAATCTACATCCATAGCCCAGATCTTTCTCCTAACCACCAAAATATATATCTAATTGATTGCTAGACTCAATCACTTGAAAATCTCAGAGGTGCCTAAAACCCAGCATATTGAAAATGGAGTTCACCATTATCTCTTGAAAACTTACTCCTGATTTAGTATCTTCTGTTGTAGTCATGGAGCTACATCCCCACCCCATGTTGCCCAGGCCACAGTATGGGTGTCATCCTCTCACGCACCCCTCTGTCAATCACCACACCCTTTATGCCTCCCAAGTAGGTTCTGAGTAGAATCCCTTTTACTATCTGTACCCATGTTACCATAAACCAAACTATTGTTATAGCTTCCAAATCGTCTCCTTTTATACCTTCCTCTTATAATCCATTTATTACATAGAAACACAGCAATCTTTTTAAAAATTAAATTGTTTAAAATATTTTAAATGGCTTCCCGCTGGCTTGGTGTCAAAGGCCAATCTCTTCAAATTGGCTTACGAATCCAGAACTCTGCTCACTGCTTCTGCATGTCCTTTCAACATTCTACTCCTCAGCCTTACTGAACCTCTCTAAGCTCTACAAATGTACAAAGCTCTCTCTTACCCCAGGCCATTGTCCATGCTGATTTTTCCTACTATTGCCAGATGCCCAGTATTTAACTGGACAATCTATTTTGACATCATCCTAATCAATAAAATAAAAATTTGAAAATGGGTACATAATGTTTGTTCCTTATTACTAAACAACTTCAATGTGCAACTATGTACACTGATAATGAACCTAAACAGATGCACTTTCTGACTACTATGTAAACAGCAGTCAAAGTTGGCTGCCATCATACTTTCCCAAATGAGTTTCCTCAGTCTAAGGGGAAGAGCAGGAGCTGGTTTCAGGGCAGACTCTTATGTTCTGGAAACATTCAGTGTGATGAGCTCTCTTGGTCAAACAGATATATTTAATATGTTTGGACTCAAAGTACTTTAGGGGTCCAATGGAAAATATATGAGGACTAAGTAGGTTAGATACAAGATAAAGAGGGGTTTTGCTTCTCGGTATGATAAAGTAGCTGCTACCAGACTAGTTCAAAACAAAACAAAAGACAAAAATATGTGTTTGAAGACATCAGAGAATAGCAAAAGGCAGCCAAAATTTCAGAGAAAAGGGAAATTTATAGAGGTGAATGAGAACTTCACAGATTTCATCTTCAAAAGCATTTGTTACTTTGAAGTATTAGTCCTAGTGACATACCAGAAAAACATTTGCCTACAGTTTGGAACCATCTCATTGGCCTGAGGGAAAAAATTAATTAAGGACTGTAATGTGGACAGATTTTGAGAATTCAAGATACCAGAGAAAAAGAACCATAAATAAGTGAAACTGACAATCTGTGTACAAGTGCCCCTAGAAGCACGTGCCAATTCCTAAATTTCACACATATAAAGACAATTTCTAACAAATAAAGCAGAAAACAACTTTAAGAGACTACAGAAATATAGCAGTTTCCCAGTACTGGATACA
This sequence comes from Cheirogaleus medius, assembly GCA_008086735.1. Lineage (NCBI taxonomy): Eukaryota > Metazoa > Chordata > Mammalia > Primates > Cheirogaleidae > Cheirogaleus > Cheirogaleus medius. Next base: position 23,425,833 of record VBSM01002937.1, on the reverse strand, counting down.
AAGTTCAAGATCCACTAATGAAGAGGGGCCATGGCAGACACCCAAGATTTTCAGTTAAGAGCCTTACAGGGCTAAGCCTTAAGAATAAGGCAAACTCAAAAGGTACATGACTTAACTAAAAGTGATCTGACTGTTGTCTATTTGCCTGATAAAAAATCAAATTCTCTCCAAGAAGGAAAGTGTTACCTGGTCATTCTAAAATTGTTAACACACCATGTCCATTATTCAATGGAAAACTTACCAAGCATTCCAAGAAGTAGGCTAAATGACCACAAATTATTAACCAAAAAATAAACATAAAACACACATAGACCCACAGGTAATCTAGATATTAAAGTTATCATACATAAACTTTAAAATAACTATGTAATATATTTAAGTAAACAGACCTTAAGATAATTATTTAATATGTTCAGGAAAATATGGAAAAATTGGTGCAGTTCACTACAGAACTAGAATCCATAAGAAAAATGAGAAAAGCACACAGCTGAAAAAAACAATAAATACAATAGCAGAATGAATATAAGAGTAATAAATTGAATTAAAAAATTTAGTACAAATAGATCAAAGTGCAGGGACGAGAAGGTAGAAAGACATAGGAAAGAGTTTAAGAGACGTGTGGGACAGGGTGAATAGGTTCAACATGGATATAATGGTAGTTCCATAAAAACAGAAGAGAATTAATTGGGCAGAGGCAATATTCAAAGAGACCTTGCCTGAAAAAAATGTTATAAAACTGATAAAAGACATCTAGCCTCAGTTTTAAGAAGTTACATGTACCTCATATAGGATGATAACAAAGAAACCACACTTTTCAAAAAAAAGTAGGCAAAAAGTTTGAACCAACACTTTAGAAGAAGTATACTCAATTGCCAGTAAATGCTTCATCATGGCTAACAAGGCCTGGCATGGTTTGCCCAAGTCTACCTCTCAGACCTTATTTCCTACCACTGTCTACTTCAGTTATGAACCTACTTTCCATTCTTGGAATAAATCTGAGCCCATTCCCACCTTAAGCTCTGTCTACATGCTTCTCCCCTTATTTGGAGTATACTGCCCCCACATCTTCATGTGCCCAATTTCTTCACATATAGAGGTAGTTCCTGACTACCCAAACTAATTAGCTTCCTTCCCCAGTCTCTCTGTGTCACATCACACTATTTAATTCTTCATAGCCCTTCCACTGTTTAATACCAGCTCCTTTGTTTACCTGTTTATGTCTTTATTGAGTGGCTCTACCCAGAGCATCTAAACCCTTTTGAGCACATAGTATCTGTCTTGTTCATCATTATGTCTTAGGACCTAAAAGTCTTTAGCCTGACATGTAGTACATGCTTAATATTTGATGGTTAAATAAATGAAAATAAATGAAGGGATATGTATGTCATACTAATCACTGAATTTGTGAGCTAAGACACATAATTATCTTTAGATATTTATTTTTAGAGAGAAATCCTTAGAATGTTCTCCTCCTCTCTTCTATTTACCTGTACCTTTCAAAGTCAGGCTGTATTTTTATACTTATATAATGACTTTTGACTAATTCCACCATCACTCATTTTTGTATTAATATTTTCTGAATTCAAACAGCTTTAGAGCTTCATCATAAAATGTATCACTTTATATTATATTCTAAACCTACTCAAAATTAAAAGTTCAATTATTTGCTTCTACATGAGGCTAAAAGCTCCTTGAAAGTCATTATGTTTATATCTGCTCTACCACATAGCATGTTACTGAACTCTATTCAATGCCTTACAGACTGGCTGGTGATGAATTCAACATAACAGACTAAAAGTGAAAACATGGCAACAATTTATCAGTTAAGAAGAATGGTGATGACAGAAGAAAGCTTGTAGCTCTCTAACCATTTGGGACATGTCACTGCCGGGTGGTTGGCATTTTCTAATCTTTTTAAATGATTCAAAACCTATCAATCCTTTAAGGTTTTCTCAAATTATTAATCCTTATAAAATCTTCTCTGGCTGATCTAGTCCAGACTGATCTTCTCCCAACACTTTCTGTCTATCCATCTTAGTTCTTGATGTATTGAAAGTAAATAACTTTTCTGTAAATATTCATTGAATAAATTATTCTTTTTTTTTTTGAGACAGAGTCTCACTCTGCTGCCTGGGCTAGAGTGCCATGGCATCAGCCTAGCTCACAGCAACCTCAAACTCCAGGGCTCAAGCAATCCTTCTGCCTCAGCCTCCCAAGCAGCTGGGACTACAGGCATGCGTCACATGCCCGGCTAATTTTTCTATATATTTTTAGCTGTCCAAATAACTTCTTTCTATTTTTGGTAGAGACGGGGTCTCACTCTTGCTCAGGCTGGTCTTGAACTCCTGAGCTCAAACAATCCGCCCGCCTCGGCCTCCCAAAGTGCTAGGATTACAGGCGTGAGCCACTGCGCCCGGCCCTGAATAAATTATTTTTTAAAAAATCACCAATTCAATTTAGTACTAAGGAGTAAGAAAATAATATACTCAGAATCTATTAGAAGACAAATATATTTCAATCATTTAAAAGAGAAAAACATAAAATCCATAAACAATAGAGGAAAACAAAGGATGACATCTCCATGAAACTAAAATTGAAGCAAAATAAAAGAATATGGGATACAAAAAGAAGAGCAGACAGACCATCACTTTAAAAACTGAATATAAAAAGGAGTATTTACTGTGGTTCTAAAAGGAAAAGTGAATCATTTGTCAAAAGCAAAGATTATTTAACTTTTCCTCAACCACACTTGAAGGATTACAGAACAACATAATGCTCCTCAGATACAGAGGTGACAAAAGGCACTGAATAAAAAAGAAAATTGAGATGTGAAATACAAGACAGTTCATAATATGGGGGAAAAAAGTAAGCTAAAGAGAAAAAAAAACAAGAAACTAAAGGCAAAAACAAATCATTTACTGAAGGGTGAGATAAAATATAAGGGCAACTATATAAAGAAGAAAAAACATCCATATTTCTCAAGGATGTAAAAACTAAAAGCAAACTTACCTGAGGAAGGACAAAAAAACAACTGTTTTCAATCTAGTGAAGAACTTAGGACAAAGGAACAAGATTCTTGAGATACACAGGGCAGATATTAAGAAGAAGTGAAGCATCTGAGATACACAAAGAAGATGGGTACCCCAATTACCCTATTTGATTAATTCATGTTGTATGCCACTTTCAAAACATCGTATGTACTTTATAAATATATACAACTAATATAGACCCATAATAGTTAAAAATAAAAACTTGAAAAATAGGTGATATACAAAGGGACTAAATTATCTGCTGACAAAAATACAGTACTTGTACTGCTCAAAATGAGAATATAATTACTATGAAGCACATGGCAAAGAAATGTGATTCATATAAAGTTAGGAACGAGACCATAAGAGAAGCAACATGGACAAGGCAGGGACTTGAAGCTGCGTTATGAGTCTCAGAGAGGCTACACGATGCACTGGATTCAAAGAATGTGCAGGTGACAGAGACAAGGCCAGATGGCCAGGGAAAAAACAAAACAAAACAATAATCTGAGATCCAGAATAAGTCAGAATAATGCTTCCGGGTTACAAGGGAAATGAGAAAGTGATGTAGCTGAAACAAAATGAATTTAAGAAAACTCATCTTGTGACATTTGGAGGGGAAGGGAAGAGCTTAAGGGTATGTTGAAATAACAAAGTCATACAGAATGCAAGTCCTTATAAGATTACCATGGTAAAAAATCAAGATATCTTCAAAATTCAAACAGGAATGGTGCCCCTCTGAAACTTAAAGAAAAGATGGCAAAGGGTGGACAGGAGGACAGGAAAAGGAAGGTTTTTCCAATACAAATACCAAAAGCATAATGTGTCTAAATCTTGGATAGGGAAAAATAAACCCAGTTAAGAATGAAATGAAGAAAGTTTAATTAAATTAAATAAGCAAAAAATTTAAAAAGGGGGAGGAGGGAGTGAAATACTTGAAAGTATTTTGTACATGTAAGTATTCTACAAAATAAACTTCAAATCTATAAAGAATAATAGATTATAGAAAAATGTAATTTGGACCATCTCAAGAAAAACAAAACTTTCCCTATTTCACATCATACACACAATACACTGTTAAGTACTGTAAATATTTAAATACAAAAAATAAAATTAAAAGAAAATATAATGAATATTTATCTGGTCTCAGGTATAGAACATTTTTTCTTGGCTCATATATAACAATAAATCCATAAACTGACTAAATAAAATGCCTGCACACCAAAAATCATCATGAAGAAATAGAAGAGGCAAATTTACAACAAACTAGGAAAACTATTTACAACCTACACGACAAAGGGTAACCAATTTTAATATAGAGGCATCTCTCCAAAATAAATTAAATAAAAATACTCTAATCAATAAGAACAGAAAATTTACAAAAGAATAAACACAAATAGCCTAGAATCCTTTTAAAAAGTTTGACTCCAATGTTATTTTGGGAAATATAAAGTTACAAAATAATATGATTGCCTATTATGTCTATTAATATGGAAAAGTTAAAAATAAAAACATGGAAAATTCTGTAATATCCAGATCACTTGTACATGGGCACTTACATATACACCTGAGTGACATGTAAGTGGATGTATTGCTATCTGGAAGATAATTTGGCGACATACGTCATAGCCTAGCAATTCAGTTCAAGATAGAAAGTTATCCTCAGCAAAAAACAAGGAATGTGAAACAAAAATTTTCTTCAATGAACCTAACTGCAAAATTGTAAAAGAAAAACACTAGAAACTAATATTTAATAATCAAAGTTGATAAAATGAATTACACAGACACAAAGGAAAAAAGATTGTCCAGATGTTAAAAATGAAGTGGGAAATATGTAATGACATATAATACAGTTTGCAATATGTTGCATGGTTGAAAATATAAATAGTGACTTGCTAGGTAGTTGGTTATAAGTTGGTTTATTTTATCTTACTTATATAGTTTTAAAATATTTAATCCAATAAATAAACAGTATTTTGGTGATATGACAATATATGAAAAAAATGCTATAGTAGAATATGATTTAATGTCATGGAAAAATTAGTTAGAAAATAGTATGTATATTATATACCTATGAAAAGAAACAAACTAAACACACACACACATACACATACACACACATACACATTATAGTTAACTCCAGGAAACTGTATTGCATGCTAGGCTATATTAATGAGGGATTTTACCAAACTGTTCATAAGAAATAAATATCACTTTTGTATTGGATATTAAACTGTTATTGAACAAGAATCATTTGTTATTATTAAAATTGAACAATTATGAAATTGATGTTTGCAGAAAATCAAAGCACATGAGCTGCAAAACTACATATGTCTGTGTAGGATGGTGTGAATGAGGAAAGGGAAGCCAGTGACTGGAAAAATCATGAATAAAGTAGTTAGTTGAATTTAGTTATGAAGAGAAACAACTGTCTAGGGAATGTTTCAAGAAAAATAAATACATAGAAAATGAAATGAGATCAAATTTGATTTCCCTGGGTCAGCAGTGATGAATATTCATCCCCCCAAAAAAGGAAGGGAAGGGTGCCCATGTAGAACCAGACATGAAGATGGAATGTCAGGAGTTCCAAGGGGAGGGAGGTAAATAAGGGCAGATAGAAGGATTTAAAGTTGAGCAAACTGATGATGTTCTGTGAACATTTTCAAAATGTGCTATTGAGCACTTACTTTTAGAAAAGCATTACCTTAAGTATTACGGTGGGTACAAAAGAAAGAGAGAGAGGTAAACTCTGTCCCTAGGAACTATTAATGTAGAAGAAACTAGAAATTATAAATATAAATAAAATATGTACATATATATATTAGACAACATTAGTTTAATGTCAAGTAAGTAGCATTGACCACAAGCCATAAAGCAGTTTAGAGCAGGGCAAATGTGAAGGCCTGGGCTTACCCACAAAGTTTTTACAGAGCAAGTGGGGTTTTTTAATATATTTTGGCTAGTAGAAAATGATAAAAAATGAGAACGGTCACGTGGCAATACACCTAGGTTGAGTTTACAACCACATCACTGTTCCTCTTCCCTCGAGGAATAAATACCAGCTAACGTAAATGCACATGAGCAAAGTGAGAGCACAACTTTGCATCCACACACTCTGCCTGTTTATGTGTGGAGCAAAGATGAAAGTGCTGTTTCTTCATGCATCAAGCAATGCTGGGCAACGCAGAATCCTCCCCAGGTCTGTCGGTCTAGGACGCCGCACTCCCCTTGTCCTTTGTTGGAGAGCCAACAGAGACAAGCAAACGACTGAGGATGTGTGATGTCAGACATACGCAGCCTGTGGTGCCCCTGAGGTGAAAACGGTGCCAGAGGGAAACAAAGGCAAGCTACGGCGGTGGGTAAGAAGAAATATGCTGCCTCTGGCAGTTTCAAAGGTAAAAGTTGACTTTCTGAGAAGAATGAGAAGAAAAGTATGCATTTCTGAAGAAGCCAACCTTTAAAGAAAGAAAATGAATAATGGAACCTAAAGTGCACAAGGAGAGGATTGGATCTATTTGTGCACCTAACGCAGTAAGGGAGTCAAGGAAGAGAGGGAACAGCTGGGAATCCAAGAATGGTCCTAAAGTGTATGGAAAGGTCCATTCTTGTCAGTCCTACAGCAAGTGTCTGGGCGTCCGTGTTCTCGTGTGACTCAAGAATGAATAGGAAATGCATTGTCCTTAGAAAAATTGATATCCTGGGATCTTCATAGACAAGGGGACTCATCTTAACAGATGGGAGGAAATGTTTATAAACAGGGCTAAGGTGCCATGTTTGTTGGGATAAATCGTGACTAAAGAAACAGGAATGTCATGGGGGGAAAAGAGAGGAAGAGAAAAAGGAGGGAAAGGAGGGAAAAAGGAAAGAAGGAAGGAAGGAAGGAATGAGAGAGGGAAGGATGGAAAGAAGGAAGGAAATTAGAAAGGAAGTTAGGTAAAGAGGAAGCGAGAAGAAGGAGGGAGGGAGAGGGAGGGAGGAAGAAGCCATCAGGAAAAAGTCAGTGGCCCTTATAAAAAGGAAAGAACAACTAATACTTCTGGGACCCATGAGGAATAAAGATTGCATTGGGGCGAGGTTCTCACCATATAAATTTTGCGAAACTTAAAGTGTCTTACAAGGCTCTCCTTCGTCTGAACCCCATCATCTCTCTAACCTCGTCTCCTAACACTCTCCTCCTCACTAACTGCACTCGAGCCCTAAGAGTGTCCTCCAAGTTCCCTAAGCACACCAAGTCGTATTTCCAGGTTACAGCATTTGAACTCCTATTCCCGTCACCTGCGATAGTCGTTCAGATACCGACACAGCTGACTCTTTCACTCCTCAGCTGTCAGCTTCTTAAGGAGGCCTTCCCTGGACCCCTGATCAAATTACAGTGTCTCTCGCATCCAACACACACATCCATTACACACACCCACACTTTTCTTATCACTGTTCCTTGCTGAGCCGTTTTCCCCATAAGCACTTACTATTCTCAACACTGTAAACTGCATTTTGCTTATTATTTTTTCACTCTCTAAGGATACAAGATTTCCAAAGGCAGGAATTTTTGTTCACGTCTGTATTATCAGGCCTGGAAGATTGCCTGGCACACAGTATGCACTTAATAAATATTTGGAGAATGAATATTAAAAACATGAACAATGTACTAATTTAGTCTCAAATAGAAAAAGACTAAAGGTTTCATGCTCTGAAGAACAAAGGATAATTAAGCAGTGGAACAGAATGAAGATAATTTAGGTGTTTAGTTGGTTTTGTCAGCTCAAAACCAAATAAACAGAAAAGAGCTGATGTGGGAGCAAGCTTCCATAATGACTTAATATTTAAGGAGAAAAATACCTCCCCTTGCAGCACTGTAGGGGATAAGAACAATTGTTCAGAGATACTTTCTGCACTGGGGAGAGAAGTTGCAATGTTCCCAGGTATAATGATGATGAACTGAAGCACATGGGCAGAAGACCTGACCGAGACACAGAAAAGTTAATGAACATAATTTATATTTCATAATTACACAGATAGTTATCCACAAGGCACATCATGGAGAATATAAAGTAAACCTTTTGGTTATTTAAGGAAAAACTGTAAGCAAGACTCTGAGCAGACCAAACAAATAGGCTCAACACAGGTGAGAATCTATGTCACTACAGCATTGCTACGTTCCACTGATGGGAAAACAAACTGAATTAGGGGACACTGAAGGGCCAGGTCATCACTGAACCCAGGGAGGGAAGACAATTCAGCTCTACCAAATAGGGGCACTTAAAGAAAAAGTCTTAATAGTTAGTTTGTGATGAGACATCACTATAAAATTTATGTGAATTATAGACAGATAGAGCTCTGTTTTGTGTGATCTGATAGACAAAATATTGTGTAAGAAATTTGCCCATTTCTCCAAAAGCTTAGAGATGAGATTATACTGTACATAGTCATTAGCACATTAACTATGTGTTCTTCATTCTAATAAGCATAAGCCTTAGCTCTAGGCCTTGCTCTTAGCAAACTTTGAACAAGTATTTCCTAATGCAATAATGAATATAAATGAAATGCAAACGATGACCACAGATTCTGTTTCAGAAGAATGGCACATTACACATTCCCATTGGAATGGTAGAGATTATGAGAAACACTTGCAAGACCAAAGAGTAAAATCCACATAATATGCATTAGATAAAAAGTCAGATATACCTAAACTAGGAGACATAGAAATGTCTCTTGTTTGTGTAAAGCAAGAGAAGCAACTTGCTCTCCTAAAGCAAGCGGTATTGATAGGTGCTTGCAATGAGAAAAGACAACATAGCCTGGCTGCACGTGAGGTAAAAAGGTGTACTAGGGGCAAATATAACAGCGATGATAGAAGAACAGAAGGTGAAGGTATTATACATCTGTGTTGGAAAGAAATAAGAGCCATATGCACCTGTGGCACATTGGGGAAAAATACAACAGACTTGGGCACAGAGGCAGAAAGATGACTCACCGGGGACGGCTTATAAAGATCCTGTGTTTCCCTGGAAGGAAATACAAAGCATCTGGACCACATTGGGAACAGATGAAGCATATGGGGGGAAAGGTGTATCTGGAATCCACAGCGATGCATGCCATGGGGCGGGCAGGGTGCGGAGGGTGAGGTGGAGGGATGGATGCCTCTGATAAGTGCTGTGAGCAGGGACGGTGCTCATGGGCACATTGAAAGAAGAGTAAATATTCTGGAGTTTTACTAGAGAAAAGCGAAGTACTTTGTGCTCCTTGGCAGAAACGTAAACACTTTTAGGGAACTTACAAATGAAGCTTTGAAGAATATGTCCAAAATGGAAATAACGATTACAATGAGAAGGAAACCTGACATACGTTGTACATTGGTGATGGATGTGTCATAGGAATTCTATTCCAGCTGAGTGTCTTGAGCACCTATAAGGAAAGATGAGAAAAGTCACCATGAGAAATGTGGTTAAAAAAGGAAAGAAAGAAAGAAAAAAACAGGAAGAAAAAAAAGAAAAGAAAAAAGAAAAATGCTTACTAAGGGGAAGAGAAGAAAATCACAAAATTTAACTCTGGAAGAATGTTTAAAACATCTGGAGGACTTTGGCAGGTAACTAAAAGTACTTCCCGTGTCTAGGTAGAAATGCAATACCCAGGAGATTTACTAAGGGAGAAAAATGAGCTATGGGAGTGAACAGATGGTGCCTCCCAACTGAATATGAATATTATTCGGTTCTTCTAGGACACGGTAACCCAGATACTACTTTTGAAAAAGATAATATTTAAGGATTTCAAACGGGGAAAAATATAAAATTTAGTTCAGTGCAAACAGGTATAAGTTTCACCAGGAAACTAGTTTTATGAAATATCTCTGGGTTGACATACTGCTTACCCTCACAGAGTCCCTAGGCATCTATGAAAAACAGAACCGATTACTTACCTAAAATGTTAATAAAATTGCTTAATATAAAATCACACTGATTCAACTTTGGGGACATATATATCACAGATCATGCTCATCCCATGTCATCAAAATTTTGATTCTGTGGACCAATCCTTGCATGAGGTGACTACGTGAGCGTGAGCTACTCCATGCTGTGAACGGCAGCTACTGCCATTCCAAGTTCCACCACTTGCTACCCTGGATTGTTCCTGCCTCTGAGGAACGTGAGCCTGTATTTCTTACAAAAAAATGTTGTGTTAAGCTAAAAAATTGAAAGGGAGTGGCCTGAAGAAGCAGAAAGTTGAAGAGATCGGGCTTTCTGATAAAATAGAGCTCTGCATTTACAGTACAAAGAACAAGTGAGGATGACGTGGAGGAGTGTACTGCTATTCCTCCTCTTACCTGCTCAGCCCCAGGCCCAGCAATCACCCCGTCATCCTATACTCTCTTCTGCAGAGGTCCATGTCTGTTCAGGGACAAGCCTTTTCTTTTTCATCGCCCTCTTAATCTCTCTCCTAGACAATAGCCTCACAGCTGACCTTGTTGACTTTTGTCTCGCTAGCCCTAAAGCCCATTCTTCACAGCGTCGAAATCTTGTCCTATCTGACCAACATTTCCCTTGCTTATTTGCCTTTAGTGGTTTCTTCTCACTTATAAACAATACACTCTCTACCCAGAATGACAGGCAAGATGTTTCATGACCTCCACTTATCTGCCTTTCTACTACCCTCATCTCTTGAAATTCATCCACATCTGCCTGCAACATTGAATTACTAGCAAGCCTCCAAAGACCTTGTTTTGCCATAATTCAATACTTTGTACGTGCCATTCCATCTACAAGGAATATCTTCCTTCCTTGTCTATATGATAACCTACTATTGGCCTTAACAGAACTACTGAGAGTTACCTGCCTCTATGAAGTATTCCTTTATATCTTCAGAGCTAATAATTCTCTTCTCTTTCCACTTATATGCTTTTATTATTGTGTATATTACACTGGAATTTAATCATTAGTTTAAACATATGATTCTTCTTCTAGATTGTAATTTTCTTGAGGCCAAAGACTATTTATTATGAATCTTTCTATTTCAACATTTAGTAAAACACTATGCATGGTCAGATTATAATATTTGTTTTGGGGTCTATACAGCACAGATTAATTGTACAAAAGCATTCTGGGAGAAATGTGGATATACTAAAAATACAAAGAAAGAAAAATAATATAGAAAACAGTAGTGACAAAAGAAAAAATATATTATAGACATTAATATGTCTAGAGATATGAATAGCAATAATTACCTAATAGTACAATAATTACCTATTAAATCTGAATAATCAGATTACTCAAATTGTATCAAAAGTTGTGATTCACTTATGTTTTAATGGACAAAAAAATCTAAAACTTATGCCTAGAAGTCATGAAGACTGTGTATGAGAAAATTATACCTATGCAGATTTACCTTTAGTAAAATATATTAACAGTATTTCTGTGTTATAGAAAAGAAACAGTGATACAAAGCCAAGATAACAAAGAATAGCAAAGTGGCTATTGGCTGTTGCAATGGGAGAATATAATGCATTCTGCCTGATGTGCCAGATAAAAAAGAAGTTTTATAAGATAGCAGAAGAAATGAAATGCTTAGAAACTCTTAACCACTCAAGGGTGAGTAAAATAGCCTCAAGTTACAAGGAGGAATCCAAACTGTAGACAGAAAAGTGAAATATGGAGCTGATGAATAATAGATAGAAGTGATGATAAATCTTATTTAGCATAAAAGAAATGACAATTCATCTGTTGGGCAGGAGGAAAAAACTATGCAACTTGGGACAAATAGAAGAAAAAGTAACGGTTTCATACAATGAGAACAGAAAATAATCTTCTGAACTGTAATAGATTTAATAGAGAATCCTCTGCTGAGAAATAAAGAGAAGAATTTGTCTGTGGGACCCAAACACTGAATACCAGCAATCTTGTAGAATGGCCTTATAGAGGGAAGCACGCTCCCCTGGGGACCCAAATGAAGGTGGCCAGGGAAAGGACTGACCACCTACAGTGAAAGAAAAGACACTAGATGTGGGAACAAAAACTAGAGATAAAGTTTTGTACATCATTCAAAAAATAGGAACACAGGGTATTGGTAAAATTGTTGGAAAGTAGGCAAGGTATATAGTATGTAGAACAAAGAAGACATAGGGCTTATAAAGGAAAACACTTTGATCTTCAGATATACTATGTGAGAAATCCAATGATAAAGGCATGGGAAAATCTGATGCACCAAACATATAAAAGGAAGAAAGAAAATATCACTCTTCTAAAACATTCACTGGGAAAAAGGAAAGAAACCTTTTAGGTTTAGGTAATGCAATGTTTTTCTGAAGAGGAAGTGAAACTTTTAGAAAACAGTTCTGAGAGCATGTAGGAGAAAGAAAAATATAAGTAAATTAATGAATAATAATAGTATAAAGGGAACATTACTATGAAATATAACAAGGTAAAATAGGAAACACTTTGTGTGTATAGAAAGAGATCTATGGAGACTTACCTAAATATAAGAATTCTTCAAATCATGTTTCTTTAGCAGAAGTAGGGAATAAGAGACGATGATGGTAGACAAAGTCATCGTAGCCAGAGAAACAGAAAGAAAGAGGAAGTCTTTCGTCTTTCCCCATAAGTGATTACTGGGAAAAAAGGAACATGTGTCATATTTGAATAAAGATTGAATATTAACATATTAGATTGAAAAAATTCTATTATTTTTAAATTTGAGAATGTGGATAAAAATAACTTTATGATTTTCTATTATTAATATTTAAGATTGATTATAAAAGCCCTATATCTGTTACAGTTCTCATTTAGTGGCAGGGAAAAAAATTTCCTGCTGGATAAAATTTAAATGAACAGTGAAAGATCAAAATAAAATTGCCTTTTAAGTATAGCCCAAAAGTTGTGTACATTAAATATACCAGTTAAATGTATCTGTTATTGGCATAAATATAAATGTATATTAAATGTGTAACTTCACCTGCTCTATGAAAAGGCCAACAGATCAAAGTACGCAGGAGATAATATGCTTAACTTTTAGGCACTTGTGATCTAACTGAGAATCAAATAAATAGGAAAAATGGAGAACTAACAAATTAAATATCTTTATAATAAAGCAATGTAAGAAAAATCATACATTCTTGTGATAATTATTATCAAATAGTTCAAAATAAGAGTAAAATGGAGGAATATAGGGCAAAATTTCTAGAGTACTTATAAAGATTTTATAAGGAAAAGAAGTCCAGTTAGCCAGCCTAGAAGAAAAGTACTACTAATCATGTGGGGAAAAAAGAAGCAGGATTAAGGATTCTGAGTACAGAAACGCTAAAAATAAATCACAAAACAGACAAAGAGTTAAACTCCGGGCAATGGTAAGAGAAAAATAAAATAACATAAACTAATTTAAAAAGTACATCCCGGAACTGTAGTAGAGATACCCGAGGTAATGATGGATAGCTGTCGATTCAATCCCCTTCTCCCCTTCTAAAGTGATAGAGGTTAGACTGGGAAAACCGCAGTCAAGACTATGTTTCCCAAATCTCCTTGCTCATAGGTGTGGTTATGGAGTAGAAGGTGAAGTTTGATACTTCTACCTTGAGGCTTTTAAAAAATAAATATGCCTATTCTATGTTGTCTTTTGCCTTTTGTCTTCAGCTGATTGGAAGTAAATGATGCCAAGACCCTAGGGGATGGAGGATCTGAAAACAGAAGGAAACTGAATCCCTGAATCACCATGTGGAGGAAAACTGCTAGCCAAACTGGAGAATCCATCATGGACTTGTGTGGTGTAAAGCCTGAAATTAAGACTCAATATCATGTGCTGTTTTGACATCTGGTAAGTTGGGAGAACCTCAGATGGCCTAACTACTAGTTTGCCTTCCCACTCTGCTTCTGTGGACAAGTTTCCCTCACTGAACAAGCCCTCTTATCAGAGGGACCAGGCACAGTTCCTGCTTATCTCTGAGTAGTGGATTTCAGTTTCCTACCTGCCTGCAGAATATTCAAATACACCAACTACATCCCCTCCTGGGAATCAGGGACCATCCTGCCCTCTGGATGCCACAAAGCTTGCCTCCCGTAAGCCTTGTTATTCTCTCTGTTCCCGAGGACAACACCCATCTGGCCCTGTGCAGCCTATGGCGTCCTCCTCCCCCCGGGCTTTGAGTACATGTGACTAGGAAACAGCTGTTAATCTCGTCCACCCAGTGTCAGGTGTTGTGTGTTTGGCCATCCTCATAACCTAAGGCAGGAATCCTTTCCTCACCAGTGGGGTAAATAGGAGGCAATGAAAACATCTGCCTAAAGACAAACAAATGAACAAATGACTTGAACTTCCATCAGGTCAATTGTGTCAGAATCTCTGAGACGTTAGGACTGGCGATCAATATATCTTAAAATGTCCCCCTAACGACTGTGATGTGCAAGCAGACTTGAGAACTATTAAAGGAAGGAGCATGCCATCCCTTCTTACCCTAGCCATCCTGGATCATGCAAACATGAACACACCTTAAGAATGTTGGAGCAAGAAGACAGAATTGCAGGTTGCCGAAATCTTACTGGTCCCTCAAACCAGCTTCCTTTTCTTTTTGTTTAAGAGACAGGGCTTCGCTCTGTCATGTAAGCTCCAGTGCAGTGGCCCAATTATGGCTCACCGTAACCTCAAACTCCTGGGATCAAGTGATTCTGCCTCAGCCTCCCAAGTATGTAGGACTACAGATATGCCCCACCTCCTCACACCCCAGCTGATTTTTTTTGTGTGTAGAGATGAGGTCTCACTATGTTGCCCAGGGAGTTCTGGAACTCTTGGCTTCTAGCCGTCCTCCTGCCTCAGCCTCCCAAAATGCCGATATTACAGGCAAGAGCCACCACACCTGCCCCAGCTGACTTTTATAGAAGATCTAAAATGTCTATCATCTTTTTTTTTATTTCAAAGTATTATGGGGGTACAAATCTTTATGGTTACACGGATCACTTTTATAATGCTCAAGTCATGATTATACGTGTGTCTGTCACCCAAATAGTGTTCATTGTACCTGTTAGATGGATTTTCACCTATCTTGCCCACCCTCTCTCCGCTGGTTGATTTCCATTGAGTTATACTTCCCTCTATGCACATAAGAGGTCATCAATTAGTTCTAATTTAATAATGAGTACATGTGGTATTTGCTTTTCCATTTTTTAGATACTTCACTTGGGATAATGGTCTCCATTTCCACCTAGATTGTTGCAAAAAGCATTAAGTCATCTTTTTCATGGCTGAATAATATACTATGGTATACATATACCACATTTTATGAATCCACTCATGAATTGGTGGGCATTTGTGTTGATTCCACATATTTGCAATTGTGAATTGTGCTGCAATAAACAGTTGAGTACTGGTGTCTTTTTGATAAAATGACTTCTTTTCCTTTGGGTAAATATCCAGTAGTGGGATTACTGGATCAAATGAAAGATTGACTTTCCTCAAAGAACTAAAATGTCTATCATCTTTTAGCACGGTATATATTAGGTCTGTCTCACAGCAGCCAAACATATATCTTAAGTAAAACATAGATTTGGTCCTTATTCCATCACTGGTCACCAGTTGAGTATTGTATAGAGAAATTTCTTAACTCTTTCCCATGGACTATTTATTCCATCTTTAGAAATAGGTGCTGAATAGATACTTTAAGGACAAAGATTCTAAAGCAAATGCCGAGCACTAAGACAACCAAAATTCAGTGCAAGCTATTCGTTTTTAACCTGTTTCAACTCCACGACAACAATCTTAACGAATGATCATGCTTACATTTTACAAACAAGAAATTGAGTCACAGAGAGGTTAACAGATGTCGCTAAGGTCTTGCAGCTAATAAATGGTGAAGCTGGGAAACCAATCCAAACATTTAGCTTCAGAGACTTTGCTTTCATCTATTCTACTACACTGAGTATGAATTAAATTAATATTAATTTATGAAAGCACATATTAGCATGTTTATCACATTTTAGGCATTAAAATGATCTTTTCTCCTTCTCTCTCTCCTAACCTTTACTGGATAAACCCACTTACACATACATATACACATATAGCCACACACACCCCCATATATCCCTTTTTGTTTCCCTTCCCATCATGAGATTACTTATAGTAAACAATAGTTTTCCAGAAAATAATATTGAGGCTAAGAGTCAAAAGGCAATGAGGGAAAATTCCTTTGGCCTGGTTGGGAACAAAAAATCTCTCCCTAATGTTAAAAGGAGATACCCCATTTCCTCCACCCTACTCAGCACCCTACTCAAAAATACAAAGCAAAATTTTTAACAGCTGTCTCAATACAAAATTCAGCATGAAAGAATGAAATGAAAGCTTACTGATGATATTTATAACAGTAAAATAACATGCAATTGACAAACAAAAGTTAAAAAAAATAGCATCCACAATAAAAATACTCAGCCCTGAAAAAATTGAAATGTGGCTGCCCCAAGGACATAAAAATGTCACAAATGGAATTCATGTCAAAAAGAAATGTCCCTCCCTAAACACATTAAAGGGAAAGACTGTCACATACCAGACACACAGACAGGAAGAGATGTCCTGGTGGGGCGGAGAGACCAGTGTACGCCTGGAGCACATGATAATAAAAGATGAGAAACTCGAGTGCAAAGGGGTGTTATGACTGACCCACATGTCATGAAAGATGACACACTTGAGATTCTGTCTAGGAAAAGATGACTTATCAGAGAAGTTAGTAGGTAAAATATGGAATGTTTTACTATTACAGAGACAGATGTTGTCTTGTGAATAGCTCTTTTGAGTCAGCTTACCCTGCGCCTTTTGTTCCTTTCATGTTGCAGGGGAGGGCCAAGAAATTACAAGGAAGCCTCCTGAGATCTCCCCATCTTACCGGTATTTCCCTTGTTTCTACTAAATGCATTTAATAATTCATCAAAATGTGTTTTCCAAATCTGTTAAGAATAGCAGCATAATATTTATTACAAGAAGCAAAAAGCAAAGCCAGACATATGAAAGTATCTAAGCAAATTCAGAAACATACAAACAAAGGCATTTTCTAAGAAGTGGTAATTTCCTAAGAAATAATAATGTAAAATTCCTGCCATCTTGACTTTAAGACATTATTGAGCTGTCTACTTGTTCATCTATATTATGCATATAATGCCCACTTCAAGTAAAATTTATCTTTATAATTCTATTCTGATAAGGTGTCTGGGCTCAGATCTACTGTAAAGGAAAAAAAAATATCAGTGAAAAACCACATTAATTACAATTCCAAGGTACCTTAGAACCTTCTAAAATCCAAGCCCAAATTATTTTCAAAAATTATTTTATTACTCTGAAAAATAATAGATGTCTGTCTCATAAATTGCTTGAACAGAATTATTATTTTTTTTTGAGACATTCTGTCACCCTGTATAGAGTGCAGCGGCGTCATTGTAGCTCACTGCAACCTCAAACTCCTGGACTCAAGCGATCCTCCTGCCTCAGCCTCCCCCGTAGCTGGAACTACAGGTGTATGCCATGATGTCCAGCTGATTTCTATATTTAGTAAAGACAGGGTCTCGCTCTTGCTCAGGCTGGTCTCGAACTCCTGGTCTCAAGCAATTCTCCCTGCTCGGCCTCCCAGATTGCTCAGATTACAGGTGTGAGCCACTGTGCCCAGCCCAACAGAAATTTTAAATAAACCTAATTTCTCTAGAAAGCTGGAGAGATATTGCAACTGATTTTGTGAGTTTTTAAAGCACCACCTGTGCACTACCTGTGATAAAAAGCCATTGTTTGAAAGCGACCTCCACAAAACGACACAGACCTAAGTGTCATGCAGAGGTGCTCCACAACACCAAACCAAAGGAGTTTTAGTCCTGACTGTGCCTCTTAGCAGCTGTGTAATTGTAGGCAAACTGTCTAACCGTTTTGGCATCTCAGTTTTATCTTCTGTAACATCAAGATAATAATAGTACATACATGGTAAGGGTTTCTAAAGGATTAAATGAATTAAAATCTATATTACTATTATTTAGTATTATCACATGATCTATCATGAAAATGTCCTTAGCTATTGCCTGGATATAGCACAAATCTGAATAAATCGGACAATTATTCTTTAAAAAAATCAAAGTGTTAAGATACTGTGTTTTTCCTATTAAATTACCAATGACTAAATAACAATGAAAATACTTAATGCTGTTAAAGGAATGGTTGAATAGGCATCTTCTCATACTGCTGGTACATGGATAAATTGGTAGAGCCACTCTAAATCTTAATAAATTATTTTGCCTCATTTCCCTGGAGAAATATGGGAGAAAATATACCAAAATGAAAGCAGTGTTTACTGCCATGTAGCATACACTATGTAAGCATTATTTTGCTCAGACAAGAAAGACTAGGATATCCTAATGAAAGTACTTATAGCACAAGGTAGAAATTTGTATAATAGCTGTTATAAGAGACATAAAATGCTATGAAGATTTAGAGTTAGAAAAGTTGCTTTCAAGTGGAAGTAACTGCATCGAGTTTCAGGGATCACAGCATTTGTGCAAGCTGGAATTTAGACTTTCAGAGACTTAACGTAGGAAAACATTTGATAATAAGAGAAAAAGATCAGATATAGGACAGGACTGGGCATAATTAGGAAATAGCAAGCCATCCAGTTTATCTACAAAGTGATACAAATGGACGTTCTTTGGGATGTACCCAGCCATCACTGGAAAATCACATTCACGGAGTTATGTTACATTGGGGCAGTTGTAAAAAAAGAAAAGAAAAATTAAAACTTCAGGCAAAATGGTGTTTAACTCATCTTTTAGTAAGGCTTTAAAATCATAAGATTTCAAATAAGAATCTCAATTTCTGGGACATTAAGCCTGAATATTGGCCAGAAGTTGCTGCTTCCCCTTTTACAGTGGATGTGCTTGCCCAAGGTCATTACCACGCAAAGCATTCATAGGTGCACCTGCCTCTAGCACCGGCTCTATTTGCCTTTCCTGTAGATTGGAGTTTGCAGTTAACAGCAGGACTTTAGAAGCCTGATGAATAAAACTAAAATGTACTTCAAGACTATTTTGTCTCTAGTTTTTTTAAAAAGATGTGATTTATTGATTTAGTGATTTATACCAGAGTAGATCACAACCAAAGGGAATGCGACGTTTCCACAACTGTGTGTGTTGTGTCGCAGGGAGGCTGGGGAGTGTCACTAATTTATTTAAACATTTTTTTTCAGTTTGCCCCCTTACATCAAAACCAACTCAAATGTTTTTATTTCTCTCCTCTCTTCTCCATTCAAATACTGTTTGCTTTTTTCCTTTCCTACTTTTAAACAACTCTAGAAAGAAGCACGGCCAGTTCTTCCTTGTGGACATCCCTTCTGAAGAGTATAAAACTCTTTTAAATGATTAATTAGTATTCACTGCATTAACTTAGTCCTTTTCTTAGTACATGATGCTAATACTCTCTGACATGTTTCAGATTAGTACATTTCTTAATGTTCTTTAATGTCTTTAATTCCTTTATGATCTTGAGCTCCACTTTTATTATATATTTTTTTCATTTTCAACCACTATGTTCTCTAAGTCTCTGGAGAAAGTGGATCAAGGAAAGATTTGCCCTGAGATTTTTTACTTTATTTAAATAAATGTAATTTTTTTCTATGTAGAAATGATTATGAGACATAAGAGCAGTTAGATGTAGCTTCTTGAGAACGAGAGTCTCTGATCCACACTGATACTACTATGAACATTGATTGATCGAATGCTCCCAGGGAGTCCAGCCCTGTCCTTAGTATTAAGTTCATACGAACACATTTACTCTTCACGAGAATTCAAGCTTCACCGTGTAGAAGGTATGTGCTATTTCTGCCTTTGCATCGTATGGATGAGGAGTTGAGGTACAGAATGTGAAATAACTGTCCCAGTGACACAGCTAGCCGGGAGCCATGCCAAGCTGCAGAGTCAGGGGAGCTGGCTCCAGCTCCCCGTCTGTGCCCACTGAGCCACCCTGTCACCCACCTGTCCCAGCCCCAGTCACACACACGGCCCAGCACATGGGACACAGTCCCTGAGCTCTCCCTGACTTCAGTGCAATTTAATTATAACATGCTAAGATAAATATAGAGACCAGATAGGAAACATAGAAATTGTAAGTGTTTAGTTATCAGTTTGAGTGGCAGAGAACATAATTAAAATGTTATGTCACATCCTTATCTATGGCTTTCGTTGTGGTATTTGTTCATTCTATCATTTTCTACACTCAAACATGCACCTTAACAATGAAGATGAAAGTTATAAGAAAATCTTATTTAACAAATCCATTTACTCCACCATGTATCTTATACTTTTATAATCTTGAAAATATAAAGAAGTATTGAAAATAATATAATAAATGTCTATAATTACATCATCCTAAATTGACTATTACCAATATGTTTTCCTTATCCTCCTTTCTTGGCAAAATGAACAAAACAATGAAAATAATGTCACAGTGCCCTTTAGAAGACGCAATTCTTTTTTCTTGGCGTGATCTAGTTTTCTTTGATCCAAGATGCTGGTTCACTGCCAAGAGTGAATCCCTTTCCAGCCAAAGATGAATTTTTCCTCAGAGTTCACTCCTCTCCCTGAGTATCACATAAAAAAAGACATGGTGCCTCTAAAACTCATCTTGCAATTGTCTTGCTAAGGTCAGCTAAAATAGCTGAATTGTCTTTAAACACATTGGTTTATAATGGTTTCAATTTTTTCCATTATCCATGAGGATAACTTAATAATAATCTATTTTCAACATAGCAAATACTCCATCCGAAATATTATTTATACGCTAGTACCTGTAAAGCCACATTATTGAAGACCTTGAAACTTTCCCTTGTTTTTCTCACAAAATATTTTTAGATTTCAAGATAGTTTCCAGAGAAAGTCTCCACATAAAGTGGAGTAAGTGTTCTCTAAGCCTCATATCAGTCATCAAAATCCTTTAATCATATGAGCTGAACTGGCACATCTGTGAGGAGCTGAGCTTTATACTTTCATCCCCTTTTATACTTTCATATATTCTACTTTTGGGGAAAAATGTTTAAAATATATAACCTTCATGCTTCCTTCCCCAGCCCCATTTTTGGTTTCCAAAAGAGTGCACTAAATATCCTATTCTCACCTTGCTCTCCTGCAGTGAGCTTTCAAAAATCATTCTACAAACTACAAGTGTCTAATGACTTCTTCGCTTAGAAGAATAGTGTATTTTCTCTTTGCTGATGTGTGTGCATAAGTGACGATGCATACTTAAGTAGTATAGACTAGATCCCTAGAAAGACTTCCAAATTCTTGGGCTGCCTGATTGTGCACAGGCAAACATTAATGCATGTAAAATTGCAAAATACTACATAAATATTCATTTTTATATTTTATATTAATATTGTCTTTTAATTAATTATATCACTTTTCAGCCTTTTCAGTGTGTAAATCATCACTCTTTATATCACAATAATCACAGATCTGTATATGCAAACAAGCACATAATTTGGAGTTATAAGTAAAAATAAATAAAGTTGGTGATAAGTACTATTTGGAGTGGTAAATGCTATTCCTAATGTATAAAACATTACTGTTAATATCATGTTATGCAAACATGCATACACATACATCAAGAGATGGAATTATAGGTGAGAATATATAAAATCAATCATTATTACTATTGTGGTCCTTACATAGGAATATGACTACTGAGTTTGAGAAAATGAAATAAGATTAAACAGTTAAAAATACATCTATAGCTATAATTAAAGATATCCCTAATGTACTTGAATGCACCCCATTTCAGACCAGTATATGTTTTTGCAATCACCTTGTGTTCATCAGATTGTATGAAGCTAGTAAAGAAGTCTTTTGTCATTATTTACTTATAAACCTGAAATTGGATAAAACTGTCTCCTTTAAGACAAAGGCCTAGTTCAGGCATGTTTTGACGTAGAAAGCTCCAAGCCAAGTTTTGTACTTGATTCCCATGGAGGTCAGACAGTGTCATCTCTGCCCTACTGACTCAGTAAAGTTTTCTGAAAGTTTTGTGTTACTCTTCTTAACACCCAGAAGTACACTCTCACCACTCAAGAATAGCTTCCACTGCCATCCACTGCAAAACTACAACTGGCATCGTCAACACCTTCTCAAGGAAGAGCAGTTTGCACCGCTGATAATACAATTTGCTCCTAAACTTTCCCTGGTTCTAGGACAGTCAGGGACCCATACACTATCAGGGTGTCCTGTCTCATAACCAATAAGTATCCCTCCCACGTCACACTCACCACATGTCTGAGTTGTAGCTTCCTCCACATTGGCAGGAACTCACATCCCTATTATCTCTGCCACTGTTGCTACTGGCACAACTTCCCTTTGCTCTCATTACTGGTAGTTTAAATTCTATGCTCCATGATGGTCCCCACAGGAAATTACAGTTTGGCTAGAAGTCAAGGGCCTTGTCTCTGGGGTTGCTGACTTGCCAAGCAAAATGGAAAAAGATGACAGGGTTTCTTGCAACTCTCTGGTCTTCACAACATTATTACCCTCAGGTTGACAACTCCCTGCACTGAGGAACAAATACAACACTCTTGGAGAAATTCCGCTAGCTGTCCCTCACCCAGTACCAATATGCCCATGCAGAAAGTACACTGCACTCTGAGCATAGCTAGGAGTCTGCTCTAACTAGGATGCCTATGGTCTTCAAGGGACTCTCTCTCTTCTGAGGCTACAGATCTAGCTTTAAAGTCTCTGGTCATCTTCACAAAAGCCTAAGATCCTATACACAATGAGCAATGCTGTCTAGTTCGGACTTCTGTGACCATGAGATGAAAAGCCTGCTCACCAGGTAGTGCTCATAACACATACTCATTAAATTCCATGCGTCTGGGTTACTCACATTTATCAAATTCTTAAAGGCTATATCTACCATTAACAGTGAGTCAAACCATATTTTTCACTCAATTATGTTTCCTAATGGGTAAACTCCACAGTCCTTTATCTATCTTTCTGCTCACGAGCCTTTTCTAATTTATCTCCATTTTTTCTGACACTGAAATCCCTGCACTAAGTTTAGTGGCCCATACAAAACATCTTTAGAGTCCTACGAAAGGAAACTCACTATATACAACTATAAAATATTATTGCCAGTTTTTTGGTGTGTTTTGTCTCTCACTCTGAAGATACACTCATTTTTTTGCACTCCTTAGTGTTTTCTGCCTCAAGATATAGACTTTCCCCTCATAAGGTAGTGTTCTATTTTTCTATTTTTAAATTTCTAATGTTCCTCCTTCATTTAAATTTGCTCCCTTCTAAAACCAATTGTGTTATTCTCTAGTCTTATTGGTAATTCTACTCCTTTCAAATCTCCTTGAATAAGCAAAAATAACATTAAAAAATAGAAAATGTAATTTGCATGAAAAAATAGAAGAGACCAATCAGGCAATGACTCATTTTAAGTAATATTACACTAATTAATTTGTAAGAATTTCCTACCCTGTATTTTCCTTCCTAGTAGATACATTAACCTGACATATTAAAAAAAGAGAATTCATGTGCCATAATGTCTTATGGAATATTCTGTCAACCACCTCCAATAATGTTCATATTAATTGGCATATTTCAGATATACACTACGAGTTCTCTTGAGAGCAAAGAGAGAAAAAGAAAGAGATAAAAGGAGATATAAATATAAAGGAGTCAGGATTTTAAAAAACATGTTATAGTATGTACTATTCCCTGGGTTTATTTTCCTGAGACTGTCAGCCAGTCTCAGAAAGTTATTTTTTTGTTTGTTTTGTTTTGTTTTTGAGAAAAAGTGTCATTCTGTTGCCCAGGCTAAAAGACAGTAGCATCATCATAGCTCACTGAAACCTCAAACTCCTGAGTTCAATCAATCCTCAGCCTCCCGAGTAGCTGGGACTACATGCGTGTGCCACCACACCCAGCTAATTTTTCTATTTTTGTAGAGATGGGGTCTCACTTTTGCTCAGGCTGGTCTTAAATTCCTGGCCTCAATCGATCCTCCGGCCTCGGCCTCCCAAAGTGCTAGGATTACAGGCAAGAGCCATCGTGCCCAGCCTAGAAAGTTATTTGCTATTACATTTTTACATGGGTGTTGCCAAAGCACCAGGGTTTTCCAGTACTAAAGAAAGTATCTAATGTTTGAATATCTTTCCTACTACTCCATGCCTAACAAGTTCCATCCCCGAAGGGCCTAGAAGGGCCCAGGTTATCTCTGAATATATAACCTCAATCGGATGCAAAAATGAAATGCAAAAAAAGAAAGACTAGAAAGATATAAAAACAAATCAAGTCCCAGAGGAGAATAACACTTTGGGTCCGCCTACCTGTGATGTGAAATCCTGGTCAAGTTCATGCCCTTTTTGTAGCAGATAGAGTCAATATTCAGGCCTTGCTGGTATTTTGTTTATGGTTATAAGACTTAAATTTTACTAAAATGTTTTAAAATTAAGAAATTAATTGATGAGCTTCCAAAAAAGTAAAAGTTTATTTAAAGGAGATCTTAGATGACAGCAGAAACAGAAGAGAGTAAATGAGCTGTAAGAAAGAAAGAGTGGCTGTTATGAAAGAGTGGATTTTGTGTTCATGTTTTTCCTGAGGGTTCTGGAGAAGTTCCCAGCGATAGAAATGTAACTGTGGTAGGTATTCTGTTTCCTTAGTTAATTTTTGATGTCAAAGAATGAAGTTATTTTATTTCTTCCAGCTTGAATGTAATCCTAACACCTTTGTTTTCTTTGTATACCACCTAAAATTAAACAAAAATAAAATGGCTTTATATTTTCACATTAGTAAATAAAAAAAAAACATTATAGTAGATTAACTGCATCCAAAGCTCTAAAGTATTGCACAGCTGGAAATGGGCTGGTGTGCCCTGTCTTCTAAAGTTTGTGCCCAAATCCTCTGTTCTATTTACATCTACAGCTTTTGTCCTTGGCGCGAGTCATGTTGAAGAAAGAACTTAAATTTAAATGATCAAAATTAGCACAATTTTACCAGCCAGGACTGTTCCAAGAAGGGTCTGGTCTCTGAAGCCATGTCTGCAAAGCTGGGCCATCCTGTGAAGTCTTCTTCTCTTTAAAGAGCTAGATGGAGATATATAAAGAATTATAGTTAAACAAAAATATATTGTACTCGAGAGATGGACACCCTAAAAACTCTGACTTGATCACTATACATTATATACATGTAACAAAATTTCACGTGAACCCCATAAATTTGTACAAATTGTAAAAATAAAAATAAAGAGGTATAAATAGAAAGAGATGGAGTAGAGATAGGGAGAAAAAAATAAAAGGGAGCAGGAGAGGGGGAGGGAAATCAAGGAAATAAAAATAGTATAAGCACTAATAGTGTCAAGTGCCCTTTGAGCAAGGGCGTCACCAAACGTTACCTCATCACTTCTCTCCAACTCGCCAGGCTGGGATCCAGGGCGGCCACCCCTGTTGCCCTAGCAAAGATATTATAAGAATATTCTTTGCTACTCTATTGGAGAATCTTGGTTTCTCTAATAGCAGCTTACATTCCTCCAGTAAGCTCTATTGTCTACAGCATACAATTCAAATCTTAGAAATCCCTTCACTACTTGACTTTTTCGTATCATTCTAGCCTCAAGTCCATCACAATGAGCCACACGGAACTACCACGTGTATTTCTCTGCACACACCAAGGTCTTTGCTCAGCTGCATCTAAACTTTGGCATCACAGTGGCGGGGTCCTGCTCCCTTTGCCTGCAAATTGCCTCTACATCTGTGTCCTTATAAACAGCTTCTAGTTTCACCTCCCATTCAACTCTCACTTCTTTAAAGATTTTTCTAATCTCTTTGTCTGAAAAGGTAACTATTTATTTTTTTCCTCTATGCTCCTAAAGCATGTAGTGTATATGATTTGACTTTGTGTTTTCATTACCTCTAAGTGTTTGTTCACTTCCTAGAGAATGTGCATTTTGAGGTCCATGATAAAGGGACCTGGCACGTAGTGTGTAAGAATTATTGCTGTGTGAACAAATAGAGGAACACGTTTTAAAGAATCTTATGTAATTACTCAAAATGAAAAGAAGTTATATATTATAGCTAATAAAAATATATAGAACCCTTAACTGTTCACAATTATAGCATGATCATATGAGAAGTTGTAAGAAAGATAATCTTTTATAGCATTGATTTTCTTTAAAATTTCTTCAGCTTTTTCATAAGTAAACTTTATATTCTCCCGGCTGCCTAGAATTCTCTAAATTTATCCAGGTTTCTACCTAGCCATCCCGAGAAAGTCCTATTTCCTAGAACTAGGTCTTCCCTGAAATTCAACAAACCAAAACAATTATCTTAGAATTCACATAGAAAATCAGTGTCAGCCTGTTTCCTGGGGATAAGGAGAAAAATTGGTGATTTGACTAGAAGGAAGGGAAGAAAGGGCTCCAGTGACTTTGGCCAAAAGTACTTGGGGGTCCTTAATAATTAGAAGAAAATAATGGTCCCCTGCCTGCCTTCTGCCAGAGCCAACAGCGCAAAGCAAGGAAGACAAACCTTCTCTCCATTTATAGCAGTATGTTATTTTTAATGTTAATTAACTTTTTTCACTTAAAATATGCCAGAGTTGCATTTTACTCTGATTATATTTGAACAAAAATGTTCCAGTTGTATGAATACATGAAAACTGATGCCCCGGATGTTATAACTTCCTAGCAATGAATATATAGAAAAAAATTGTCTTGTCTTCAAAATTTACAGTACAGAGACCCATATTTCATTTTGAGTGAAAGCTCAATTTATTCTCAGGTGCAAATAGAGCACATGCTGACTTTTCTCCAAACTTATATCCAATAGAAAGTAAGTAGTGACACTCTGCGAATACTCCTCCAAATTCTTGGTAGATCAATGAAGGTTAAAGTAGAGTTAATTTAGAAAATTCTTGCCTGACATTGCAGTTATGCTTCAGAAAAGAGTAAAAATAGTGTGAGGTTTACCCCTAAACAATGTACAGATGCTCCTCAACTTATAATAGGATTATGTCCCAATAAACTCATCATTAATTGAAAACACCATAAGTTGAAAATGCATTTAATACAGGTACACCCAACCTACTGAATGTCATAGCTTAGTCTAATCTACCTTAAACATGCTCAGAACATGACATTAGTGTATAATTGGACAAAATAACCTAACACAAAACCTATTTTATAGTAAAATGTTCAGTATTTTATGTAATTTATTGATGTTCTACTCAATGCAAATCACTTTCACATCATCATAAATTCAAAAAAGTGTAAGTTAAACCATAGTAAGTTGGGGACTGTCTGCAATTCTTTACTCTTTTTTCTTATCTGAATACAAAGTGATGAATCTTGACTTTGGATGACCTGTTAAGAACATGGAGAATGGAGACAGATAAGAAATACATTCCAAATCCAAATTTAACAACTTCAAGCTGTGAGACTTTGGAGCTCTGTTTCTTCATTCATAATATGGGGGTTATAACAGTCCATTCTGAATTAATCTTCTGGACAAAAAGTAGAAAAGCAATGAGACCATCACTCCTATCTTAACAAGGAGAATAAGCTCGATACACAACAACATAGTTTTATAAAAAACAATTCAAGAGCTGGCAATGCAAAAAAAAAAAAAAATCTAAATGAACTAAATTCCAGAAAGTGATGGGCCTTTCCTAGGAGAGAGCAGAGGTGTTTTCATCCTAGGCAGAGTGCCAAAGGAAACGATTATAGACAATCAAACTTCTAACAGTGTTTAATAGCTTCTTACAGGCTACCTCAACAAGTGGCCCCTGGCACAGAGCAAGGCTGCTTGCCAACCCTTTTCCTGTAGACCTTCACCAAGTGTGTAGAGATAACGTGCCAAAGGCCGAGAGCAGAGCGTGAGAGCTGAAAGAGATCCCCTCTTCAGGGGTATGGGGTCTTCTTTGATTGCAGGGCATAACTGTGCTAGCAAAATCTGATAATGATATAACAAAGACATAGAATCATAGTTTGCTAGAGCTCATGGACATAGAAGTAAGACCTTTAAGAAAATTAGCAAATGAAATCTAGTAACATGTAAGAAAGATAAACTTCAAATGGACTTTATCTCAGGAATGCAAAACTTGTTTTAACATGTGAAAATAGCCAATTGTAGGTCATGATGTTAACAGAATAAAGGAGATAAATCACATAAGTATCACAAGGACAAGGCATGCATTAAAAATTAATAAGCATCCATTCAAGATTTTTTAAAATCTCTCAGAGAAATTAGAGAAGAGAACTTCTTCAATATGTTTAAGGTCATCTATGAAAAATTTATAGGTAACATTATAATTAGTAGTGAAATATTAGAACACATTTTTCCTAAGATCAGGAACAAGACAGGGATGTTTGTTATTACTGCTTCTATTAAACAGTGTATGGCAGGTCTGAGAAGTGCAATAAGGAAAGAAAAAAATTAAAGACAACTAGATTGGATAAGAAGTAAAACTCTTTATTCAAAAATGACATGATTGTATGCAGAAAAAACTCTAGGAATTGGAATTTACCAAAAAAAAAAAAAAAAAAAAAAAAAGCCCCTCTAGGAACTAATATGTGAATTTAGTAAGGTCATAAGATACAAGATCAATATACAAAAACAATTATATTTCTATTTGTTAGAAAAAAATAATTAGA
Organism: Cheirogaleus medius; assembly: GCA_008086735.1. Lineage (NCBI taxonomy): Eukaryota > Metazoa > Chordata > Mammalia > Primates > Cheirogaleidae > Cheirogaleus > Cheirogaleus medius. The sequence goes on along the minus strand of VBSM01002937.1, from coordinate 23,397,181 downwards.
AGATAAAATCTAATAATATATATAATTTATAATAACATTTTAAAAGCCTCTACCCTGAAAAGTAGTAAAAAATGCTGAGAGAAATTGAATAAGACATAAATAGATAGATATTCACTGTTTATGTATTGGAGAACACCATACTGTTAAGATAGCTATTCTTTTCCAAAGTTATCTGTACATTTAACACAATCCCAATTCAAATATCAACATGATTTTTTGGGGGAAATTCACAGGCCAATTATAAAACTTATATGAAAATTCAAAGGATCTGGAATCATTAAAACAATTTCGCAAAATAATAACAAAGTTGGAGAACTAACACTACTTCCTGATGTTAAGAGTTACTTAAATACTATCATAGTCAGGTATTTTTATAGCAATGAACAGATATAAACCAATGGAGAACAGAAAGTCTATAAAGAGAGCCAAACATATAAATCCAGTTAATATGTGAGAAAGGCAGCAAAACAATTCAATAGGGAAAGTAATGTTTTGACAAACAGGGCTGGAATAAATAAATATCCTAATGTGAAAAAAAAGAAAGTTGGCTCTACCTCATTCCATACACAAAAATCAATTCAATATAGACCATGAACCAACCTAAAGATAAATAGCAGAACCATAAAGCTTCTAAAAAATACTTACAAGTATATTTCTACAACCTTGCATTTGAAAAAGAATTTTTTAAACAAGATTGCAGAATCACTAGCCATAAAAGAAAAAAAGATAAATAGGACTTTATTAAATTTTAAATTTTGTTCATCAAAAGATACTTTTAAGAAAGTGAACAGACAAGCCACATATTAGAAAAAAATTTGCAGTACATATCTGACAAATCATACATATGTAGAATACATAAAAATCTCTTCTAAATAAATAATAAATAAAAACTAGAAAAAAAAAAACTAAAGTCTTAAACATACTTACTTCATAAAAAAAGATAAGCAGACCTCTACCAGACCCTAAAAATTTGCTCAACATCATTAGTCACCATGGAAATAAAAACTAAAACCTCAAGAAGATACCATTTTATACCCAAAGAATAGATCAAATGAAATAGATTGACAACATCAAATTTAATGAGGATATAGAGCAACCAGAACTCCGACATATTGCTGCCTGTGGAAATGCAAAATGGAGAAATGTCATCTTCTTACAAGGTTAAACATACAACTACTATATGACCCAGAAATTCCAATCCTAGGTATTCACTGGAGAGAAGTGAAAATATATATCCCCCCAAATCCTTGTACAAAATTGTTCAAAGAAGCCTTATTCATAATTGTCAAAAGTGGAAGTAACCCAAATGTTCATCACTAGGGGATTGAGTAGGTTATGATCTATTAATACAATGGGATACTACCCATCAATTAAAAGGAACAAACCACTGATAACACGTTACAACATGGAAAATGTCAAAAGAATTATGTCCAGTGAAAGAAGTCTGACACAAAAGAGCATAAAATCCATGGTTATAATTATATGAAGACCAAGAAGATCTAAGATAATAGAAATTAGAAATGGTTCCTCTGGGGTTCAGAGGAGTGCAAATTCACTGCAAAGGAGCACAGGGTGACCATATGGGGAAATGACCACATTCTATATCTTGCTTTGGGTGATGGTTATACAGAAATACGCAATTGTCAAAACATTTCAAACCAAGTATTTAAGATTATTGTATATAATAATACATGAATTTAAAAAGATAATGTATGTTAACATATGTAAAGAAAATTATATATTTCATTGATTGTTATGTGAGGTTAATATAAAGTTCTTAAAACAGTTCTAGAGACATATAACAACAGTTAATTTTGCCTTTAATTTAAGTCAGAGTTTAGTGCAATGGCTATCAAAACTAATAACCAAAAAATTTTCTTATGATGTTACCTTAGAAATGGAGTCTTATTCCAAGCAATGTGTTGTTGAATGTAATGAAAAAACTAAAACACTGAACAGAGAGAGGTCATAGATCCAGCCCCTCTTGAACTGTTACCACCTACATTCTCTTGCACAAGTCACTGGATCTCTTGCAAAAATGATATCATCACCCCTCACCTTGTCCACAACTTCTTGTGAAGTGGAAATGAGAGTTCTGAGGTAAGTGAAAATGCCGTGAAAATTTCAAGGACCTAGAAAAATGTTTGGAATCATTCAAACTAACAACCACCAAATGTGATGTCGGCAAAATGTCGGTGATTTTGTTTTTCCCACAGAACTACTTGTCAGAGTCCTGAAGAGGTAGGATTTAAAGCATTGCATTTCAAAGATACAAGTGAGCTTGCGATCCAACCTGACATGCTTTGTGTGGGAATGAACATCTTCAATTTGCTTCTAGAATCAGTGCAAGGCAAGCTAAAGAGAGAAACGAAAGCTCCCGGTCGGCCTCATGTACGCACAGGGAAATTCAATCTCGACCAGAGAAGCTGGCGGAGTAAAGAGGCCCATCAGGATTTCTGATTGTTTAGGATGCAGCCTCTCCACTGAGGACTACTGGGGAAATTACATATTTTCTGCAAACTTGCCTACTTCCATTTTATCACCTTCCTCATCCTCAGTGAGTACTAGAACCCTGCCATGCTCAGCTTTTACAGTTTGGGCCATTGTGATTTGCACAGATGCACAGTACAAATTCAATTTCCTCACTCTATTTTCTTTAATATATTGAGAAAAAGTAAGTCTTTGTGTATTTTAAATATTAAAACAATTTATTGAAATTTATCTGAAGATTTTATGAAATTATTTGATTTAATGCTATTCTAAAATATATATAGCTGTGATAACTTTTTGGAAAAAGAATGATGTTAAGAAAAGGTATTGGAGACATCACAAATTCTTTTCTATAACATAGCTTCCCACCCAGAATAATCTGGCCAAAAAAATTGTCTATAAAACAATCTCTGTGAAAAAGTAAGTTAGAGAAATATTTTCTTTAATCATCCTGTTCATCAGCAAGAAATATACAGATATGAGATACTGGGACAGGTCCTTTGACAAAGGACTTTGGCTAATTTGAACATGGAATCATTTATTTGAATATACACTCATTAATATCATACCTGGGGAAATGCTAAGTTAGCACTTCACATGGATCTGGGTTTGTTATACTTCATGCAACTCCGTGAATAATAATCCAGAAGTTTCTATTTAAAGAGGCAACTTGGAAGTTGGACTCAAAATCCCATCACAAATTTCACTATTCATTTTTCAGAAACAGCTAATTCATCATCTTTTTCTAACTTCCCTGGAGTTTATTTCTCAGGGAACAAAGGAAAAAGAACAGAGCAAGAATAAATCCAGAGGGGGAAACAGTGATAGTTCTAATTTGGGACTGAGAGGTGTTTGGACTTTAGTGAGTTGTACCATCAACAATGAAGTGAAGGTTATGTTTAGAGACAGAAAGTAGCTTCCTGCATCTGAACATTCACCAGCCTTGGAGAGAGGAAATACGGTTTTTCCCTCAGTTTTGTGTGACCTTGAGCAAGTTTTACCTTTTTTATTCTAGATTCCCATGTGCAAAACACAGTTGATTTTATCTGCCCTAGCAATCTAGGTCTGTGGTGGGAATAATATCCAAAAGAAGGATGTATTTAAATGTGCTTTGAAAAATGCAAAACACTGTCAAATGTGAAGTATGATTAAGGTATAAATTTCAAAGGCAGAGTAGCTGAGCACCTTGTAGAGAGGGTCAGAGACCAGCAATGACTGGCAATTTTCCCAGTCAGTACATAATTGCTACTCCCTTTCTAGCATGGGCTTTCCCTTAACCCTTTGGAAGGGTGGCAGAGATGATTGGTTTAGAGGCTGCCATGGTGGCCAGCGACTGAAAAGTACACTGTTTTACTTCTCTTCAGGCTTAAACAAGCAGAGAATTGTCCCTGACCTTCCAGGATAGCCAACAAGTTCCATAGAAAGAAATGTAAGTGAATGACAAAGAAGCTCAAAGAATATGAATTTCCTAGAGAATCAAAAGCTTTTATTAGTGAACCTTATCATTCATGTATGTGAACTTGAAGACACTCTGCTATTTCCAATGAATACATGTGATATTTTCGTATATATGTAACTTGAATATCAGTCTCTGGGTATATCAAACCTTTCTATATCAAAGGTAATAGGGATAACTTTTTAGTAATATTTACATTTAAATGACTCATAAAGTCCTAAATAAACTGAGAAGTGGGGAGCTTAAATTATTCCTCAAATTCCTTACTCAGATTCTTTGTCTGAGCTCCCTCTGTTTTTTGTCTGGCTCCAATACTGCCCTAATCCCTTTCCTCTCTAAAGTATCACCTTCACACAACATGAGCCTTAACTGAAAGTTTCTGTGCAGTAGAAGAATTAAACTCATTTACTTCATGGCAGATAAATTCAAATGTTATATGCAGATGCTCTAGGTTCAGAAATTTACCTGAAAATATCCACCTCCTTAGAAAATTCTCATTGGCTCCTTCTTTCTGGGTAACTATAAAACCTTACTCTTTTCTACTTGTTCTATTCTATTCCTAAAGGGTCCTCCAGAGATTAAATAAATAATTTGTATGTTAACATTAATGTGACTTACAATCTGCTTAATCTATAATTTAAAATAAATAAAGGTTACAGGCAGGAAAAAAGTACAGTTTAAGTATTAACTTGATTTTTCCTCTCTGAGGAGAGAGTAATGATGGGATGGGAGCCCGAAGGAACATATTATTGCTTCTGCCTTCTGAGGCTTGTGGGTGAGCTAAGAGAATGCAGCTCCTAAAAGCTAAAATCTGAAAAGAAATAACCTTTTGTTCGTAGAAAAATCTTCATTTGGAGGGAGTAAACTTAGGTCTTTACTATGACTTCGATGAAATAAAGGACTGTATTTCTTTGAGTAATAAGATAGGAAAGACATGCTATTTTGTAAAGCTGGATGAGGGGTACATGTCTTCATTTTATTATGCATATATGTATATGTACATATGCATAGATATTTGTTTCATTAAAAATTATTTAAAAGTAAGCCAAATCAGTTTCCCCAAGCATAGAGAAATCTGAAAGCGAAAAAAGAAAATTATTTTAGTAAATCCTACATAGTTCTATTATTAACTTGTAAATATTGTTAAGGGTATAGAGAGAAAAATAGCTGCCGAAAGCAATTTACTCAGTGGGACTCTTGTTTATTTACGCAGAAAGGAGCATCTCAGGGAAAGCTCCGTGTGTCAGTGGACCCCAGTCAGCATTGAGGAGTGAAAATGGACCTGAGTCCACTACAGAGCTCTTAAGAAATTGTGACCTTGAAAAGGCATTTTTCTGAAATTTTTAAAGCAGGGATTATAATATTTTTAAATTGAGAGGAATCTCTAATTCTTATTTTATAGGTAAATAAATTGAAGGCCAGTTGATTAAGGAACTTGGCCAGTGACATTGATGTTCTGATTGAAAAGCCTGAGGTAGAACCCAGGTGCCAAGATTTCAGTGGTCTGTCCACTAACCAGGCTTGACGAGAAGCACCCGCCCTAGCTACCTAACAGGGTTTTGTGGGGTAAAATGGGAGTGAAATGTACATGCACCTAAGGGATTATCATTTCTTAGCTTGAATTGAAGTGAATTGTTACTTCCTACCTAAGATTTAATTGTGCTGTGGATCTACTTGTGTCTTTATCTGGCTTTTTTCCCTTTCCATTTTAGGAATGGAATTACTACTAATACCTGTTTCAGAGCCGAAGCAAGTTGGTCACATTTCTCTGGTCAACAGTGACATCTGGTGGACACTCAAAAAAGTCTACATTTGCTTAGACAATAATAGAAAGTTCCAGTACCACAGGAGCCTGCAAGAAGCATCACACAGGAAGCGCATTTTAGACATTAGAGAGACTTGATCCCTACCATGGTATGAGACAAAAGAAAAAGGATATCAAATCAGCCTCAGTAATGATAAAGAGAGCTTCCAAATACCTAGAAACCACCCAAGGAAGTAATGTTTTAGCGACTTGGGGTCATCTCCTTGGTAACTCACTACTTTCTAAGATAGTATGTTTCATCTATGGCATAAATAAATGAAAAGTATATTTTCTCTTTTTCATTTCCTTCCCTTTTACTGCTATTGAAGAATATGGCTAGAGAAGGGACAACACACACACTCAGAAACACACAAACACATATAGTCTACCCTTCATATTCATGGGTTTTACATCTGTGGATTCAACCAACTGCAGATTGAAAATACTTGGGAAAAAATTGTGTTTCTATTTAACATGTACAAACTCTTTTCTTGTCATTATTCCCTAAACAATACAATATAACAATTATTTACATAGAATTTACATTGTATTCGGTAATATAAGTAATCTATACATGACTTAAAGTATATGGGAGAATGTGCATAGGTTATATGCAAATACTATGCCATTTTATATCGGGGACTTGGCCATCCTTGGATTTTGGTATTGCCAGAAGGTCTTGGAACCAACCCCCATGGATACCAAGGGATAACTGTATACATATATGTATATTACAGCCTATTGGTTCTGCTTCGCTGGAGAACTCTAATGCATAAACCCACAGAGATTGGGTACAACTCAGGATAAAGTATGTATATGTGTTAAGGGAAGGAGCTTCATTGATGACAAAATTCTGTTACTTCTGGTGGTATGGAAATGCAAAATAAAAAATCAGTTATGCAAAAATAATTTCTCTTTGTACATTTAAGTTTATATGCTGAGGTGCAAACCGGCTGCACTGGTGAGGAAGGAGCGTCATGGGGTCAATGTGCTTTTGTGCTGAGCTTTGTGAATCCAGGCCGAACAGGCAAGTGCATGTTATTTTTGCTCTTCTTTCATAGCACTGGCTTGTCAGACTCATCAGCAGTGCTGTTTCCAGAAACTGTGTTTAAATGTCATTTCTCATTAAGAGAATGCACAATGCAAAACTGATACATAAATATATAATACTTGAACCAAAAATTGTATCCTTAAATGCATGTTGGGATGCCTATAATACTTCTTTTTAAATTTTTAAAAAATGTTATTATTCTAAGTACAGTTAACATGAGATCTGCCCTCTTAATAACTTTGTAAGTGTCTAGTACAGTAGTGTTGACTCTATGCACAATGCTGAACAACAGAGCTCCAGAATTTCCGCACCATGTTTAACTGAAACTTTATGCCCTTTGACCAGCAACTCGACTCTTCCCTTCTTCCAGCCCCTGGCAGCCACCACTTCACTCTTTGCTTGTGTGATTGTTGACTAGTTTAGATCCCTCATATAAGTGGAATCACGGAGCATCTGTCCTTCTGTGACTGGCTTATTTCACGCAGCATAAAGTCCTTAGGGCTCATCCATATTGTCTCATATCACAGAATTTTCCTCTCTTTTACGGTTGAATACTATGCCTTTGTATTTATATATTACATTTTCTTTATCCACTAATCTATCAACAGACAGTTGTTGATAGGTTCTTTCCACATCTTGGCTCTTGTAAATAATGCTTCAGTTAACGCTGGAAGTACTACAATCTCTTCAAGATCCTGATTACAATTCTTTGGGATAAATACCTAAAAGTGGGATTGCTGGGTCATATTTTTAATTTTTTGAGGAAGCTTCATACTATTTTCCACAGTGGCTGCACCATTTTCCATTCTCACCGACAGCGTACAAGTGTTCAGATTTCTCCACATCCTCACTGACACTGGTTGTCTTTTGTTTTTTAGATTAAGGTCATTCTATCAGGTGTGAGGTGATATCTGAGTGTGGTTTTGATTTGTATTTCCCTGATCATTAGAGAGGTTGAACATCTTTTCATATATGCATCCTCTATCTGTGTATCTTCTTTGGAGAAATATCAATCTAAGTCTTTAGTCCATTTTTAATGGGTTTTTTGGTTTTTTGGGGTGTTGAGTCATAAGAGTTTCTTATATACTTTAGAAATTAACCCCTTATCAGATATATGGCTTGCAAATATTTTCTCCCATTCTGCAGATTGCCTTTCACTCTGTTAATTATTTCCTTTGGTGTGCAAAAACTTTTTAGTTTGATGTAGACCTGTAGACTCTCTTATCTATTTTCATCTCAAAATACATATATTTAGAGTATATTGTTACCAGATATAGGAGATCTGCATTTTTATTGAGAAAGATAAACTAGTTTTGAGAAGTAGATTATTACTTCTATGTGAAAATTCTCATTTGAAAAATTGCTTTATTTTTCCCCAATAAATGTCAACTCACTTTAGTACAAATACTATCTTGACAACAATTTGTAATTCTTCTTCTCTGATTTGTTTTTAAATTTTATGTTATAAATCTTGCCATCTTTTAGTTTGATTTGTTGTTACTATTTTTTCCTAATTAATTTTTGATACAACTCAGGAACTATTTTTCTGAAGTAAAATGTTTTTAACCTTAAATCCTTTCACTGATAATTCAAAGACATTCACCCTTCCTGTATGCTAATTTCTAAATAGATCTTGTATTTGTCATAGAAGAGCTTTTATTAGCTTTTAAAGCAGAAAATATCTATACCAGCAAGGATAGCCCATGAGAGATATACTGTCATTTTGATATAATGCATCTATTTACTGCATCTACCTGGGAATAAACCAAATGAATAGATTTGGCCTGTGGACCGTTTCAACAGTGAGTTGCCTATAGACACAGGCCAATAGCAATACTTGAGCTATTGTGACAAAAGTCACAAACTGGACTGACTAGGAGTAGTTAAAAGGGTCTCAGGGATCTCTCTGCCAGGGATAACATAATATGCTTTTAACACCAAAAATATTGGATGATACTCTTTTGAAATATTTTATTAGAGAAAACTTTAGCCATTTTTCTTTTTAATCTACTGAGAAAGATGACAAGATATTATATCATCCCTGGGGTTGAATCACAGTAAAATTTTTAAACCATTTTCGTGTGCTTTATACTTTATGCCCATCCATCCTGATATCCAAAAATCTTTAAAGTGTGTTCCTCAAATTGTGAAAAGAGAATGACCTCAGCTAAAGAGAAACAAAAATGTTTACCTCCATAAACATCTATAAAAATGTTAATTCAGTTTTGGACTCCATATGAAATACAAGCTTGATAATCAAATATGCAATAGATTCTGGATTTCTTGAAAGTTTTAATGGTTGTATTGTTTCAGGTTTTCAAAAAACATTTTGAGTCATATTTTTAGTAATTTTTGAGCTTATTTAATTTCCTAGACATCTAAAGGATATCAAATCCCTCACTGGACCTGGCACAGAAGCCAATAAATTCCTATTCCAGCCTGTCCCCATTTGAAGGTCAAAACAGTTCTCATCAGGTCTCTCCTCCAACTCAGAGTGGCTTGGAAGTTCCGTCCTAGTGCTAGAGTCTGACTTGTGGACACCCTCTCCCAACAATGCCAACTGCCTTCCCCTGACACCCAAAGCAAAAGTGATGACCAACTCCCCCAGTTTCACATATAACCAGGGTTTTGTTATACTTTAACAAAAAGGGTGCATTAGTGAAGATGCCAAACCAAGGACGTAGAGGGTATCCACACACAGGTGTCTCTGTCCCAATCCTGTCTGGTGGGTCCTGTATTTTTTTTCTCTCATTGGTCATATGTAGCCATATGAGCCTTTTTTTTTTTTTTTTTTTTTTTTTTTTTTTTTTTTTTTTTTTTTGGTTTTGGTTTTGTTTTTCCATCATCCTTGAATGAAGGCAAAGAAGAATATTTGTCAAGGCTGGGTCTCCATAGACAGTTGCTGAATATTTAATGGCAACTATTTTAGCTACACAAACGTTCAACAAAAGTCTTCCAAAACCACTGCTATTAAAGACTCACTCAGATTATTAACCAATGATTACCTTCATCTAGAGAATAGATTTAAAAAGTGAAGAAAGACAAGCTTTAATTGCAAAAGAACTCATTAGGTAGCACACCAGCACAAAAACAAAAACCAAAAAAAACCTCTGCCTTTTCATTCCGAGGAGGGGATGGGGCGATTACAACCTACTCAGACTATTTCTCCAATGAAATAGCTGAGGCATTGAAGAGGGAAAAAAATTGTTTAAAAGAATTAACGTTTAGAAAGTCTTACACCTGTCTTCAAGTCCCTTCCCATTATTCTCGTTCTTGCTATGTCTTCCATCCTGTTTCTTCATTCTAAGGCAAGCCTGGTGGGGGCTAACCTGGATGGAAGAATTCTCACTCATCTCTAATATCAGGAAGAGGAGGCCTCATTAGTGCCACAGGGCACAGGGCAAAGCTTTGGGCAGTTGCTTTCCTGATCTGGTCCTTAGAACTGATCCACCATCTAGAAGGAAAGTTCTGAGTTGGACATATGACAAGATTACTGGAGGAGGGTTTCAGGTAGGAGAGCATCTTCTGACCTGGGAACTGAGTTCAGATCCCATGATGAATGTTCAGGCATTCGCTTTTCATTCTTGAAATAAATACAGTACAACCAGGTCAACTTAGTAAAGGTGAACTTCAGAAACACCAGAATGCTCACATTGAATGAACTTGCTGTAATTTTCTAGATGTTCCTATACCCTTGAAAGTAGATCTGTGTGTCTAGTGCATTTTTGGTCATCTTTTTATCAATGGAAATAACTATTAAATGTGTTATGTAGGTTCAAAACTATACTTTGGGACACATGCTAAAATAAAGAATTAAACAATTTAAATTAATTAGCCTCATTACATGGTGAACACTGTTCAGGGAGCTGAAAAGGATGCAAAGACCTGTGAATGGAGAGCTGTCCTTCAGAATATTGAAATTCCTGAAGAAATGAGCAAGAAATTCTAAAATGGATAAATTGCATAATTTCACAATACTACTGAAGCAGATCTTAGAGGATTCTGTAGGCAGATGGAGTCTCGCACTAACTTGCCCCATTAACCTGGCTATGGCTGTGAAACCGGACTCAGGCTTAGTGCAGCAGAGCCAGCCCAAGTGCACAGGGCATTCACAGGGTCAGTATTTGCAGGCAGTGATTTTATTTGCACAGCTGAGACTCCTGCCATGAGGAAGCCATGGGAAGACTGATTCTTGCACCAGAGTAAGCAAAATTTGTGGGATCCTGGAAATTTGGAATGAGAATCCCTATAGTATTAAATAGTATAGTATTAAATGCTATATTAATTATTTATAATTAAAATTTTATTATAAATTTAACAATAAAGGAAATAAGGTCTTGTTCTGTACTGAGAAAAAGCTGAGGAAAGGAACATACTGGTGATATTTTCACATGTGTCAGAGTTGGTTGCAAAACAATTTGGAACATGATATAATAGCAGTAACTATTATGTATGTAATGTTTGGCTAAAGGGGCCCCGCCTTCCAGATATGTTGCATACAGATATATGCTTGATCTTCATGGCAATGCTATCAATATCAAAAACAAAACAAAATGCCACAGAAGAGGATGTAAGATCTGTTTGTTGACTGTTTGTCTTTCCCGTGTGACTGCCCAGCCCTGATAGCTATCCTACTTGCTACAGATGAAAAGGTCAAAAGGAAAATCAGGAATTAAGGAGGCTAAATGCATGAGCAGAAATTCATTGCCTTGAAGTAGATTAAGCGTATTTCTTCCCGAGACTGACACCGAAACATCACCTTTAATTAGGAAAAACAGCCTTGCACTCAGCTGAGAGAAGTTAGCCCTGTATTTATACTTCCTTTTCTCCCTCGGCTGTGTAATTTAAGTTTGGAGATTTATTCAAAGTTTGATCTTTGTCATATCCAGGGTTTTGTTTAACTTAAAAGGATAAATAATTAGATGTTGACAGCAATGAGCAATGCTCCCTTCAAAAAACTAATCTTTCGGGCCTTTGTTAAAGAAACATCAAGAGAAATTGATGACCATAAAGATTATATTTATTAATATAAGGGGATTTTTTTCTAACTCTGGAATGATAATAGTTATTTGAGTTATGGCTGAATAATGAGAACTATTTAATCAGGGAGTTCCCTTGTAGTTAACACTCATTAATCATTTTTATAATTAAAAATATATCTCAACTCACTCTGTTTTTCATATTTGAAGAATATCTATCAGAATAAAACTTTTCAGGTACCCAATATAAGAAAATTATTTGTAAAGAATAATTGAGAAAAGGGAAAGTCTGATCAAGCAAACATTATCACATTCATCATATATGGATAGAAGTATTTGTTTTATATAGAGATAATTTTTATTCTAATAATATGAAACATAGTGATAAACTTATTTGTGCACTTAGAATGGTTTTAGCTATTTATATAAATTGTATTTGCTCCCAGAAAAAAATGCCAATGCAAAATACTATGCAGTAAAAATAGCTCTACATATCACCTCCCAGTGATAACCAGGCGTAATATCTCAGTGGCTAACTTTGAGATATTTCCTCAGGCATACATTAAGAAACAGATCTTGCTCACACAAACACCCACAGAATTTACATACTGTTATACTACTAATGTGGAAATAATCAAAGACCACCCAAATGAGAACAAACACGGGCTATTTATTGAGAGTTTACTATGACAAGGAACTCAGCTACCATCACTTGCATTTGACAGAGACTTTGTAGTGGGAAAAGCTTTGTATTCGGAAAAAAAGTTTTAGGTATGCTCTGATTGAAGATTATTGGCATAGGGAAGATAGAGGAGGGCTAACTAGAAGCCGGGCATATGGTGTGACTAGTTAGTGGAACATACTGACTTTCTCTGGATGGTTTTGAGCTAGAAGCAGAGGGTAAATAAATAAATAAATAATCTGGTAGTCATTAACCAAGCCGTCCTTGTTACAAACTATTTGCTGCAAAAGTCTGTCTTCCTAGGCTGGTTGCTCATAAGTTGTGGGTCAGAATTCTATTGTCATAGATCATCTAGCCATTGTCCATTTGTATTATATATACAGGCTCTTACTAGCCATGATTTGGATAAAACCTGGATTTTTTCCCTTTAATAAGAAGTTCAATTAATAATTACTATAACATTATTTTTAATGGATAAATATTATATCATTTTATATACATGCTATACTCTCATACTGTCTTATGGGTGTGTTAAATGTAATATTAATCCCCTTTTTAATGTCACTTGGAACATTTAAAATCTGAATTTTAGCAATGATAAAATGAGTTTCCTTGGGGACAGTTATTTTTACACATATCCACTTACACTTTAAAAATAAATTTCCAGAGTAGAATTTCATGGTTAAACACACATATTGAAAGTGACTACAGAATGCTAAATTGTTCTTCAATTGAAACACTTAACTGCCAAAGTGAATGGAAGTGACATATTATTAACATAGTCATTTTTAAACACTGCTAATCCTACAGTTAGCAAACTTTTATTTACTTAAGAGGGTGAACACCTTTTCATGTACTTATTGACCATTTGTATTTTTTTCTTTTCTTAATTGCCAGCTCATGTCTTTTGCCAATATTTTATTGTATAATATGTTTCCTTTTGATTTATGAGCTCTTTACTTTTTTATGTTGAAAAATTTTTCCAATATTATTTAATTTTTAAATGGTGTTATGCTTTATTTTTGCTATATGAAGTGGTTATTTCTAATGGTATTTGCAAAGTTCCTAATATTTTATACCTACATAGTAAAGGTTAGGGCCAGATGGTGCTGTTGTCTTTAGAGATGAGAACCATCACCTCTGAAGAGTGGAGCTATACCTTTTTTGTCATGATTAGAAAATAAGGGAAAAGAAGAGAGAAAGAAAAAAGAAAGAAAGAAAGGAGAAGAGAAGAAGAGAAGAGAAGAAGGAAGGAAGGAAGGAAGGAAGGAAGGAAGGAAGGAAGGAAAGAAAGAAAAGAAAGAAAGTTAGTTTTCCAAATTACTCCATAAAAGCTAACCAAATATTTTTTACTTTTATTTTAATAGTAAGTATCCTAATAATCAGGCAATGCTCTATCACCTATCTGCACAAATTATACATCCTTCTATACACTCAACTCTTGGAATTTTCTCAGTTTAATTTATAATCTTTAACATAGAATTATGTAAGCCAGATGAGTACTAACTTCTCAGGCTTTCTTCTCCACTCTTTCTGAGAAGAACATAATTAGCTATGTAACTTCTCCAAGGACAGGCAGTTGAACAGCCTTCTGTTAAAGAGCACTCAGTGACCAGAGCTAGAGGTTCTTTCTCTCATGGGGAGGTCCACAGCAGAGCTTCTGAGTGTCCTTATTTTTTTTTCACAATGGACTCTAAAGAAATCTCTTCAATCTAGTGACTACTTCCTATATGTCTCGGCAGTTCTCCATATTGACCATAAATTGGAATTATCTATGAAGTGCATAAAAATTTTCCTGATCTCCTCATTCCAAATCAGAAATTCTGGTTTCATAGGTCTGAGGTGGGGCCCCAGCATCAGAATTTTTACAAAAAGCTCTCCAGGTGATTCATATATGCCTCCAGACTTAAGGATCATATCTTATGTTAATTCATTTTTCCTTTATCACTTATCATAATCTATATACATTATTCAATTTTATTTACCATAATAGATATGTCAATTATAAAATTATTCCAACATGAGTTAGCTTGTTAACTAAGTCTACTTTTTAAAATAGTTTATCATTCTTTTAAGTAATTTTAGATTTAAAATGAGAAAACTTATAATGAATAAGCAACCAGTCATTCTTCAATATTCAAATCAGATCACTAGACCTGATTAACACAACACTCACAGTCTCATAGATTCAGAAAGAGTCACAGCTGTTTTATCTAAAAGGGATCCTAGAGATTATCTAATTATACTTTCTTATTTACATAATACATACATACTACATAAAACTTTTTCATTTATACAAAATGAACATACATATAAATAAATAAATCACAGAAAAATCAAGTGATTATCACAATGCTATCCAGCCATTAAGTGTTGGATTTAGTCCTATGGGGCATCAATGTGTACTTATATTAGTTTTAAATGTACCATAAGAAATTACTCTAAAATTTAGCAACTGACGCCCATACACACACACACACACACACACACACACACACACACAATATGCATCTATAATCTCACACAGTTTCTTTGGGTCATGAATTTAAGAGTGCCATAGCTAGTTATTTCTGGCTCACTGCATTTTATGGGTTGCGATCAAGACACTGACCAGGGTACAGTCAGTGGAAGGCCTGTCTGGGCCGGAGGATCTGCCTCCAAGATGGCTGCCTCACGCTGCTGCTGTCAGGACGTCTCAGTTTCTCACGTCTCTCTCCACGCAGGAGGGAGACACGTAAGTGCCTGAATACCACAAAGTCAGAATCCACTGGAGATCACCTTAGAAGGTGCCTACCAAGAGCATCTTGGCACTTCATCCTGCATAATAGCTCATAAGTAAATCATAAATTGCATGTCTTTGGCAGTTCTTTACAATTCAGTTAAGTTTTTACCACAAATAAAATGACAGTTCTTGTCCTATTATCATCTGACATTTTATGGTATTATTTGACAATGTGTCATCTAGTAACGAGTTGAGAAAATAAAGCTTTAAAAAATGTTCTCATAATTTGTGATGCTTTAATAAAATCTACATTGATCTCATTTGACATTTTTGGCATTCACCTTAAAAAGACACACTTTTTTATTTTCAGTGATCTAAGAAATTTTATTTTTCTGTCTTAAAAGCATTGAAAAATATTAATCTCCTCTGATGAGCTATGTAATCTTTTCTGTGCACAATAAGTAGTAATACTTTGTTCTCTCAGTGATTATGATGTATGATCTACATTAGCCCATTACCTCCATCCTAAGGAGTAATCAGTTCACATGCCTAAGACTGTCAGGAATCTCAACAATGGAGCAAGATATGTATTAACAATGTTTTTTTTTTTCTTTAACATAGAGAGAATGTAGATATTTTAAAATATTGGCCAAAAAAATAATATAGCACTGTTAAAATAAGTTAACTTTTATTTTTCAAAAAAGGTAGTGGTACTTAAAATCAGTCCTTAAGCAATGTATAATTTCAAGAAAGGTAAAATTTATATTTATTGATAGAATAATGACTTATTTCCCATATTCTCTGACACTAATACTATTTGGTGTGTCTAAAAAATAAATTTAAGGAATTATACTATGTAGACATCTTATTGCCTATATAATCATTAATACTTTATTGAAACAGGGCATTAACAACTACTCTTGCAATTTTTAAGGTATATTAAACTACTCAAGTCATTATGAGCTAATGGTAATAGGCAGTGACGTTATTTCTTACAAGATAAGCCAGAAGTAAGGAATCTCCCGTCCTTGAGCCAAACTCTATCCTCTGATGAGTATAATATAGTTAATTATGAAAATGCTAAGGGATAATATTGTCACATGATGCTAAAATGAAATATAGCTTTAAATGGCTTAAATGGCAAACTCCTGAAAGACGCCAGGGCAGGTATGTCATTATAAGAAAACATGGTACAGATACATGTTTGTGAGGTGTGTCTCATGCATTTTTATCTGGGTTTCTGAGTCTCTATTAATGGAATAACTTTAATTATTTATTAATAGCTTACTCCATTCCAAAAAGTGCCTAAAGTAGGGGAGTCCTTTTATGTTCATATGTGTGGTTTGTGTGTGTGTGTGTGTGGAGGAATATCTGTCCATTTGCATGTCTTTAGTGGATATCCTCCACTCTTCTTTGTCTACATTTCTCTATGTGTTTTTCTGAGTTAAAAGATTTATTTTTGTTCATCAATAAACTTATACCTCATCTCATTCCAAAGAGGATTCAGGCAGCTATATTACCCTATGTTCACAGTTTTCTCTATATCCTGTGTGTCTCCACCTCTGCATCTCCGCATTTACCTTTGTTTTTCTTTTTCTTGCCTCATTCAGAACACCAAAAATGCTACACTGAATCATTGGATTTTTTTTATTCTTTTCATTAAAAACACTGTCTCATTATTCATCATAGATGAGCTTCCATATAGTCTTATCATTAGTTCTACCATCTGTTTCCAAAAATTTGACTATCCTTCTAGTGACTGCAGGGTACATTAGCACCCCACTGAGTCTCGAATTTATCAGAGCTAAGCTTTGCAGAAGCATGCTTCTTAAACTTCAGATCACAGCCTCTGTTCCCAAGCTATTTGAAGATCTACTGCTGATGTTGTAATAAGTCTATTCCTAAAGCAAACCTGTCAAAGATAGTGGTGGTTTATGAGTCATGCCCTTGCACATTTCCATTTACTGGGTACAGGAAAAAAATGGGCAGTCATCACAAGTGCTGGCTGGTTTTCTTTTGCTTTTCTTAAAGTTGGTACCTGAAGTTAGTGCTAATTGAGGTGATAATTGAATCCAGGAATTAAGGATTAATTTTAAGGTCTTATCCAACCCTGAGATACAAATATCCTATAAATATTGAAATGTAAGCTAAATTTTCTGATAGTAATTTTTAAAAAAATTTAGATGAGATAGACTGTTCAAAACTCACTTCTGCATGCTATGGAAATAAGATCTCTGGCAGCACATAGAAAAAGTGGCTAACTTTATTAAAGACATCTTTGGATTTGGTCTCCTCCTCCTATTAAATGTTGTTTACCGGTAGCATTACATGGCAAATTAAAGATAGCAGTAAATATTTTGGCATTTCTTTCATGGAGAAGTGAGTTCTAAATTTCCTCTCCTTTAATCTGACTTGGCCTTAGTGACTAGCTTAACCAATAGAATGCAGTGGAAGTGAAAAAATGAGATTTTTAAGGCTAAAATATAAATAGTCTTTCAGTTTCCTCCTAGCTTTTTTGAACCATTCTCCCTGAAAGTTTTGAGCCACCATGTAAGAAGTTAGACTATCCTGAGGCCACTATGCTGAAGATATCATGTGAAGGTGCTCTGGAAAACCATGCCAGCTGAGCCCTGTTTTCCAGCTTTCCTACCAAAGTACCAGATATGCAAATTAAGCCATATTGTGCCCTTCAGTCAAGCCTACCTGCCAGGTGAATACTAATAAGCGATCTTCATAGATTGATGACATAGAATAGAAGACAGAAAGATGGATATTAACCCCACTATATGCACCTAATATAATTTATACTTATTAATTTTTCAACATCAACTTATATAAAAGAACTTCTTACTTCTACTGGCATATTGGAGAGATACATTTAACCTAACAATCTCTCTACTACTGTACTCTTTCATGATCAAAACTTGTTACTTTGGCCCTATATATTAACTGTGTTCCTTCTATTCATCAAATAAAAAATTCTGTATTTTGGAAGCAATTTCTGAAAAAAAAATGTACTGTACTGAGTTTCATAGAGGGTAGACAATAAATACTTATTTATTGATTGACTGAACCTGTGAACTAAAATAAAATTCTAAGGCTCATCCCCCCACCAGCTGACTAAATGGACCCCCTAGTGGCCAAAAGAATATCCTAAAACTAAATTGCCTGCCAGGAGGAAGGAAGTCACACATGCCTTATCATGCCCCCCTCCCTTCTTGGGGACATCCTTTGTAATCTATTAACAGGCCTAAAATTATGCAATGCAAACCTACAAGTCCTCAATTTACACAACAAATCTATGTCTAGTGGCTTATCTCTGATAACAACTCCTTATGTTGAAACATTTCAAGCCTTTAGACAAAGCTTCATGTCTTTAACCAATTATAAGCCAAAGAATCTTTAAACCCACCTATAACTTGTAAGCCCTGCTTCAAGATGGCCCACTTTTTTGGGCCAAACCAATGTATACCTCCCACGTATTGATTTATGACTTTACCTGTAACCCCTGTCTCCCCGCAATGTATAAAACCAAACTGTAACCCAGCCACAGCGAGTCCACTTGCTCAAGGCTTCTTGGGAGTGGCTCCAGGTCACAGTCCTCAAATCTGGCTCAGAATAAATCTCTTTAAAATTATTTTACAGAGTTTGGCTTTTTTTCTGTTGACAAACCTTTAACATAATTATCTTTTTTAGTAAATCCTTATTTTCCTGTGTCTGTGTTTCAGTAGCAGAACAAAAAGATTATTGTGGCAATTGAGAGCAGAAAATTCTGCTCTGCCATGGTTCACTACCAACATTTACTCTCTGCTACTGAAACATCAGATAATTTCAAGAAAGCGACTCCCCAGAGGTTACTTTTCAAACATGGTACATAATTTTTTTAAAAATTTCGAAGTATTAAGAGGGTACAAATGTTTTTGGATACATGGATTGCTTTCAAAAGGCTTGAATCATGGCTATAAGTTAATTTTTTTTTTATAACTAACAGCAGGAGGAAAAATAGCTACAGCCACATCAGAGCATGCTCCATATGGTGAATATCTTTACATCTAATAAACACTAATGGAAATTACATGCATTTTTACAGGAATTTACATATTTTGTTATGGAAAAAATCACTTCCCCTTCAAGGCCTCAGGGTGCCCAGGCCACACTAACAGACCTCTCCAGGGGGCACCATGCTCCGTTCTTATTTCATGGAGTTGTGCTCCAGAGATAGCAGTCACAGAAATATTTAATGGTATTCCTTGAATTGTACAAACCAGCAGCACTTCCTCCTCCAGAGTCTTTCTCCCCATTTGTCCCATCTCAGCTTACTCTCTTCTATCTACTTCTTCTTATAACCTTTTAACATAAGCTAATAGCTCTCAACTTGTGCTCAAAAGATTACTTTCACTCTATGTGGGCAGGCCGCTACTGTTTTGGAATAGATTGAGATAGTTCTCTTATCAGAAGCACTGATAGGAAATACTAAGAAAATATTCTTGGAAGTGTACTTTTCAGTGTAAAACATTCCAGCTAGGATTTACGTAGTGCAGGGAGAGGGGAGAGAAAATCTGGAACTGCTTGCTTTGAGAATAACTTTAGCTAATTGAAGTTGAGATGGATAAGCCACAATGTCCTTTTATCCTCGCTGAAGCTCGCCCCCCAACTAGAAATATTTACTCAAAAGATTAAGAATATTAAGACATTTTTTCCCTAGCGCAAAAGAAATAATGAAACCAACATTTCCCATTTTTTCAGCATCATCCAAATGCCACCAGAACTGATGTCACTGAATTTACCTGCATTTCTTGGCTGCTTTTCTATCTCAGATTTGCGGTAAGCAAGAAAGATAAGTCATGGGGGACCCTAGTTATTATGCAACTAATAAGTTAGAGGAATCCATCTCTAGCACTGCTGATATTTGGCTCCTAATGAACCTAAATCCCGGTTGTATGATGCCAAAATAAAATGCTAGGAACAACTAGATCTGTTTCAGAACTGGAAACATCTCACTAACAGCAACTAGGTGACTATTGGAGATCTCAAAGTCATAGGACTCCGAACCCTATTTGTAGGAGTAGGTAGGTAGATGGGAGGTAAGATTGCGTGCACACACACACACACACAATTTTTAGTTCTAAAGTGGAGTCACCCTGTGAAGACACACTGGCCACATATTAGTTCTTTTCCTTTCATCACAAGTCACAGCTCAAAGTTGGGCCAAGTTCCCTTTCTCCATTGTCCTGTCTCCACCTAATGTAATGACTCATCTCATGAAACACAAGCACTTTGGGTGCAGCTTTGTTGTGTTGACCACATCTCCAAGGGGAGTAAGCCTGTACATTTAAAGTGTCAGTTCACCCTACCCTCTCTCATGGGGAGTGGTTTTGCTTACTTAGGAATAGGACAGACAGGAAAAATAAATGTGCATGCTAATTTCTGTCCCTGTAAATAACTTAACCTACAGCCTGCCTTTGCAGATATTCATCAGTAGACACTGGTGAGAACATACATGGTCAGGTTTCCCAAAATAGTCTTTTTCTAGGCCCACTACCCCAACCCCGTGTGCACAGCACCCCACCCCCACCCCCACCCCCACCCCGCCGCCCACTAGACAAGCTCCTAGGATAAGCACCTGAGTTTCTGGTATTTCATCTCCCTCTTTGACTAGTCTCTCCCCAGGTTTTATCCTCATACTGTTTTTGTTCTCAAACAACAACTATTATCTCATCTTCCTTTTACAACTGATTGCTAATGCTTCATTAAAACCAGTATCAGAATCATTACAGTTTCTAGGTTTCTCTAGGTCTTGGGGAGGTTTACATTCCCTGAGGGGAAGATTTTAATGTCTTTGAGAGAATTAAAAAGAGGCAGAATTAGTCTACTACTATGGGAAAGAAAGAAAGACAAACAAAGCAACTAATTTTTCCTTGTAAGTCGAATGAAGGTCTTAACAACTGTACTTCCGAATGTGGCTTATGTCAGAGGTCCAATCTTCACTTAGGTCTGGTTAAAATGATTCTTATTTTTCCCTTTGTTACTAGACAGAGTGCAAGTTACTAAACAAAGGGCCCCTCTAAAATTTATACATTGAAGTCATAACCCCCAATACTAAAGAATGTGACTATATTTGGATATAGGACTTTTAAAGAGGTAATTAAGTTAAAATTTGGTTGTTCGGGTGGGTCCTGATCCAATCTGATTGGCATCCTAATAAGAAGAGATTAGGACACAGAGAGACACCAGGGATGCCCTTGTGCACAGAGCAAAGGCCATGTGAGGAAACAACTTGGCTTGACGTCTACCAGCCAAGAAGAGAGGTCTCAGAAGAAACCAACCCTGCTGACCCCTTAATTTTGAAATTCCAGCCTCCAGAACTGTGAAAAAGTAAATTTCTATTGTTTAATTAAGCAGCCTGTCTTGGGTATTTTGTTATAGTAGGCCTAGCAAACTAATACAGGGTCCAAGAAAGAGAAAATACACATATAAATGTCTAATATTTAAAAAAAAGCAAAAAACTTTCTTCCTCTAGAAACTACAACCAGGTCTAAATAAGTCATAAATTTAACATTGTTCTTTCCCTCTAGTTAAAATATTCTCTTTCCTCTCCTTGAAGGGCCATGTAAATACACATTCTTTCCCTTAAAGAACTTATTTATGACATTTTATTATATATCCCAAACTCACTGCAGAAGCTTTCTCTAAGAAAGCTTCTAGGCAATTCTTGAGCAGTGCTCATTCAACTTTCTACCCTGTTAACCTAATAAAATCTTAGGAAAGCTTTTCAAAATTGACTGGCAATTTTCAGGTAACAAGATTTAATTATGTAAAATAGATGCTAAAGGTTAAACTTGAATTCTGGAATACTTACAGTTAATCTCCCTGGGAATAATTGAACCTTAGCTTTGTACAGAATCTCCACTGTAGCAAATTTTAAAAGTTTTATAAAGTTTAGATAGTTCCTGAAAGTCTCTTGTATTTTCACAATTCCATATCCCTTAGCTATTGTTGTTATTTTATTTAGCCTTTTAAATCAACTTTCATAATTTTCCCTTGTCTATTACTGTTTGCCCTGTAACAATTTGTGCATATTTTTCTTTGATGAATATTTAAATAAAAAAAGAAAATATCACTTTACAACTGCTTTAACATGCCAGCTTATTCTTAGAAAACCTCAAACGTGTGTGCTGCTATTATCAACTTTTCCAGTTAATTTCATCTCCTCTAGTATAAGTCAACCTCTACTAAAAATGAGCATGCAATTGTCAAGCCCATATCTGTTGAAGGGACAGGGACACTAAAATGTCCTTGGGATTGTGAGATGCAATTAGTTTTTCAGTTTTAGCAGAACAAATAGTAAAATTTGAATAATTTCATATAACTCACCTCAGGCCTAGGTTTTAAATTGAGTCATTATCAATTTATCAATTTGTCAATAAAGTACATGATTAATTTCAGTTTATATAGGCTTTGATATAAAAGCACAATGTGAAAATAAGATATTATGATCATTTCCTTCATAATACATGCAACGCAATAATTTTATCTGGAGTTTTCTTCACATCCCTTGAGAATTTTACTCTTGTAACTAAATATCTTCTAATCTAAACATTTCCAGATATTAAATTCAGGATTAAGAGAGAGGAAGAGTACAGGAGGAGAGGAGGACCTTGTGCCTCAGCTGCTGTCACTAAACAGTGAGTGTCAGGCAGGAAACTCACAACCAGTAAAAACTGTCCCTCTCTAGCCTACAGTTGATATGGTTGGCCCTAATATTTCTTTCCCTCAATAGGGGAATCCCATGCTCAACGCTATAATTAGGTTTTATCAACATATCCGGTAAACCAAGGTGAGAGTTGAAAAGTCCGCTTGGTAACTGAGCACTTGTAGGGAATGATGTGTAGAATTGGTCACCCATGGAGTGTCTGCTGGCCTGAAAGATGCTAGGAAACCTTCAGTTACTGCTGACCTGGCAGTGTCTGCAGTTTCTTTCTGAGAATTATTATTCTAGGCATTAATTTGGTATGCAGGAGGCTCGTGTCAAAATCACATATTAAGCACTATTGATCATTATCACTTCACCATCTATTAGTTGTAATTTTTTAGATGGAAGCAAAAAGGTAACAGAAAAGCTAGGGTCATTGCAGAGCCTGGGGGGAAGGGAGGCCATGACATGTTGCAATCGTGGGGACAGCTTGAGAGAGCAGGCTGCCTGCCGTTAGGGTCCTAGGATGGAAAGCGACACTGTGAAAGAAGAGATGAGAAGACAGAAGTCAGTGTTTGCCAAGAGTAGGCACCACTCATAAAGTTTATAGTCAAATAATTAATCTGCTCTTTATGATACCATCTACAAATCTTCTTTTCTTGTATTATTGAATGCATTATCATTCCATTTCCTGAATTCAATGGCAAACTTGGCAATCGCGAGGTTTCCACAGCCTTCTTCATGAGAATGTCCCCATCTTTTGGGAGCTTCTAATGTCATGTAGTTATTCCTGATCTAACAGGTGGGCTCAAAGCATTATTTCATTTCTCAATATCGTACTCTTTTTTCTCTGTGAAATGCCTCCTCTCCTGCCTCAGTATTTAAGGCTTCAAATAATTGTAGATAGTAACTCTCTCAACTAGCCTAAAGTAACCACGCAGCTCTGATCTAACATCTTAAATCGCCTTCTTTGTCCATTAATTGTGAATGGATTTAGAGAACTATGAACACATGTATGACACAAACATGAAGGAATAGTCTGACATACCCAACTGGCCACACATCTTTCAGTTTTAATCTCTCTCAGCTTCTGGTAAAGCTAGGAAGGAATTTATAGCCAAGTGGTGATTTTAGTTCTTTCAAACAATTAATTAAGACTTTATTTTCATCAGCCAACTCTTTAAAGACTTGTAGGTATTGACATAGTAATAAAGTGGCCCCTCATTGATAAATAATATATGTCGTCTTCCCAAGGATCACACTCTACTTGCCAACAGGGCAGTTGCAGTGTCAAAGTGACACCGTCCCACTTACCTTGGTCACAGCTGGGTCTCTCGTAGAAACTGTCAAAGTAGCAAGTTGTCAACATAGTTGTAGAAGTTCCCTGCTGCTACCGGATGTCTTTCTGTTCTACTTTTTTAGCACAATAGCAATGTCAGCAATTCACACCATGCCTAAGATAATAAACTTTCAATCATTCTTCTTTTTCTTATTTTCTGTCATCAGTATGACAAAAACCTGATAGTCTAATATAAGAATCCTAGGTTAACACATTAACTGCCATATGAGTTGTATGTAATTCATGCCACTCTTGAGCCTGGAGCCTTGTGAAAAAAACCTGGGCAAAACTCTACAGTTGGTTCATTAAAATCTTACTAGATGATGTTCTTATTGTTATAATTAATATGGACAATTTTATTCTAAAAAAGTGGATTAAATGAATAGGAGTCAATAAATTTTATTTTTCTATTTATTTTTACCTTGAAATTATACTTAAGCCTGACAAGTCAAGAAAAACACGTTAATATTTTTTCAAGTTTCACATTATTTTTACATTACTAATTTTCAAGTTTACATATTACTTTTTATTTTAAAAAGCACAGAAAACAATAAAAATAACATTTTTCATTAAATTAGAAAGGATCATTTGGTTATTGAAGTTTTTATTCTATTTTAATAATAAAGCACTGTGGCCCCAAGGGAAAAAAAATTTCTAGTGTAGCAATGTGTTAAACCTATTTGAAAGATAAAAATGGCTCCCACTTAGGCTCTGTTGGCTATTACAATTATATATGATTAATTAAGGCCTTCAAAGGAGATTGTGAGGAATGTCCCATCCCTCACATATTCAAGCTGAAACTAGACCAAGAGGGACATCAGTGAACAGTGGCACCCAATAGCCATGGCCCTGCCACTGCGGTTGCAAGAAAGTAGCTATGCCACTCAAATGTTAGTGTTGGCTTTGTCTCCGATTTTCTTAGAGAACATATTAAATATGCATCAGTGGAACTAGTAGCCACCAAATTCATGATTGCTTTGCCTGGAAACAGCAGCATAACTACAGCGCTGGCCCCTTATCCATAGCAGATATTTTCTAAGCCACCAGTGGATGCCTGGACCTTGGATAGCACCAAACCCTGTTTATACTGTTTTTTCCTATACATATGATAAAGTTTAAGTTATAAATTAGTCAAAATAAAAGGTTAAAAACAACAATAAAAAAACAGAACAGTCATAACAATATGCCAGCATCACTACTCTTGCACATTGGGGCCATTATTAAGTAAAATAAGGACTACTTGAACACAAGCACTGTGATACCAGAACAGTCAATCTGATAACCGAGACAGCTAGTAAGTCACTAATGGGCAGGTAGCATACAAAGCCTGAATATGCTGGACAAGGGCAAGATTCATGTCCCGGGTGGGACAGAGTATGACGGCAGGAGATTTGGTCATGCTACTCCAAATGGCATACAATTTAAAATTTATGAATTGTTTAATTCTGGAATTTTCCATTTAATATTTTCAGAGCGTAGTTGACTAAGAGTAACTGAAACCAGGGAAAGTAAAACCGCAGATAAAGTGGAGCTACTATTGTACTATAACATTTAATTCAGTTGAATAAAATGGACTTTAGAAATTATTGCATGATGTTTTGAAATAGCTATACATGATGGAATGGCTAAATAAAACTAATACATGCATTACCTTACATACTTATCATTTATTTTGGTGAGAACACTTAAAATCTACTCTCTTAGCAATTTTCAAGTATACAATACATTGTTATTAACTATAGTCACTACATTGTACGATAGATCTCTTGAATTTATTCCTCCTAACTGAAATTTTGTACCATTTGACCAACACCTCCCCACTCCACTGCCCCTCCACACCCCTAGCTCCTGCTAAACTGTTCTACCATTCAGTTGTTTTAGATTCCTGCTAAACTGAGATCATGTGGCATTTGTCTTTCTATGACATTTGGCATATTGGCCTCTAGGTTCATCCATGTTGTTGCAAATGACAGAATTTCCTTCTTTCTAAGGCCAAATAGTATTCCATTCTGTATATAGACCCCATTTTCTTTATCCTCATTTCACTTTCTGGAATTAGAAAATTGAAACTAATAAAGAATTTCCTGATGCTAAATTATGAATTCATGCCAGAGATAGGGACAAAACCACTACAGGTTATTTCCCCCTGCTATAACTCATACTTGATTTTGTTTCTTAACTGAGTCATATTCCCTTACACATGGGAAACTTTCTAATATAGCACCATAAAACTGTAAAACTTCCATGTTGTTGGGTTTTCTTTTTCTTCTTTTTGTTTTGCCTTAAAGGAGAGCAAAAAAATGCAGAAATATATTTTCAAAATACCTTCCTACACTGAAAAGAAGGAAAAGATGAGTTACTATGAAGAACACCTTTGTCTTCCAAAAAAATGTCTCAGGTTTAGAGTTTGGCAGGTTTTGTGGGTATGGATGAATAGAGTATATAGGTAGCACTTTGGCTGCTTCCAGTTGTAGGAACTCCTGATAGACACAAACAGTTTAAGACAGAGAAGGAAAGTTGCAGGTACCATCATTTGGAAAATTGCCAAATGTGCCATAGTCATTTGCAAAACTAGTGCCATAGTCATTTGCAGTAGATCTTATGATAATTAACCATATTTGCTTCTCCTACAACTTATGATATACAGAAGAAGAAGCAGTTAAAATCCCTCTCTGCTATAAAAGAAGTTCGAGAGAATTGTGCATGAAATTACCTATTTAACACTCATGGTAAATTGAGCTCTCAAACTAGAACATGGCAGAGAGGAGTCATTTCTTTTATTATTACTTTTCTTTTAGTTTATCATTACTTTTTAATTGTAAACATTTTCAGACTTTAAAAATAAGGAAAAGATCAATTCAATAAGGTATTCAAGGGTCAAAAGTGTCCACTCCCCCAATATTCTATTAATTCTGTAATTGATCTCAAAATTTAGAGATTGTTAAAAAAAACTTCCTCCTTAGAGTGTGTACATATTTTTTTTTGAGACAGAGTCTCACTCTATTGCCCGGGCTAGAGTGCCAGGGCATCAGCCTAGCTCACAGCAACCTCAAACTCCTGGGCTCAAGTAATCCTTCTGCTTCAGCCTCCCGAGTAGCTGGGACTACAGGCATGTGCCACCATAGCCAGCTAATTTTTTATATATATTTTTAGTTGGCCAATTAATTTCTTTCTATTTTTTAGTAGAGACAGGGTCTTGCTCTTGCTCAGACTGGTTTCAAACTCCTGACCTTGAGCAATCCTCCTGCCTCAGCCTCCCAGAGTGCTAGAAGTGTGTACATATTGATAGTGAAAACCAATAATGCATTTTTCTTCAAGGGCTTATACTAGCATAAGACATGTTGAAGCTTAAGTGGAACAACATGAACTGGATATACCTGAAATCCAAAGAGCTACAACAATAATTTTTAACATTTTAAAAACAGAAAATCCTTCATTCAGACTGGCAAGCTGATAGCCAAATAGCTTTTCCCTCAGATGCTACACAGTTGAGGGAGGATGAGATTTTAAAAGAGTGTGCATCAGGCATAAAACAATATAGCAAAAGCTGACTGTTTTGTTTCTTTCCCAAATGAATGGCTCTTTTTAAATGGATGTTGAGTCACCTCAAGCTGTCATATAATTTCTTGGTCTTCTCACTGTTAAGCTATCAGTGGAAATCCCTGTTTTTCTGAGAATCCCACAATTTGATGTTCCTGGCAATATTTTCTTAGCAATGGCACTTCCTATATCTTACATGAGACTTTTGATGTGGGCCATGAAAAGTTAAACTTTGGTTTCCTGAAGTGAACTATATTTCTGATTATATCACCTCATGATTTCCCATGATATAAAATATTTTCTTTAGCCAATCTAAGATATAAAATGATACAAGCCATATATGACAAACCCATAGCCAACATCATACTGCATGGGGAAAAATTGAAAGTATAATCACTAGAACTAGAACAAGGCAAGTTTGCCCACTATCTCCACTTGTATTGAACATAGTGCTAGAAGTCCTTGCTACAGCAATCAGACAAGAGAGTGGAATTAAGGGCATCCAAATGGGGGCAGAAGAGATCAAACTCTCACTCTTTGCTGATGACATGATACTCTATCTAGAAAACCCCAAGGATTCAACCAAGAGAGTCCTTAAATTGATAAATGAATTCAGTAAAGTCTCAGGAAAGAAAACCAATACATACAAATCAGAGGCATTCATACACGCCAATAATAGTCAAACTGAGAACCAAATCAAATACTCAATTCCCTTCACATTAGCAGTACAGAAAATAAAGTACCTATAAATATATTTAATTAAGGAGGTAAAAAACCTCTACAGGGAGAACTATGAAACACTGAGGAAGGAAATAACAGAGGATACAAACAGGTGGAAAATCATACCATGCTCATGGGTTGACAGAATCAACATTGTTAAAATGTCTATACTGCCCAAAGTTATCTACAGAGTTAATGCAATCCCAATTAAAATACCAACATCATTTTTCACAGATACAGAAAAAAATAATTTTATACTTTGTAAGGAACCAGAGAAGACCCCATAGAGCAAAAGCAATCCTAGGCAAAAAAAAAGGGGGGGGGAGGTATCAATTTACCAGACTTCAAACTATACTACAAGGCTATAGTAATTAAAACAGCTTTGTATTGGCACAAGAACAGGAACATTGACCAGTGGAACAGAACAGAGTACCCAGATATTAAACCATACTCATATAGCCATCTAATCTTTGACAAAGCAGATAAAAACATACACTGGGGATAAAAATCCTTAGTCAATAAATGGTGCTGGGAAAACTGGATAGCCACATGTAGAAGACTGAAACAGGACCCACACCTTTCACCTCTCACAAAAATCAACTCATGCTGGGTAACAGACTTAAACCTAAGATGTGAAACTATTATAATTCTAGAGGAAAACATTGGAAATACTCTTCTAGACATTGGCCTAGGCAAAGAATTTATGAAGAAGACCCCAAAGCCAATCACAGCCACAACAAAAATAAATAAATGGGACCTGATCAAATTAAAAATCTTCTGCACAGCCAAAGAAATGGTCACAAGAGAATATAGTCAACCTACAGAATAGAGAAAATTTTCACAAGCTACACATCCGATAAAGGGCTGATAACTAGAACCTATTTAGAACTCAGGAAAATCAGCAAGAAAAAAAATCAAACAACCTTATCACAAAGTGGGCAAAGGACATGAACAGAAACTTTTCAAAAGAAGACAGAATAATGGCCAACAAACATATGAAAAAATGCTCTAATCAACATCTCTAATCATCAGGGAAACGCAAATCAAAACTACAATGAGATATCACTTATCTCCAGTGAGAATGGCCTTTATCAAAAATTCCCAAAACCATAAATATTGGCGTGGATGTGGAGAGATAGGAACACTCCTACACTGCTGGTGGGACTGTAAACTAGTACAACCTCTGTGGAAAGCAATATGGAGATACTTTAAAGAGATACAAGTAGATCCACCATTTGATCCAGCAATCCCATTACTGGCCTTCTACCCAAAAGAACAAAAGACACTCTATAAAAAAGACATCTGCACTCAAATGT
>VBSM01002937.1:23355516-23367289 GCA_008086735.1 Cheirogaleus medius | reverse complement strand
CAACATACATAACCTGAACATTTGTACCCCCATAATATGCTGAAATAAAAAAAATTAAAAATAAAAAGATATAAATATTTGCACATTTTCAAAAATAAACTTGTGTTCTCTATTTTGTATACCCAGAGGTTTTTTTTTTGCTGTGTGAATTACACGTTATTTAGAACTCTTGAAGTTGATGTGCTGACATCTAGCAGTTTGACCCTAAGGATTTTGATCCTGAAGATGTTTTTATTCTGTCAGGCATTTGAAAACTTGGCTCCTGAATTTCTGACATCATCTGTGTCTGGGTATGTTGTGTTTCTTCACGTATCTCTTGGTCACTTCACTGTTTTCTCTTTGTCTTTGCTTATCTCTTAATTTCTCTCTCTCTCCCTCTCTTTCAGACTTTCACAGTATCATTTACAATTTTCTCATGACAGAGCTGACCACAGATATTTATGAAAAATCACAGTGAATATTCTTGGTAGAAATAAGCATAACAGAACCAACATAGCTAAAACTGCATAAGGTTAAATTTATTGAACAAATTAAACTTTTATGGAAAAATATAGATATTCAATATTTAATCCAGGGAAAATAGGTTTGGTAGAAATGATGACTAGAAAAAAATTAAAATTATAATTTAAAAAACTAAAATGACTACATTAAATTGGTAAAATGAAACAATTTAGTGGATTGGATCGTTGTAAAATATAAATGAAAAACTAATCAAAATGCAATAAATGTCTATAAAATATAGAAGTAGAAAATAATAGAAATGGTTTAACTGTGCTGTATAATTTAATTAATCAATTCCTTAAATTTAATATTTGTATTAATTTTTAGCACTTGAGTGTCCTAAACCATAGAAATTTATTGTCTCACAGCCTTAGTGCCCCACCTACCTGAAACTGTACTGCTCCCAATAATCCAAGATGCTGTTGCACTCTGCCTGTCTGAAGAGTAGAGTCATTGCTATGCTGCTCCTCACCCCCAGGACCCAAGCCACTGTGGTATCTTGCCATTCTGAGTCCTTGCTGATATTGCACCAGCTTCAAAGAGCCTGGGCTACTGCCATGCCCCACCATCCCAAGGTCTAGTGTCACCACTGTGTGATACCTCCTGTCCTCTTGATTCTGGGTTCTGAATTGCAATGCTGCCCTGCTCACCAGGGCTTGAGCCTCTGGAGCACCCCTTTTCCCCAGAGCCATGCCAGTGCTGTGCTCTGCAGGGTCAGAACCACAGCTACATCCCAGACCCCTGGGTGTGAGATACTGGGGTTTGCCCCAGAGCAATAGACCCCAGCTTAGGGGGAGAACTACTTCTACTCATGCCTTTAACTTGGGCCTCAAGTCCCAGGTGCTACTGTAGATTCTTAAGACCTTGGGGCCAGGAACCTGGCTCTACAGCTACTTCAAACACCTGTTCCCTGGATCCCACTTCCTCTGTGGCTTCCTCTGCACCGTGTCAGACCCGCCACCAAGAGAGATCCCCTCAGCTAAGACTCCCCACTACAAGGAAGACAAGAACAGAAAGATCCCTAGAGCACTTGCCCTGATAAACTACACATCTACCGTCACTGCCACAAACTTTTGCCGTTGCAAAAGAGAGCCCGGTGCTTCCATCAGAGACTGGAAAGGATTCACAATCTAAATAGAGTTAGAAATGATTATCTTTATCACTGTATTTATCCTCCTGGGATGTTACTTCTGACATCCTGGTAGCTGATAACTAGCAGCAAAAATATAGAAGTAATTAAAGTATCATGATTCTTCTCCAGGAGATATTGATTTTATTTTAGAAATAAAAGGAGAGGCTTTGACTTTTATATGTTTTTGAGTGTAACAGTTATAAGAACATAAACTTTAAGTAATATTTCTTTCATAATAATAATCAATATCATCAAGTAAAATTTAATTGAACCAAAATTTCAGTAAATTTTATGATACCCATTTTCACATATATTTCCAAATTAGCATGATTCATGTTGCCACATGTTTTTTTTCTCTGTTAATAAAATGCACCTCATTTTCTAAAAGTTTATATGTCTGTAACTTTAGGGATATGCAGAAATTTTAATAGGAGCACAAAGTTTTTATGTTTAAATCACAGGATTTTTAGGTATCACTGCATCATTTTCAATTATTTTTAAATATACAAAAAATTTCAGTAATTATATTTGATTATTTGTAACTTTTGGTTGAGTGTAATGAGTCAAAAGAAAAATATTGAAGGGCTAAGTTATCATCCAGGATAATTAAATCAGCATCTCACTATAAAAAACAACGTGAAACAAAATTTGAAATTAATGACCTAAGTCACACAAGCATATTGTTTTTAATAATTGAACGGGAAAACAGATATTCAAGATATTTCAAAGTGGCATTAGTAAAAGCTATAGAAAAGACAATATTTCCTTTTGCAGAGCTGATTTAATTTTCTCTCCATCTTGCTGTGTCTAATATCTTCCATAATTATTGAAGGCAAGCAATTTATACTGAGCAATGGAGCAACTTAAATGTTAGAATATAGGCTGATTCTCTCCTCTTAAATTTACAAATCTAAGAACAAAACAAAGAAGTGGCTCTATTTTGGTATATGGGAACTAATCATTAGATAATGTACAGTAGCCTTTATTATATTTTTTAAATTACATGTAAAAATATTTTACAATTTTAGCTGATTCATCCATTATCCATTTTTAGCCTTCATTAATGCACCAGCCATGTTGCAGTGGCTTTCTTGTGCCTCCTAAGATTCTATCGAGGTCCAATTCGAGTAGTGCTTATTCCTTGAATTGTTCCCACTGCTCTCTAGTCTAATTATTCACGCCTACCCTCCTTTGAATCCATAGGCTTTGCTGTCTATACCAGTCATCTGTTAACCTTGTAAAATATTTATCCCATGGCAAAATCATCACTCAGAATGATGAGTACATGACCAAGTAAAGATGTTAAAGTAGAAAGCCTATTAGACTAGACATGTCACTATAAGATCAGCCCATCATTTAATAACCATGTGAGTTAGGCAAGACACTAGATATCTTTGACTCTCAATTCTCTAATTCGTGAGGGAAGAGGATCATACTGAACTTCTTACCTTAAGATATATGAAGGTTAAATGAGGCAGTAAAAAAAGGTTTAAAATTGTAAAGTGCTATGTTTTTTTAAGGCATACTTGCCTAATGTAGAGGTAATAACAGTTGGCATACATTAAACATACGTTCCACACTAAATTCCACACTAAATTCTTAATATTCCTTATCTTACATAATCATTAGAAAACCCTATGAAGTAAAGGTCATTATTATCTCTATTTTACAGATGAAAAATCTGAAATATCTAGAAGTTAAACAATATATTCACAATCACATCATTAAGAAGTGATAGAACCAGGCTATGAACCCAGGCAGCCTGGCTCCTGAGGCCATTATATTATGCTGAATTCTGCTACATTAATTTTCATAAAGCTAAGTTTTAAAAAGATGTCCCCCTGAGAAGGCAATTCCACTATCATACCACTGGAAAATCATCCCTTCCAAACCCATCTTAAAAATTATATATTCTGGAGTTGCCTAATAGTACCCAAACAGCATTTTCAGATTCTTTCCCTGGGAGTGAAACACTCCATGTAATTCTTACCTTCCCTAACCACTCCTTCCTAATAACAATTATTAATTTGATAACTGCAGATCATTCCCAGTATATAAATGCCTTATCATTGTCTTTTGACGAGATGTTATCAGGACGATTATCTTGCAAACCTTGTAAGCTAGGATCCTGTACTTCACCACCATGGCATTCTTTGCATAACAGGTTTCTTTCCTTTACACTCAGGTCTAAAACCAATCATGGTGCATTCTACAGATTCTCCCTCTGTTTTCTTTCACATCTGTCTCCTTAGAAATTAATTAAATTAGGCTTTCATATTAAGGTAAGTCAATAAAGGAACAGTATGTTAGAGAAGATAAAAAATATCCATTAGTAGAGCTAGGATTTGAGCCTGGCCTTGAGTCCATCAACAGAAGCTGTAACTTTAATCACCAAGGAGAAACTTCGACTTTATGCGCTACGTTACCCAAACTAGATAAATCATGAAGTTGTATTTTCCCATCATCTAGCTGAGAAATTCTTTTTCTGTATGAATGCCATTCTAGATCATGAATATACCCATATTTGTTGCTGATTTACCATGAATATAGTAGCATCCATTTGCAAGGAAAAAGATAATAAATTGTTAGAGCTCCTTCAAAATATGTAAAGGTTGCAACCTATATTTAGAATAATTAGCAGCATAGAACCAAAGACTATACGACCTTAACCTGTTTCTCATTCTCAAAATCTCACTTTAAATATAATTATCTCTTTTCAGAGAAAAATAATCTCTATGAAGAATGTTTAGATTTTATGCATGCTGAAAATCAGCATCGGTCACGTGCTGTTACAATTTCCTGTTAAGGGCAATGTTATCACTTTCCTTTCTCAACTAGGAGTGGTAAGCACCCTTGATCAGAAATCAGATCTAGTTTTCAGTCTCCCTCTGCCAATACTGAGATGCTTGTCTGTGTTAACATAGGCAGCTCCTCTCTGAGCCTGGGTTTCAAACCTGTAAAATAGAATTAAACATACATATCCTATCTTCTATGAAGAGATTCAAAGGTCAAATAAAAATGTGCCTGCAACGTTAGGTAGGAAAATAAATATATAGTAATTTACAAATATAAAGAAAGTTCCGTCTTAGAACCAGAAGTGTAGAACTATAGCAGCATTCATATAGATAATCACCATTTCCACACCATCTCTGACAAGAAATGAATCAAGCTTCTTTTAAGAAACATAAGGTCTTGCTTACTTTTAGTGTAATAGCTTTTAAGTCTTTTTTATATGCTATTGTTAAGTTGCTTTTCCAATTTTCTGTAATTTTCTCTTTGCTTTTACTAAAAGTATAAGAACTTGCTTACAATTTAAAATATAAACTGTATGAAAGCAGGGATTATTTTCCTTTTTGTTTGCTGATGTATCTGCAGTAATTAGAGAAAAATCTGCCACATGACAGCTCAAAAGTATTGCTGAATAAACTGAACAAATGTAAGACAATTTAGTGCTATTTTCAAAAGGAATTAAAGTATGTGAATATATGTACTGCATGCTAGATACAGAGCTGAGTGGTTTGTGGATACTACTTCATGTAAGTATCACAAAAATCCTAAGAGAAAGGTATTTTTTAGAAAAATCTATATATTATCCCATATCATATAACTTCCAGAGTCACTTTTTGATGGCTGAAATCATAAATAATTATAATAGTTGCCATTTGTGGAGAATCCCAAACTTGATATTTTTGATAATCTTTATGCTAAGCATACAAAGACAGCATCATTCCTATTGTAAAGATGAGGAAATCAAGAAATAGAAAGTAAGAGCTCAGACCCAATGACCATTAAATCTCCATCCTTCACTCCCTGGAGTCCCTCTAGCATTCTCTGATTCCTCGGGCCTTCACATCACTTCTTCCATCTGCCATACTGAGCTCTTCGTTCGTCTCTATTCAAGCACACACGAGGCCTGAAAACTGATAGGAATAGAGAATATTGAATATTTTCTCATGAAGAAGTGGTTTTATCCAATATGTGAGAACACAAAGACAACTAAGATTATGATCTCTGACATTCTCGTGGAATAAAAAGATCATTAAAGAGTATTCAAAACTTGCCCAAATATCAAAAAGGTTACAAAATAAGATGGATCTATGATCAAACAAATCTGAAAGATAATGCGAAACCAAGTTTATTTATTGCAAGACTTCTCAGAGCCTTTATTTACTATGCAATAAATTCCTGTGATAGCTTACCTTAACCAGCTTTTCTCAAAATTTATTTCATCAGAGAGCCTCTTTTAAGAGTTGTTACCATTAGGTAAGTATACCAATTTCAATCCACTACTGCTGGATACCAATATCTAGTGTACATATTTGTAGTGATTTTTTAATATAAAAAGATTTTCCCCATAAAACATATAAATAAAACATTGTATGATGGAACTTGTGCCATACCACTTCCCCGGTATTTTGATATCATGGGTCTAAACATCATTTCATATCTTTTAAATGCATCTTGTGGATAGAGTTTTCCTGAAAATAAGACTTAATGAAAAATAAACTCTTATTTGACACCACAGGAAATAATTGTCTAATTAGGACCTAACTATAATATCTGTAAAAAGTATCTCCTTGTAAACACTGTCATGTTAATAGATTTCCTACTTAAAATTTGAATTAAATATATAAAAGTAAGATGTTCCTGCTGAAAAATAATTTCCTAATGAGTGGCTAAGTCATACAATCTATTTAGCAGAGTTATTATAGTTATTACTAATAAAATTGGCCTCTCATTTAAATGTGGAGAAGCTGCAATGGGTCCAATACCAATTATACATTATCCCTAAATTACATATTGAAACTTGGTGGAATTATGCCAAGACGTAATCAGTAGGAATCATGAGATGGGCAATTTTCAGAGCTCAATTTAATTCAACATCGTTTTAACTGTATCTTCTAAGATTATAATTACATTTAACAATTGGTTTGATTGAAAAGGGGAAAAAAAGTACACTGCTTCATTGATCACCATTTTACATACTTGTTTGAATGGTACTGCACATGATACAGTTTATAATAAGGCCAACAATGAGGAAAACAACAACAAAAATATTTTTAGAATTTTGGTGGAAGTAATATAAAAAGTCAAACGGCCCTCTTTCTATGTAGAATTCAACATCATAAAATAGATACATTTCTCCCTAGTTATCCTGGCGATTAGTTCATTAGTTGATCAGAAAGAGAATAAATAGGCTGTTGAGTAGAACAAGGGGTTGAATTTCTGAATCTGTTGCCTACAGTCTCTGTGAAATTAAGCAAGATGTTTAACTAGTATTGCTTCTTTACATCTAAAACAAGACATATGAACTTGCATATAGACTTTTTAGGAGAATTAAATTATATATATGTGCCATATATATGTTTATATATGCCATACATTTATATACCATATATATGTATACCATACATACGATATATGTATGTGTGTATATATGTATATGTGTGTATCTCCTAGCGTTGGGAGACAGTTCTCCATGAAGCTGTCACACTGTTACATACCTTGTGACAGCTTTTGTTCTAGTCTATCTTTTCAAGAATGTAGAGCAAAGAGCCTTGAAAAATAGTGACAGTATTTCCCTCTTGGACAGAGGCAGCTTTTCTTTTGCCCCTTTGAGAATAATGAAGATATAGACTTCCTTTGGGGCGAAGATTAGGTAGGTTTGATATTAGCTTCCTTATAACATTGGGGGTTTCCTAAGCTTGTTGTTCCTCAATGTGATACAAATTGACTGTGTGTACATCATCCACCCAGACCTGTTCAACATCACCTCTTCCATGGAATTGGAGGGCGAGGGAGATCATGTGTGAACATGATACTCATGTTGCTTGCTGTACCAGGAGTAATAAACTCCTTTTTCTCTGACCCCAGAGTCTTACGGATTCTGCTTGCATCTATAAAACTGGGTGGGCTAACTTGTTAGATTAAAAGAAGGGTAATATTTCAGCCTCTTCACAGTTCTTGACACCTAGGCACATAACACAGAAAGGTTTTATTTCATGTCATTTTGAATTGTGATTTTTTTAAAAAAATACTGGCATGTAAAAACAAGATATGAATAGTCTCACTTTATATTGTGAGACAAATTTTATATTGTCATCAGAGAAGCATTCTTTAAAATGCAACTGGCATGTACATGCTTAAGTATTGCCCGACTTATATTATTTCCTTCTTATTTTTTTTTCTTTAGTTTAAATCAAAAGTGTTGGTAGAGAAAATTACAGAGAAAACCCAAGTGTTTGGTTTAACGTGAGAACCAGGATTTTGGGTCACTGCATATTATAAAGGGAAAAAACTGGAGGCTGACATCCAGTCATCACTCACTCCACTGATTAACCTGGCAAAAGATACAAATCTGTCTTTAACCATTTTGGTGGAGGAAAATATAGTGTTTTGGGGAGAAGGCAAGATGGCTGACTAGGGACATTGCTTGCTGGAGCATCTCAGAAGGAAGAAAGCGTCTGTGAGAGAGGGAGGGGGAATGTGCACAGCTCAGGTGTGGTTCAGAGGAAGAAGTGCCAGAGCATGCTGGGGACTTCATGGAAGGAAGTTATAAAGCAGAACAGGAAAAATAAAAGGAAGAAAAGATATTGGTGAGAATCAAACCCAGAGAGGCTTGGAGCCCAGTGAAGGGTAAGGAGAGAACCCCACTTCTCTTTCCCACACACCTTTGGTAATTAGTGGGCTACTGAGTTGTCTGGAAGCTTTTCTACATTTATAAGCCCAAGCTGGACTAGAGGAGCCAGGACCCCAGCTCTCTGACATTCAGACTCTTTTCTTCCCCTGCCCCTCCACCACCCACTGCAGCCAAGAGGGCAGATTGAGACTTTCAGGAGCAGCTGCCTCTCCTCAGCTGCAATGTCCTCCAGTCTGAGGTTTCCACAGAGAGTGGGCCCACACCTTTCCCCTTGAGGACCTAGGGGTGCCCACTCTGGGAGTTCCCTGCCTGCCGGCACTCCCCAGCAACACATGCCAGTGGGTCAGACATGCCCTTGATTTCCTTCTCTTGTCTGATTGTTCTGGCTGGGACTTCCAGCACTATGTTGAACAGAAGCGGTGATAGAAGGCAAATTTGTCTGGTTCAAGTTCTAAGCAAGAATTCTTTCAATTTTTCCCCATTTCAGTATGATGTTGGCTATGGGTTTGTCATAAATAGCTTTTATACTTTTGAGGTATGTTCCATCTATGTCTATTTTGTTGGGAGTTCTTATCATAAAAGGGTGCTGAATTTTGTCAAATGCTTATTCTGCATCTAAGGATGATCATATGGTCTTTGCTTTTGCTTTTATTTATGTGGTGAGTCACATTTATAGATTTGAGTATGTTGAACCATCCTTACATGCGTGAGATGAAGCCCACTTGGTTGTGGTGTGTTATTTTTTTTTATGTGAAGCTAAATTCAGTTTGCTTGAATTTTATTGAGAATTTTTGTGTCTATATTCATAAGGGACATTGATCTATACTTTTCTTTTATTGTTGTATCCTTTCCTGGCTTTGGTATAAAGGTGATACTGCTTCATAGAACAAGTTGGTGAGAATTCCTTCCTTCCTTGATGTTGTGAAAGAATTTCTGCAATATGGGTACCAATTCTTCCTTGGAAGTAAGGGTAAAATTTGGCTGTAAAACCATCTGGTCCAGGACTTTTTTTGTTGGAAGACTTTTTAATTGCTGTTTAAATTTCGTTATTCAATATTGTTCTGCTCCCTGTAACCAAATATTTGTACCCCCTTAATATTTTGAAATTTTAAAAACATGGTGGTTTTTGTAGCCTTTTCTTTTAAGAGCATCTGAGCAATAATTGCCACTTGAAAAATATATATATAAATAATAATTGAAATATTTTAACAAAGTCCTTTCAGTAATGTATGAAATTGTGAATAGAACCCTTTAATTCAAAATCACATTATATTAACCAGTATCACCACTACCATTTAAAAATAAACATAAAGCAAAATATTCCACAAGTATTTCTCCTTTTTCTTTCCTTTTTCTTCTGCTTAAAAACAACAATAGAAGAATACTCCTCTTTATTTCTCCAGGAAATTGAAGAATCTATCTGTTTCATAGCCAGGAGTAGAGATCCACATCAAATTGCAGCAATTCTTTCATTAAAGTATAAGCTATGCCTTTATTTTTTCCATTAAGGGATGCCTTTGGCATGAAATAGAACAGGATTTGGCTATGTCAAGGCAGTGTATTAAAGGAGCAGCAAGCACACCCTGCTGCCGATCACTGGCTACCTAAAATATAAAGATGCTTCTGCCTCTTTAAAACCTAAATTTCTACCTACTGTCCTTCCCCCTTAGCATTAGAAATGTGATTACAAAACCAAAGATGAATGTGCATAATTTTAATGATAGGTTTTTGAAGTTCAATGGGAAATGTAAGGCCTAAAATTTACTGTAATGACTATCTTAATGTTTTTCCAAATTAAAGCTGAGAGAGCTCAAAGATGAAACTTTAAAAATAAAGGAATAAATTACAAAGATCAGTACTGTGGGTCTTTTTTCCTAATGTCTCTCAGATTAGTTTCCACAATAAAATTTATGTGCATGTTCACTGTAGAATCTCTATAACAATAATCATTCAGAGTTGATTTTACCTTTCTAAAGGACCTTCTGCTTTTCTTAACTGGAGCAAAGAAGAAAAAAATGTTGAGAGAAGAGAACTGGCAAACCCTAAATTGAAAGTAAATTGCTTTGAAGAACAGAAACATAACAAACAAGCTTGATTCAAAAACAATCTCTTCAAATGATTATCCTAAACAATCACAGTAATCTCATGTGTTTGCTTTGCCAGTATTTGGCTTAGAAATGGACATTTCCCATCAATCAAAATGAAACAGAATCTCCAGGAATGGATTCCTTATTCTTAAATAAACAAGTATATAGACATTGAGGAAAGGTCTCTTTTCTCTGTCTGGAAACAGTCATGTCTGCATGCAATGCTGGGCACTGCTGAAGCATCTTGACCTCAGGAGGGAGCTAATCAGAGAGCAAAATTCACAGAGGATTGCAAAGCAAAGAGATGGGAAAAAATTGAGTCCTTAGCTACCAAATCATCCAAACTGCCTGACCAAAAGCCTTTTCATAAAGTGGTATATTTCTTTTTGTTTAAGCTGATTTGAGGCTTCCAGCTGAAAATATTATGACTAATATGCCACCCATGGCCTCCTTGATGTCTGGTTAAACAGACTTGACAGTCCTGTAAGATTTTTTTTAATAATGCTATGAAGAAGATTGAGATTGAAGCTGATCAGATAATATTAAAGATTTATTTCAAATGAAAGATCCTCTGGTTATCTTATAATTCTATGCATGTCACTATTTTTAATGAGTGGAATTGTAATCAACACCACAATGAGATATCACTTAACTCTGGTAAGAATGGCTTTTATCAAAAAGTCCCCAAACAACAAATGCTGCCTTGAGGTGGCAGAGTGGCCAACAGACAACACATTGTTTTTGTCATTTGCTTTTCATCCTGGGACTGGGACTGGTACTGGTACTGGTACTGCGGAGCTGATCTTTCCCTTTAAAATATGAGGGAGTAAACACATCCTGCCTCTGACGGTCATTTCAGCACAATGCTACTGCCATTTCTGGACATGAGAAAATAGCACTTCTTGAAGGAGATGAAAGAGTAGAGATTATCTCTGCCTCCTGCCAGAGCTTTCCAATCCTCAGTCTACACCAAGGCCACAAAATGGAAAAGTTCAGAACACAAAATAAAACCGGGGTGAAGAACTATAGATTGGAAGAAAAAATAATTAGAACAAATAAACTAAGTTTCTCAATGCTGCTTTTTATTATTGCTATAACCTACCTATGGAGGAAAATTAAGTCTAAGTATTCTTAATTTTGATGAGGATTCTCTGAAATATATTTTCTATATATTGTATGAGGTAATAACTTCTCTATCGAGCTGTAAAAAAGTAAGATTATTAAAAAGTAAATTATTTAATCATGATTAATAAAATTAAATTATTCTGGAATATAAAACTATAAGTAGAAAAGACTTAGTTTCTTAAAATTGCATTTAGAACTTGCGTTTATTTAGAATTCAAGGAAAAAGAATTAATGGGGAAGATGGCGGACGAGAAACACCGCCAGTTAGAGCGTCTCTGCAGAAAAGAA
>VBSM01002937.1:23278145-23355416 GCA_008086735.1 Cheirogaleus medius | reverse complement strand
AATAATAATTAAAAAAAAAATAG
Source organism: Cheirogaleus medius (assembly GCA_008086735.1). Classification (NCBI taxonomy): domain Eukaryota; kingdom Metazoa; phylum Chordata; class Mammalia; order Primates; family Cheirogaleidae; genus Cheirogaleus; species Cheirogaleus medius. The sequence goes on along the minus strand of VBSM01002937.1, from coordinate 23,355,393 downwards.
AATTCAAGGAAAAAATAATGATGCATTATATCATTTTATTTAAAGAAAAGAAGAGATAGATACTCTGTAGTGCAATAGTGATTTACCTAGATATTTGCTTTGCATTGTGGTGCCTGTCACTAAGAGTGCCACTACACCATGCATTTTGACACTCGGTCATATGATGTCCCCTTTTATTAACCAAATGTGCGGTTTGTGTATGTCTTCTTTTTTCAAAAATTCTTTGAGTTATTTGATGGTAGTTAGTGGGCCATGTAATTTTTAAAAAGTAAGAACAAAACTCCTAGACCTAGCACAGCACTAAATCAACAACCCTACTACTCAAGCAACACTCTACTAAATGTGTTGTTATAGTTACGAATAAAGTTAATGCTAACCTATATTTTCTAGAATTCTAGGCAATAAGAAAGCATAGTTGGCCAAAAAACAAAGAGTCAATTACAGATGTTGGCTCACACTTTCTTTGCAATGACTTAAAAAAAAATGCCTAATGCTAATAGACAAAAGCAAGCATTATTAATTGATCAATCAGGGAGACACTGAGTATCCACTACATTTTCAACATTGAGTGGTCACTCAATTAATATTCCCCTGATTGACTAAGAATGTTTGTTTCTGTCCTCTAGAAACATTAATTGACATTTTTTCCTGTTTAATTTAATTTTTTCTAATAAGAAAATAATGACATTTCAACTTAAAATATTGCTGAAATTTAGTACATGTATAAAATATGATAAAATGTTAATGTTTACTGTTTTCATATTTTCAAATTGTAATCAAAACTGGTATGAGTGAATTATCACTAGGGAGTTCATCTTTTAGATGTGTGAAACAGCTAATTGATGTAGAAACTATTCTGATAAACTTTATCTTATTTATATTGTGTGTTATGTATGATGTAATAGGATTAAAGTTCGACTTTATTTGAATATTTATATCTCAAAAATTCAGTTCATAAATCCAGTTCAATAGCTAAAATAAGAACTATTAGATGCGAAGTCACTGACATTTAAATTTGAGGGTTGGTAGCAGAATCTTTTCTTTGTCATGATTTGGAAAAACTTCTACACTGTCCATTTTAAAGTACATTTTAACATTCCCAAATCATCACATTTTCATGTTAAAAGGTATTGAACCAGGCTATTGCAGTAGCCTGTCATTCCAGCTACTTAGGAGGCTAAGGTGGGAGGATTGCTTCAACCCTGGAGTCCAGTCCAGCCTGAGCAACATAGTGAGACGCCATCTTTAAAAAAAAAAGCAAACCTAGTGACCCAGAGTTTATAATATTTACCTGTGATAGAAGGGAGGGTATTTGTAAGAGTCTGTGATGTCTTAAAACACCTTGACTAATGTGCTAATGACCTGATGCACAGCCTCCCGACAAAAAAAAAAGTGATTAAAGAAGAGGAATAGAAGGGCATGTTATAAGCTGTACTGAGATGAAGGTAAAAAGGTCATGGGAACTTCTTGGGGTCAGATATAGCACTTCCTGATGGTCAAGTTCTTGGTTCTCCAGCACTGACAGGGCACAGGCAGCTGGGTGTCTGTTGGTAGATGCATCAATCACATTTTTTTTGTAGAAATAGTATTTAAGTATTCTCTGAGTAGTTTTCAAAATAACTTTTTCCCCTAAATCACAGCACTACACAAGCTAATAATTTTGATCTGGCCTCTAATTGTAGCCCCAGAAATTCTAAATGGGAAGAGCTTTGTCATTAACATGAAAGTTTTAAGCACATAGGAAAGAGTCATGAAATTAAATGTAGTAAACCGGCAGCATGTATAAGATTTTGTCAGTCTTTCCTAAAAAATAAGAATGTTTTTAGTACAAAATTGCTGGAGATAAGACCACTTTTATTATTATTATAGCCCAATTTTAAAGATTTAAGAACAGTTTTACAAGTTTGCCTATGTGCTCAAGTGCAATCTATGTATGGTGTGATTATAATAGTTTATTTGTTAAATGCATTGCAAAGTAAGTTCTCCTTTAAAGGGATGTGTATCATAACTCAAATGTGTTAAGCTGCTAAGATTCTGTTCTATTTTGAAAGGATGTTAAATATAGTGAAAGTGCCCTCCCTTTAAAAAAATGCAAAGATTAACTATTAAATAACCCAAACAAATTATTCATTTGTTCTTTATAAATTTTGGGGATCTATGCTATGAGATCTATATGCTGACTTGTACTTGTCATGAAGAACTGCCTCCAAGTGGACATTTTATGTGAAAGTAGCTTAATACTTTGATCAACAAAATACTTAAAACAGTAATTTATAACCTACCTTACCACTTAGTTTTCTAAATGGAAACCCAGTAACTGAACAGCAATTTGACAACAAAAATAGTAGGAAGAGAGCTTTTAAAACTTGAAATTTGAACATAAAAATAATTCTGTGATCATAAATGTTTATGTATTTTATAAGGCAACCAGTTCATTGTAAATAATTCTATTATAAACAAAATGTCTAATGAAGCAAAATATAAGTTGCTATGTATCAGTTTCCTTATTCATAAAATGGAGATGTCATCAATAGTATCCACCTCACAGGGCTGTTGTGAGGAATAAGTGAGTCAATATAAGAAAAGCTCTTAGAACTGCAGTTAGCCGGGAACTGCTCAGTTGTTGCTAGTCCTATTATTAGCTCAGTGATTTGCAATGGGTGAGACAAGTCTCTCCCAGGACCTTCTCAGAATTGCTTGGGGAACTCTCAAAGTGAAGTCATTTCCCCCTTTGAAGGTCTCCAACAAGCTCTAAGCTTGTGTTCCCATCTCCCATCCCTCCTTCTATACAAGTTTGAAATGGGTATTACAGGGTTAAAATCAACAGGTCAGCAGAGCAGCATTTCTTCTAGAGTCTGTAGGGAGAGAATCCTTTTCCTTGTCTTTTCCAGCTTCTAGTGGCGGCCTACATTCCTTGGCTCATGGCCCCTTCCTCCATTTCTGAAGCTGAACCAATCATATTACTCTGATCTCTGCTGTGTCCTCACATCTTCTCTGGCCCTCCTGCCTTCCTCTTTCAATTATAAGGACTCTTGTGATTACATTGGGCCCACCTGATAGTCCAGTACAATCTCTCCATCTCAAGAGCCGTAATTTAATCACATCTGCAAAGTCTCTTTTCCCACATAAGATAATATACTCACAGTTTCCAGGGATAGAACACAGACATCTTTGGGGGCCTATTATTACACCTACCATTAAGGGTAAACTATTCGAATAGGCAATGAGAAGAATAATGTGCAATTTGGACTCCTGGGAAACAGAAATTAACATGAATTTCATGAAGCACTTAATAGAAATCACCAATAGTTTAAACAGTCATATCACACACAAAAGTAGCTAAAAGGAAATTAATAAGCAATTTTTAGCTCAAAATATCATAATAAAGAGCTTATTTCAAAACTTTCTATAAGCCATTGTGGTAAAGTAAAACCAGTTCTACCATTCTCTAGCTGTGTGATCTTGGATAATTTACTTAAAGCCTCATTAAGCTTTGCTTTTGCTCATCAAAAAGATGAGAAAAATGTCTAATAATATTATATATAGAAATAATACATATAGATTGCTCATCTTTTTGTGTGACATAGTCACCATAAAAACTGTTTAGAAACAATTAACTCAAAGTGATCTAAAATTGATTTTTTAATGGTTTTGATAGAACTTGTTAAATGCCAGGGAGCTATGCAGGTCAATGTTAAAATCATCTTTCTTATTGGGTTCCTATATTGTGTTCATATTGGTTTTTGTTTCTCTAATTGCAAGGCAGTGCCACAGGGTAAAGTAGTTCCTAATAGTAATAGTCAGACTATTAATAGCTAACAAGAAGTGAGAGCTTAATATTATACCAGACACTGTTCTAAATGTTTTACGTGTTTCCTCTCTTTTAATCCTCACAATGACCCTGTTAGCACATGGTTAGCAATTTGTCATCATCTTGGCAGGACTCTCCTCATACTAAGACTACTGACTCACTGGCATGTTACACAAAACTGATTTGCTAATCAAAGGAAAAAATTAGAGTGAAATGGAATGTAATACAACTTTAGAAAATGTCTGAAATTACTTTGTCTGAAATGTGTAGCTGAGAGATGGTGAGTTGTGTAAATCCACTTGCCTGCGTAATCCACTATCCAATGTAATTTATTTTCATAAACTGTTTAACATTTTCGCAGGCAGAAACCCCCAAACACAGGAAGACAACCTTTCATTTAGCCTTCAAATGAAGCGTATGTGTTTAGAGCAGGTCTTTGTAATCTCTGTCTCACTTGGCTCTACTCTTTAGTCAGAAGCTGCTTCAACTGTTTAGTGGATAAAACCTCTCATGGCTTCCAGATTAGTCATTCTGCCTAAGTACTGCTTGTTGTGAATTGAGTAAAACAGAGACCAGAATTGGATGCTCTGATGTCTAAATAGATGATAGGGGGAAAAAAACTCTCCAACGTAAATGTCACCAATAGGGATGAACCCAAACAGTGTCTAGCATGTCTTAGACCACTGGATCAGAAATCCGGACCCTTACTGCATGTCAATGAACAAATCAAAAACAAAGAAACAAATGAAAATATGTACTTTCTCATCTATGGGTGCTTACACTAAAATGAGCTAAGAGAGTATCAATATACATGGTTTTCTGAAAGCCAATAGTTATTTGCGATCATTGTAAATACAAAAACTATAAATAACCTATCAAAGGACACAGAAAACAGCCACAGGATTGTAAACTTTATTTTTCATTAATCTGATAAAAAGGGCTTGAAGCATGGTGGTGCTTCTAGAACTATTATTTAATAGGAACTAAAATGAATCCACCTAAATTCTAAACAAAACAATTATCGAAAAGAACTTTTGAGTACATCCTACAGTTCAAAAGAAAAGATCAAGAAAAGCAAGTAAAAATATTTTCTCCCATAATATTTTCTGCTTTATGTAAATTTCAAAAGAAAATTAGTTGTAAGAGCTGTCCAGGCTCTTACAACAATTATTATGAAGGCAAAATAAGTAACAGACTAGGATGTGCTTGTCATTGAATGACCAAACTGAATAGAAGTATTTAGTTCTAAGATTAGGGCTGAATATATGAAACCACAACCACAAGATTGGTTCTTTCTGGAAAGAAGTGCATATTTACTGAATTCAAACTAAAAATTTAACATGCATGTATTCACATGTTTTAACTACTTATTGTCAGTTGGCAGAGAGCATTTTCTAAGCAATGGGGAAAGAGAGCAAGTGTGATTTGATAAGGAAAAGAGTAGGAATGCTCTAAGGGAATGAACAGTATGGGAAGCACACCCTGGCTTGGGAGAAAGACTCTGAAAATTGGGTCCCAGGAGGAAAGCTCCTCAATTTAAATGTTTTAGTCATTTTCTCACCTTAATTATTTAACACAACATTTAAGTAAGGACTCAGTAGGTTTTTATAGAAAAAATGATTGATGATGATGAGGAAGATCACGATTAACATTTGAATGAATGCCTACTAGTTTCAGGCATTATTTGAGGAGCTTCACATTTTAAAAATTCTTTTGCTACTTCAAACTATCCTATGGGGTCAGTATTGAAGGACGGAGAAGTTAGATATGGAGAATTTGCCCAAGGTCATGCATCAGGAAAGTACAAGAGCAGGAATTCAAAAGGGAACAGTTAGGCCCCAGTGCCCTAGTTAGGAAAAAGGGAGGCAGGAAGATGGAAAAGAGGGGGGGAAGGGGCAGAGGGAGAAGAAACATACAAAGGAAAAAGAGAGAAAGGCAGTCGAAGCTTTGCCGATTGTTTGCCTATTTCCCCCAAAGTCCAGCATTATGGATTCAAAAACTCAAAAACCCATGGTTGGGCAGATGGTATTCAGAAAGGAAAGGAAGCCGATAAATAGAAAATACCTAAGCAGGTACCTCACAAGCCAGCGTTGAACATTTCAACAACTGACTGGTACTTAACTCTCTCTTGGCGTTGGTCTGGCTCAACATCTCCGCTCCTGCCTGGCACATGGAAACAGAGGTCGGGAGATCTGAGGCCCCCACAGTAGCTCAGGGAATGGAAGTCCATCCCATTTGCCTGACAATCCAGCATTCTATTCAACCAAAAGCGCTCATCTAGCTGGGAAGCTGCACAGCCCTGTTTTCTTGAAGGGAACATTTCATATTTTATATTACCACGGAAAGTAGCTTAACCATTAGAACTCAACTCCATTTTTCAAAGGCTTTTTGATATATATTGCAGCCTACAATCATGCTGGGGAATGATTCCAAATTAATTGTGCCATCCTTTGCCCCTTCATAATTTTACATATTTCATATAATTAGCTTAAATACCCTTTTCTACAATGGGAAACCATTTAGGTAGACAGTGTAGGGCTTGCTTCTACAGTGTGATTTCACAGTTGGAAATTCAATGTGACCCTCCCATCCACCTGCTTAAATCTGAAATCCCTTTAGAGGGTGGAAAGCTTTTTGTGTTTCTGTGAGAGACACAGCATAAAATATACGTCCTCCTGAAAGACACAAACCATGCACTCAAGACGATACTAAGTTGTAAACAACTAATATTGGTGTTTTTGGCGTTCACACATTTTGAAGATGATAGAATAGAGCCAAAGGGTCTTGGGGCTTGCAGGAGGAGGGTGGGCTGTGGGCAAGATGCTAGAGAGGAAACGAGCAAAACGAGAGGAGGTGGCTGTAGGTATATGTCACCTATGCCCTAGTTTTTCTTAAACTAGATTTGCACCAAGATAAGTCATAGTATTTCTCATTCATTCCATGGAAAAATATACAAAGTACCTTGTATCAAAATATACAAAGTATTTTATGTGGTTTGAATTTTACGATCCAGGATACCTAGACTTCAAACCTTGTTCTGCCATCAACCAGGTATGCAAGCTGGGGCAGTTTCTTCTTCCTGTACTCAATTCCTTCATCTGTAAAGTAGGGGAAGAGCAGCATTTCACAGGCTTGTAAGAAGATTAAAATAAGTAAATATGTAAAGCACCTAGAAAACTGCCTTCCATATAATAACTGCACCATAAGTATTACCTATTATTATTGTTCTTTTTTAGTATCTTTATTTTATAAGTATAATTGATAAATAAAAGGAAGGGCTTCTCATAGGTAAAAATTATTTTTTTAGGTATTTCTTTTGGTCTCATTAAATCAAACAGTACTAGTACTCATAGGCACAAAACAGTAAACTGTTAGGATTGTTTTTCTTTAAATATTTGTTCCACTGACAGCCAAGGTTATGTCAACTACACTTAGAGGCTGTTTACCAGTCAAAAAGATGCTAATCTAAACTAATCTAATCACAGATTGCTCTGAAGCTAGAAAATAAATAATTACTGTATGTCACTAAGCATTTTTAAAGTTATTTAATAGGATTTTCAATATTGACACATAAGTCATTAAAGGATAAAACTTTTGTCTTTTCTAGATAAGGTTATTTGTAATGTCCTTCTATAATTTGGCTAATGTAAATTACGGATCTACAATTCAATTTTATCCTCCTTGCATCATTCATTCTGACATTCTTGAATGTTAAGAAAATATGAAAATAAATTACTTAGAGAATGAATTCAGAATCATCGAATTTTAGAGCAGAAAGGGCCCTTAGGAATCATATATAGCTTAACCCAACGAAATCAAGCATCTTGGGTAAGGTGTCACATCTTTGGGAAGAAAGTTATACTTCTTACATGTGACACTACCTTTTTTACACACCCAGCCCTGCATTCTGAGAAATTCCTTATAATGTTATTTTCCTGAAAGCTCAGGAGGCAAATGGCCCTTTCTGGATTTTCCTCCAGAGTAAACAAGAAGTCACAACACAATTCATGGAACTGTGTGCTGTTGCTACTCAGATGTCACCTTTTTTAAAAAAGTCTTTTTTTTGTTCTTTTTTTTCTTTATTATTGTGGTAAAATACAGTAACATGAAAATTACCATTTTAACCAATTTTAAGTGTATGAATCAGTGACATCAAATACATTAACAATGTAGTGCAACCATCACCAATGTCTACATCCAGATCTTTTTTATCATCCCACACATTTTTTTTCCTTTTTTGACCCCATTACCTAAAATAGCCACTGACCCCACCATTGCAACAACACATAATCTCCCACCCCTGTAATCTCCTTTATTTTATTTCAAAGTATATTTGTATAATAATATAAAATTATTATTATAATTATTATTGGAGATTAGTTGGCTGGTTAGTTTATCTCTCATCTTCCCCAAAAGAGTGTAAACCTCTGAAGGGTGGGGGTTTCATTTCTCTCATTTACACTGTGTCCCCAGTGCCTAAGACAATAGCTGGCAAATCGTAGGTGCTCGTGAACACTTAGCCCACATTGGCCCACATCCTAAGTGGGTGCATTCAACTTGTGCTTCAGTATTCAGCCCTGAAAGTTGATGTGTGGAATCTAGGAAAGAGAGAGTCTCTCTTTCTCTGGGTCCACAAGTTAAAGGAATGATGCAGGAATGATGTAACAAGAGGAGGGCTCTTGCTAGTGGCCAGCTCTTTCCAACTGTAGAGAGCTTATGAGAAAGATTCCAATAGAAGGCAAAGGTCCTGACGACATGTTGCATATATCTGATCCAACTAAACCTGAAACTAGACTCATCCCTAGTTGCACAGCCTCTCTATTTTTTTTTTTTATTTGCTGACTTTACCTAAATTCTGATTCTATTATTTGCAGCTACAAGGATATCAACCGTGGAGATTATACTAATGAGAACAATTCTGGGGCCTCAGTTCTGGCTTGTCTTCTTAGTGTGATACTTTAGCAGATGTGGTTTTGAGATTTTTTTTCAGTATTTTTAGGTTTTTTTAATTAAAAGGGAACAAAATCAAAAGGAGTACTTATTAATCACCAGGAGGATTTATTTATTACTGAGGCAATGTCTGGAAAAATCAATTTATTGTGAATGTTTCCTGCAGGTTTGCAGATTTCAGGCAATTAACAAAAGCTGCTATAATTCACACAAAGAGAACATTCATTGTGTTGCCAATAACTCATTTTGATAAATTAGACCCTTGATTGTGTTGAATTTTGTGAGAAGTGTGGGTTTAAAACTGCAGAGTAGCACAGGCACTATCTGTAACAATGACCCAGCTGACATGGAAGGTGACCACATGAGCTGACTGCATCACATCAAGAGACTTTCACTGTGGGGCTGTGTGTGGGGGCTGAGGGGAGGTCATCTGTTTGCATGTGGTGTTCTTGCTGCTTATAGATGACAGTGTGAACAGTGGAAAACAGAAACAGCACATGTTGTAGGAACTGCAAAAGTTAAAAACCACAGAAGGAAAGACAGACTCCTTTAGCCTTGCTCATAGACTCTCTCCACAAAGTTGGATTTACTCTCTCCATGGCAACAGATGAGGCTAGAATCCCCTTTGCTTCTGCCCAAAGCATAGCATACCGCACAACTAATTTAAAAGACTTTCTCAAACTCTTATCTCATTTAATTAACTCAAAAAGAATTATCATTGATTGTGTGCCAGGTCTTTTTCTAGAAATGAACTCCTCAGTTGGCCTCAAGAAGTGAGGAAGCAATATACCAGAGGAGGTGATGTTCCAATGACCCCTGAGGAGGATGCGTGTTCTATAGATTCATGGAGGCATGTTTTTAGGACAACAGGATGAGGATGAGAAAGGCGTTCCTGATGGAGTGACCAGGACATACAAAGACAAGGCATAAAAAAAATACGGTATGGTGAACCAGCATATAAGCTGTGAGAGGGAGATGGGTGTGATGGGAGAAGGGAGGGAAAGTGAAAATAAATTAAATAATTTAAAAAATAGACAGAAGCAGGCTAGATGTGTCTTTTTAGAGTTTTGACTATTTTCTTGGAGTGGATGAAGAGACAGCAAATGTTTTTGAACAGGAGAATGACAATCAAATTTGTGATTTTGAAAGGAAATTCTGATAGCAGTAGAGAAGCTGGATGGGGGTGGTGAAGGTAGGTTAGGCAATCTGCGTGAGAGGCCTCATGATTCCTGTGCCAGTTTCAATCACGTGGTGTGGCTGACTCGGCACTGGGCTGAGCAGGAATCCGAGACAACATCTAGATTCACCAAAAAAGAGGGAATGATTCAATGGCTGTGTCTGCCAGGAATTCTGGAAGGGAAAGTGGTAACATGCAGATATGTTTTTCATTCCAAATGGAGACTATTTGAAGACAACTGTGATAGCTCTACCATCTGGGTTGTGAAATGGTTCCCATGTAAACACCTAGTACACAGACTTTCATAACAGTCTTTTAAGTGGATTCAAGACATTGTTTCTAGTCTTCCATGTTTAACATGTATAATGCTATACATCTCCTTTCCCACATTACTGTTGGTTTATTGGATTTTCACGCAGCATTCTTCATTTGTTTCTATTAAATTTCATCTGATTAGTTTTAGCTTTTTGCAGCATATTAAAGAAAATCACTTTTCAAAATACTTTTAACTTTTAGGAGTTCTTAAACTTAATATAAGTCAATGAATTGAAGCCAAAACAAATCCTAAAGTAATATTACAATGTATTGAAGGATACAGAATCCACAACAGGGAGATAACAAGCTCGCTCCAGAAGAGGATTCACTTATATTTTGCTATTACTTATCTTTTAATACTCAACCTAAAGGCCAATTCTCCATGAAAATATCCCTAATTATCTCAGGTTTAAAGAATCCGCTTGTAAACTCTTTGAAACAACAATGGGGTCTCATGCCTGTTGATCTCTGCCTTAGGTCAAGTTGTCTAGAAAAAGTGATGGAGATGAAGGTTCTTGTATAAGAAGCATGTTGAAGGAGTGTGCTGTGGTGAACCTGAAAAGGAAAGAAGAAAGAATAACACAGGGAGAGATGTTAGACAAAGAAATGGGTTTAGCTAATGCCTTACCTCAGCCCGATTCGAGGGGGATCTCTGGAGCATGAAAGACATCAGAGAATTGTCCTTATATGTAGTAAAATACACATTACAGACATCAGAGCCTTTAGGACCCCACATCAGTTAGTCACTGGTTGCAGGCTTCCCCAGGAGGGGACACAACCACCCAAACATAGCTCATCAGCTAAGGGCAATTCTCAGGGGAAGGATGCAGCTATCGACTTTTAGCAAAAACTGGGAGATGGGTGCCCCACCAGGTCCAAAGGAGATTGGACAGAACCAAACATGGCATCTTATACATGTGAGATACAATCAATGTTTAGTGATCTGTATTGTTTACAGAGGTCAGCCAGAAGAGCGACTTTTCTATTCACCAAAAATTTTATTATTGGTTGTTACTTGTTTTGCTCTTATGCTTATGAGCTAAGGGTGTCATTAATTGGATTTTTAATTTGATATTAAAGTAATATAAGAAATACAAAAACCATTAGGATGTCACAAAACTAAACTATTTAGTGAAAGCAATTCTATGAAATTTTTAGCTGATGATTTATTTCTTTGGCTTTTGTTCAGTGTAGAAAAAAAATAGGATTTGCATTGATCAACTGTTAATAAAAAAAGAGTTAAAAAGAGAAAATATGAATATGAAAGGGGATCCATTGATGTAAACTTCTGTAATTTTTTGAGAGAATCCTCTAAGATTCTATTGCCAAAATTTTAAGTAATTTTTAACAATTTGAAACAAGTGTCAAGCTTTCAGAAAAGTTGCAAGTACAATAAATAAGAGATTTTTTGCTTTTCTGAGCCATTTAGGAGTCAGTCGCCAACACGATGTCCTATCGCCCTGAATACTCTAATGTGTACTGACTACAAATAAGGATAAACTGCTCCATAACCACAACACAACCATCAAAATCAGGATATTAATATTGACACATTACTTTGATTAAATGCTCAGATCCTGTTCATGTTTCGCCAGTTTTCCCATTGGCATCCTTTACACAGCAGTAAGAATTTGGCTCAGAATCACATGTTGCGTTCAGTTGTCAAAGCCCTTTAATCTCCTTCCGTCTAGAAAAGTTCTTCAGTCTTTCCTTGACTTCCTGATCTTAACAGTTTTGAAGATTACAGACAGCTGTGCTTGGTATGTCCTCCAATTTGGATTTGCCTGCAACTCCTTCCTGACTAGCTTCAGGTGACACATGTGATGGCGAGACTGTCACAGAGGGATGCCTCACTCTTCTCATTGCATCCTATGAGGTGGTGCAAGATTTCAGTTTGTCCTGTTACTGATGACCTTAATTTCGATTACTTTATCTGCCAGGTTTTACTACTATAAGTTACTTTTCTTCCCCTTTGTAATTATTTTATAAAAGGAAATATTTTGAGATGATGTAAATATATGATTCCTTATTAATCTATCAATTTATTTATCTATTTACATCAAGATAGAGTCATGATTTCCAAGAGTATTCAGTGGGTTACAATGTGTTACTGTCATTATTTATTTTAATGTTTAATGTGTCCCAAATAGAGCTAGAAGGTGTTGCTTCAAGTTGGCTTGTGTCTTTTTTGACATGTCCTTAACATCTTTTGAGCACTTCACTCTCTGGCAAAATAAAATGGTCTAGAATCATCTTATACATTTCCTGTGCTGGAATCAGCCACTTCTACAATACAAGGAGGCTGGGTTTCTTGTAGTAAATGATAGGACTTCAAAGACAAGTACTGAACACCAGGTGTGCTCATGGCTTTGGGGGGTATCACTACCACCAGATGCTGTCACTGACAGACCTATGGCATATGTACCCACACATGCACACCCACACCCTGTAATTTCTATGTATTTCTGTCTATCTTGAAACTATGAATTCATACCAATACCTCCAATTTCAATCTAACACTACAGAAACCTTCTGATTTTCTTCATTTCTGGTGAGAAACTCTCAGCGAGAAGCTGGCTCCTATTACATTATAGTTAATATATTGAAGTACTTGATCAGCCCTCCATATGTAACCAATCTCCGTGTCGGCCCACCCCTTCCTGTGCACGGACACCCTCCTGACTCTGCTCGGGGCTAGGTGTCCCATTCTGCCTCACCGTTGCTCCATGACCACCCCCACGCCACCTACCTGTCTCCACTTCACCCAGTGGCTTTAGGATTAAATTATTTGCGGAGTAAAAGGAAAGGAAAGGGAAAAGAAATGGAAGGAAAACTACTGTTGAAACTTTTAAGCATTTTTAATATTAGAAAAAAAGCCTAAAATTTTATCTTTCAGAAAGGACGAGTTTATATTATGCACATACGCATACAGAGAGACACACAGACATACAGTTTTTATTTTGTTGTTTTTATTGCTTATCAAAAAAAAAATCCCTGAAATTGGACAGCTTGTGCATGGCTGAAGTAAAGTATGATCCCATCATGAACAACCAGCAAATCGGAAAGGTTATGCTTGTGTCAAAAAGCCAAAGAATCAAGCTAAAATTACTGGGACATGTTGATGATTTTTGGGAAGACTAAGAGGATATCTCACTGATCAGTCATTCTTTGGAACAAAAAAAGTATATACTTAATTTACCATCAAAATGTGTGTTTTTGTATAATCAAGATTCTAGCAAATTCACAAATGAACAATTTGGCAAAGCTGAATTAGATAAGGAGCCTAAAAGCACGTAACCAAAGGGAAAGCAAGTGTCCTAGATGGTTCCAGCTTTAAAATCATTAGTCCTTCAAGTGTTCATCTAATTTATTTCTAGGGTGCACCATAGATTGTGATATATAGGCCACAATGTCAAGGGCATAGGACTCTGGTTAAACATAATCATAATCGTAATCTTGGGCAAGTTTCTTAACCTCACTAGTCTTGTTACTTCACAGGGGTTTTGGAAGGATAAACTAAATATAAACAACATTTCCAAGTTTTAAATAAATAAGACACAATTTTTTATGCCTCCCACTCTGCTCTGGGCATATTGTTCCCTTTCCTGTTCCCAGAACATGCTTGGTGCTCTACCTCAGGACATTTGCATTTGCTATTCTGTCTGCCAGGAATGCTCTTCCCTTGGACACCCAAAGGTCTTGCTCCCTTAGTTCTTCACCTCTTCACCCTGACGCCACCGTCACATTACAACCTTCCCCAGGACCAGTCACACGTCTCCAATACTTCCCATCTCTTCTTTCCTCTTCTTTAATTTTCTCCTTGGCACTTATCACTCTTTAGCATTCTAGATACTTATTTGTCTTGTTTATCATCCCTGGTCACCCCACTAGAATGTGAGGTTCTCAAGGGCAGGCACTTTTGTCAGTTTCGTCCACTGTTGTACCCATAGATCTTACAACATGTCTCGTGGTATGTGGCGGACACTCATTTACCATACGCATAAATCAACGAACAGAAGAATAAACTTTCAAGGCCTCCCTTCTTCTTTATTACTGTTTTATGTTTTTCCTCATAGGCAGAAATAGGTGAAAAGGAAAAATAAGACAAGTGAGTAGAGAGCTTAAAGAAAGGTAATTCTAGGAAAGAAGAATGGCAAAGAGCAAAGGAAGAGGATGAAGACCTTCGCTTTGGAGCATCAATCCTGAGCCACAGCAGTTCAACCACCACTGAAACCACAGTTGCGATACAGCCTGTCCTAAGACCCATCTCGCAGATGCAAAAGGCAGGCCACTTCATTAAGCCTGATACGGCCTTGCCTCTTTTCTGGATTATTCTCTGAGGTTAGCAACACTGGTTCGTAGATAAGTAGTCCAGGATAGTATCAGCAAAATGAAATGAAGCATTAGAAGTGATGATATATTTTTTTCTACATATTTAATAAGTATATACCACTTGTTCAACAAATTATATATTTCTCTTTTAAGAAAAACAACTATGATTTAAAATGAAAAGTTTCACATTTGAGTGTAGGATTGAAACCTTTTGTGTTTGGATGTAGTGAACCTGAGAATCTTTCATAGTGGCAGTGAAATATCTCATTAAAAAGAATAACAACAACAAAAATTCAGTTATTTCATGTAAATTTGTAAATTGATGTATTTATTTCATATATGTAAATATAAATAAAAACTAGTGTTGTCTCATGGAATGAATAAATCTAGTCAGTGAATAACATTCACACACAATGGGATGTCTTACTCACTGAGATTAAACTATTAAATATGTTAAAAGGAAAACCACATTTTTAAAAACAACACACATAAGAAAGTTGGTGAGAAATGTTTAAAAATACAGTATATGCCCCTACATTTGCATCAGGAAATTCACACTGACAGAAAATGTAGTTAAGTATATCTTTACATAATCGACATCATTTGTCAACCTAACAAACTTATAATACTATTATTCCCACGCAGCCCAATAACTGCCCATTTCTGATGATCAGCACAACCATCTGTACTGTGTTTTTAAATCCAGTTGTCACGGAAATTCAAACTGCTTCAGTGTCAGAAACTGCTGCCCTTTCCAGTACGAAAGCTATGCTGGGGGTTTACTTAGAAACTCCTTGTTGAAAAATCTTCTTGCCTCAACATTACTGAGGGAAACAGAGCAACGAGATGGATTCTGTCTTCTAAATTCAATGCTCTCAACCATGGCATCTTTTATCACCTACAAATAGAGGCAGAAGATGTATAATTAGTGTTGCTATGAACTCATTTAAGCATTTTTTGACCAAAACGAAAATATAATTGACCTTTTTATAAGACTATTCTTTTTGAAATGTATGGAGAGAAATCTATGAGTTGTATGTGCACATTTAAATTCAACATCCCACCATTACACTCTTGTTAAGCTCATATCCAGCTACTCTTCCTTCCTCCACCAGAGAAAAAAGTATTCTGGGGTGTTCCAGATTTTGTGTTGATAAAGTCGGGAATGAAATTTTTGTAACATGGTAAATGTATGTTGGTTCTGTCCTTCACAAAGAAAGTGATAATATGGAAGAAACAAAAATAAATCTATAATTTATGTTCTTTATAGCTAGTGGGCAAGTAGAAATGAAAGAACAAAAGAAAAGTACAAACTTTCCCTGCTGGGGAGAGAAGGCATTGCTGAAGAACTGCCCTGCTTCCTCACCCGAACGAACACAGTCATAAAACCTGAGTGCCCTCTAGAAAACACTGTGCTCTGAGATTTCATTAATGAAAACGCATTGCCATTTTTTATTCAGAATAATCTTTACAAATATACCCAAGTTAATGGTGACCAGGAGAAAATATAAACAACTGCAACCTCTGAGAATTGCCATTAGAATTATCTTACACTGTTTAACGTATGAAGTTAGCCTGCTAGGAATTTGAGGAAAGAAGAAACCATTTGGAATTTGGTAGAAGCAGTTATTGCAGAGCAATGGGAATGGGCTTTGGAACAGAGGCCTGAATCTTGGCTCTGTTGCTGCTTTAGAACCTTGTTAAAGTTAGGACGACTTCATTACCCAGGACAGGACTACAGGATTTTATCTTAAATGATCAATGAGCTGGACATTTCAGGGCATCAAGAAATAGAGGTAAGTCACAGAGTTATTCCACAATTCCCTGTATTCTCTACCCCAGGGATTGTCAAACAACATTCAGGCATTTCAGCCTTCTGCCATGGTAAGAACACTTGGCAAGTCTGAGCAGTTTAGGACCCCATGGCCTCCTCCTACTCAGAGCTATCGTGGCCCACTTGGTCTTGGAGATACATGCATGGAGGGTTTTACCCATCCCTCGTGTAAGCTCACTGGGCAAGCACAGTTCAATGCGTGGAGGAGAGAGATATGAGACCACAGTGACGCTAACATGCAATGAACATCCTGATAAGTTATATCAGCCCCAACAGGCAAGCCTCTCGACCTCCAATAGTAACTGTAACAGCACTCATTCTGGAAAGAGTGAGTTATCATAGGAATGTGATTCTTTTGTATGCTTTATTTTAAAAAATAATACATATAATTATCTTCTGGGTAAAATGGGCTCAAATGTTACTGTCTTTTAAGTAAAGCAGATATTTGCTGATCCCATTCTTTCCATGAAAAAGGGAGACATAATTAACTTTGTGGTGACAGAAGATGCTTCAGATCTATAAAGGAGACTTTGACCAAAGGCCTCTTGGCTGTATGAGATGAAGGGGAATTAGTTTTAATGCTTGAGCCTGATTCTTCTTCTTTAAAATAGAAGTAATGTCACTAATTTGGGGTTTTGTGGGGATTGGAGATCATTTATATCAAGTGCTTTGCACAATGCCTGGCACGTGGGAAACATTCTGTTAACTAGCATCTATTACCGTTGTTATTTTTAAACTGATCATATGTGATGAAAATTAGGAGCTCTAAATTAAGTGAGGCTATAAAGTTCACAAGAAATGAACACACCATGTGCATAGCCAAGAGTGAGCTTATTATATTGTGTAAGTCAGTAAATCAACTTTGCTTTTCAAAGTGCCCTACTGCATCTTCTTTTGATGATCTCTCTGCCTTTGTAGGGACCCATGTTGGCAAGTTTATCAGTTGTTTTCTCCTTCTTCATAGTAACCTGAGAAATATCAACCCTCACTGCATAGAACTACCCAAGTGAAATAAAAATCAACTGTTCACTTTTCAAGCACCCAGAAAGCTTTAAAATAGAAAAGATCACGGGTGAAATTATACTGATACTGACTGCTGTCGTTTCTTTATAATGAATTCATGAGCACAAAAAAATCAGCAATATCAATATCAAGATCTAGTGGATTTACCATAATTGCACCTCAGCTGGTGTTCCCAGTAAACAAGTCATTCTGATCAAGGAAAATGAACATTTACATTTATAACTCTGAAAAAAACCAAATTATATGCAATTTGAATGTGCACGTTGAACCACTAGGTGGCATATTAACACTATGAAACCATTAACCAGGTTTCGGGTTTTTCAAATTACTGCAGAAAATGCCCAGTCCTCGGGAATTAAAATTTTGTGATATGAACAGAAGTTAATCAGTACTAGATCAGTTATTAAATTCAAACCTTTTGGCGTGCTACATGATGTAGCATACACACATACTAGATGTTCCCATATAGCCTTTTGGCATACATATAACTAGATGTATCCAAAAAGGCAGTATGTTAAATTTAAATCTTTCTAGGAATTATACTAGGAATAATCTTAGATAGTGTTTATATCTATTTTATAAAGATATTTTATAGCTTATTTTTAAAGATAAGAACTTTGACTTATGCCTACACACTCTTATCAAAATGATGAAATATCAATAAATTAAGACTTAAGTACCAGTATTTCTGGATATATGGCTGCCCTTATTTTAATAACAGTTAATATTTAACACTTTATCCAATTACTTGATAAAGAATTTTAAAATCTCATTCTTATGCATCATTAGCATATGCCAAATAAACTGACACACAATAGGTTCTTAGAATTGTGCCTATTCAGTTAATAAACTGAATGAGTGAGGCTGGGAAACAATATATTTTTCTGTGATAGTTGAATCAACCAGGTCTTACAAAAAAGGTCTTGGAAGGCATATTTCCTCCAGATCAAAGTGGTGCTTTACGAGCAGTGAGTAGCCACGCTACCTGGCCAGGCACGCACTGTGGACAGATGCCCCAGGGTCAGAAACTCTGTCTCCAACCAACAGCGCCTTGCACCCTGACACTTGCTACCCCCAGTAAGTCGAGGACATTTTAAACATACATCATGAAAATTTTACTGCATATTTATTTTAGGTGCCTGGCCTTGTGATCAATATCTCTAGAAGATACAAGGCAAATAAAGCAAGTCACTGTTGTAAAAGTATTTATAATTTATAATTAAAACCAGAAAAGACATGAACATGAATAATAGTTATTGTTGTTATTATGTTAGCTGCTTCAATTTACTGAATGTCTATTAAATGCTAAACTCTGAAATTATATGATTTTACTTAATCCTCACCCTAATCCCACAAGATATGTATCGTTATTTCCCCTTGCAAATGAGGACAGTAAAATTTGGAAAGGTTAACCAACATGCCCAATGTCATCCAGGCAAGAGGCAGCAAAGCAAAGATTCGAATACCCAATTTGGTCTGATTCCAAAGCCTCAGAGTCTCCCACATACCGCATGTCTACCAATACAAGCCACTATACATTAAGTTTCTTTAAAAGAAAAAAAACTGGAAATACTACTGTAATTGTAAGAGCACTGAGGCGATGTCCAGGCAGTGAAAGGAATTTGGGAAGATTGAGTAAGTGCAGAAACCTGATGCTAATGAGAAACCCAGGCTGCTGTCACGAAGTGGGCAGAAACAGAGCAGAAGTCCTCTAAGATAAACTGGAATTTAGCTTCAGTAAAGCAGGCCTGCCAGGATCTCCGGGACAAATCAGGCAACAGGATCATGCAGCTGCCTGAGACAGCGTGGCCTCCACAGAGCCAAAGTTCAGATCAGAGTGTGAATTGAGGAGAAGTAGCCTTAGCCACAGTATTCACAGCTACAAAGTTGAAAACTTTCTTTTATGGGATCAGCACATAAGTGAGTTGGATTCTAAGGATTTATATTCACAATGTCCACTATCCACAACAACTCTAATGGTCCGTGGCAGTAGATACGTGCCTGTGTTGCTAAAGTGTCAATCGGTATCCTACTATTCAAAGGGTGAGAATGAGAGATTTAGCTAATGATCGAGCCTAATGAACTCTCTAGCATCCTAACCACAGCAGAGTGTAGTTGCTCTTTATATATCATCACTTATCAAGAAGTTTGATTCTGAAAAAAACAAATGTGTTTTCTTGGTTAAAGTGGAGGAGCAGGGAGTCACCAAGGGAGATATAAAATGTCAGTGCAAATTGAAAATTTTACCTGGATATGAGACACCCCCCCTCACCCACACACAGAAATCACTAGAATTTGAGTCTCAATGGTCATATAATTTAGGAGAAAGCCTACATTTATTTATTCAAAAAAACATTTACTCACTGTCTAAGCTGATATTACCTGTACAAACTTGTCTATATTGTTAATTCTGGGCATGCGCAAAGGCCTTTGGGTGTAATCACCATGGATTTTCAGGGGTACAGGCTACAGGCATGCATAGGTAAGGGTCCCCTTTAGTGAGCACCTTCTGTTTCCAGGGCACTGTTTATGCATCACCCTATTAAACATTCGTGACTATAATTAGAATAGGTTCTATAATACCTGGTTTAGAGATAAGGAAACCAAGGCTCCAAAAAGTTTAAGTAGCTTATTCAAAGTCACACAAGAGGCCCACTTGGGACTCAAAGATGATATAAAGCCCATGACTTTGCCTGTCCATGCTGTGCCAAAAATGTCAGCAGAACCTGTTAAAAACGGCTTCATTAATGGCTTGTGAATAATTAACATTTGCTGAGCTATAAGTTAGGACAGTTATTTGGGAATTTAGTCTATTTTCGTTCTGGCTTTAAATTTTCCATTTTTATGTCAAACTGCTTTGAAGAATATTTGTAAAATATATAAGTAGAATTATATCATTCCTTATAGCAAATAGTTTCGCAGGTTTTATATAAACCAGAACAGCAAGAGAAATGTAGTTGTTTAAGATATGTATGTGCACATGTATACATACTTCCAAGTCCAATAAAGTATTTATATATTCCTACAATCTAATTTTTTCCATTTGAGCATAACTTATCAAGTTAATACATTTCATTCCAAGGAATATATATATAGTTTTGAATTTATTGGCTCATACTGACAAAATAGGATTACTGTGACATTAACCCTTAGCTCTCTTCTCTTTTAATAGCATGAGGTTTTATAAAACACACCTAACTCTATTTCAAAAATTTCACTGTTCACTCTCTAAAAATCATAGATTAGAATATTCATTTCATCTTTCAATTTTCACAATCACTACAGAAATAATGCAGCATGTGGCTCTCAGATGTCCACTGCTTGTAAGATTTTGAAAAAGGAAATAAATCTATTGAGAAAATGACATATTATATAAATTTTGATAAGCATGTTTTACATGAAAATTATCACATATTTTTAAATGAAGGTTTAAAAGAAAGAATTTTAGAGTTGTAGGAACTGAAGCTTTTGGGGAAAATTACTTATGTTTACATAAATTAAAGATATTGATTAACAAACATATTATGGTGCAACTGTCATGACTGCACACAATATTAGTAGTCTGCACACAACATTAGTAGTCTCAGGCCAAACTAAACAAACAGACGAACTGTATGTGCCAGAGTTCTATTAGCTCACAAACTATAATTAAAGCCCGTATACACAGGAGACTCATCCACATACTCTGAGTTCCTCTGCACCATTCATACAGTTTCCCAGAAGACTGGCAAACCAGACATGATGCCTTTTCCTCTCCATTTAATTTTTTTCTTTTTCTCCTATTCTTTTTCTTTTCCTAATGAACAAAATCCAATTGAGCCAATTAACTTGAGCTTTCACAACTGATCACAATTTTTCAGACAATATGATTTGGAACCACAAGCCAATTAATTCAATTGCACAATAGTGTTCATAAATGGTGAGTTAAAAACTAAAGACTTTACATAGACACAGAATCTTGGAAGCAGATATACTACTGATAGGAATGATTGATAATGAAGAGAATGACTTGTTTCTAAAGTTTCTAAAGCAAAGCATACTTGATATCTCAAGGGCTAAAAATGGGGGAGGCTATTATCTTTGGCGACACTACCAAGATCCACAAAAAGAAAATATTTAAAAGCATGAATATATTCACTAAAATTCATGTCATGATATTTTTGTAGATTAACTACACTTCTGGTTATATTCCCTTTCATACTTGTATATTTTCTTTTCGTCATCTGTCTTCCTTACTTGTAATTTATTTTATCATGTGATGAATACATTAAATACTTTGGTAAAGTGGCTGAGTATTAACCAAATATTCAATAAAATAATAGCAAAGAATGTGGCTTTGCCAACTTGGAGACATGAGTTTCCTTATTTGTGAGTTTTGTAGGGTTCTTCTGCAGATTAGTAAAATCATTCGTGAAAGGTAAAAGGGCACATTTGGGGTGATATCACTGATAAACCTTATTTTTAATTAATTAAAAAGAAGTTTTGTTGTATTCAAGTGGTATAGAAATAATTTGGCATTGTCAACGGTCACGGAAGATACTTACATCAATGTTGTTCAGAGTATTGAAGTACATAAGATCATGCAGCCTCTTGAATGCTTGATTTGGATATTGAAAATTGAAGGTTGAAAATGGTGATTCAGGGTCATCAAAAATATCAAAGTCAGCTATTTCTTTCTCTTCCTCAGTTTCTCTTGGAACACCTAAATACCAGAACAATCACAAATTGGTGTTATTTTGAAAACTACAAAATATCTCTAAAACTCCAGGAATAAAACAAACAGACATAAAGAGAGCACTGGGAGCCCCCACAGAGCCATGTAATCTGAAGTGTCCCCTGGAGTTTATCATTTCAGTGTGTTCTGCCTGGATGACTTCCATCTGCCCGTCTGCAGCTCTGTGCCTGAAGGCTTTCTCCCCTACCCTGCAATTGTCAACGGCTGCTTTGCCCACTAGCAGCAGGCTGGAAATTCTGGTAAATAACACTTTGTCCCAGGCAGCGGTCAACCAAAGACTGTAAGGAGTTGTCTCCTGTCTTTGGGTTGTGTGTGGGAAGGATGATCCCAGGGATAGATTCTATTCCATTTCCTAGACTCTCCCAGCAGGGTCAAGTTCCCCTTGTTCCCATCATGGCAGCCAACTGATTAACACATGCTTTGTTGTCTGCCTTCCTTCCCTTCCCCACTTCCTTACTAATAAACCGGAGTGTTCTCTAGTTCACCCAAATAAACTATTTGTACTTGAGTGCTTTTCTCAGAATCTGCTTCTGGGGCAACCCAAACCCAAAACATTATGTAATTGTCTTCATGCCACAGAAATCCCCGGTATGTGTCAACTGCTCATTGGGTGTTTCCTTGAGAATTAACAGTGACAGAAAGTCTCTATGTTTTAAGTGCTCCACTGTTGGATAACTAACGATGCCAGCCAGTTCTTCTTTCTTCTGTGCTGAAGTATGCCTCTCAATAACCTCCACTCCTACCGATCCTTTCTCCATCTTCCTGAGAAGCTTAGAAGAAGACTATTTTCCTCTACATATTCCCATCACCCATCTTCTCTATTTTTTGTGTTTTTCCATTCACACAATGGAAAACTACATTTTCTGGTTCTAAAATCACACGGTTTTTAGAGCCTTAAGCATCCTGCCTGTCAATCTCTAGACCTCCTTTTCTTAACCAATATTTTCCAGGATACAGAAGAGTCAAAAGACTGCTCTGGATGTAGTAAAATGGAACAACAATGCCTTCAACTTGATTCTCATTTTCTATGAAATACAACATGGCGACATGAAATTGCTAGCTATGTTATACTGTTAGATTATGTTAATCTTGTGGTCAGCTAAAATTCCCAGAATCAGAATTTTTTGCATGAATTTTCTGAAACAAAAGCTCTCTTACAAGAGTGATACTCAAAAAATATTTGATTCAAAATCAATCAGAACAAACATAATTCAAGGGCTTAGAGTAAAGCCCCTGGGATTTTCTGCTAAGCTAGTTGGTAACTCTTCATTTTCTGGACTGTGAGCAAGTCAGTGGAAAGAAAGAGCAGCAGTACTTGGGGGTCAGCACAGTAGCTATTTATCAAGGTGGGGAGGCATTTGATATTGCAACAGCGGGTACAGCAGTACCAGAGTGAAATAGCTCACTATCAATTTGGCTTCCCTATTACATTTCTATTTTATGGAATATGAGTATATCCCAATATACCTGGAGCCTTGTACTTTCTGAAGTTGATGTTGGCCAGAACAAAGTGGATGATGGTTGGGCAATCTTTCTCCACATCAGGATTCTTGGGTTTAAAGACATAGCACTCCTTCAGTCCTTCCCGATCAAACACGTTAGGATCAATCTTTGGAAAGGGGAGCTTGTTCATCTTAGCCCACTTTTCTGCAAGTAGAAGTTCCTGTGAGGGAAAAATGCATTTGTTCAGCTGATCTGATCATTATTCAATATTCATTAGGTGCCTTCTGTGTGCCAGTGGTTTGCTCCTTGCTAGGGTAAATAAAGACCCTGTTGCCAAGAAGCCCATCAATTTAAAAAATATATAAAAATACTCTCCAAACAAATCCACTGCTGTTATGTCAACTTTTGACACAGGGCTGGCTCCACAGCAGGCATTTGGAAAATAACTGGTAAATTAAACTGAATGAAATTATACTGAAGAAACAACTAAAGAAAAAATATTATGAGTCCAGAGTATTTATAACCATATGAATGTTTTTTAACTCTCAGGATTAAGAAAAAAAGAATTTGATGACACAGAATCAGGAACATTCTATTACTGGATTTTTACCTGTATCATCTCCACAAAAGTGTTAAAAATACCTGTTAAAATTCATTCATTTTATGTATGTGAAAATATCTGAATTACTCTGAATCAGCTTTTGTTGGCATCTCATAATGAAAAAAGTTGAGCTTCCGGCCTCAGCGTGTTGCTATTACATGCGTAATGGTCAAGATTAGACCAAACAGAGGTCCCAAGGGCTTTATTAATGGCCATGGCAGATCATATGATTGTTTCCACATATTAGTTCCCTTCCCGGTAAAGGATTATACATCCCCACCAGAATGAGGAGACACATGGAACAGAGCCAAAGCAGCCAACACATAACATGACCAAGAAATGCATGTTCGTCGTCCACTATTGAGATTTGAGGTTGGTTGCCTCTGCATCAAACCTGAGTAACTCAGTGGGTAAGCCCCCAGAATTAAATGTAAACTGGAGAACATAAATCAAAAGGAAAGGGTGCAGTGAATAGACCTTATTTCCATTTACATGCAGCTTCAGAGAAAGTGGGATAAATAAGAAGCAGAGTATCATAGTGGTAAAAGCACAGGCTCTGGGGCCAGATGCCTGAGTCCAAAGGCAAGCTCTGTGGCCTTGGGCGTGTTTCTTAACTCAACGTCTCCGCACTCGATATCCTCAAAGATAAAATATGGAAGACACGAATACTCCCTCTCTCATAGACTGCTGTTAGAACTAAATAAATATTTGTATAGGGTGTTTAAAACAGTGATTATTACATAGTAAGAGCTCTACACATGTTTGATAAATAAATACCAATAAAGAGAGCAAAAGAGATGGAAAGAAAAAGGGAGGGGGGACAAAAGAAAAAAAAGAGAGATAAGAACAGTATTAGGGTAATTCCTAAAGAGAGAAGGTTTGGGGGCAACTGTCATTAGAATCTTAAGTTACTTTAGACAATCCTTGTCATCAATTGATCCATTCAACAATAATCATTAGTGATTAATATAGGTTTCACGCTAGGAATTGGAGATATAACAGTGAGTAAAACATTCATGGCTCTTGTTCTGGGATTTGGAGCCTGGGGGTAAGAGATGGTAATCAAGTAATCCTTTGTGTTTAAAACTGTGACAAATGCCAGGGGAAAAAGTACAGGTTGAGATTTTGCAGTATACCCTGGGCCATTTCCCCAGAATATTTATTAATCCAACAATTATTGAGCACCTGCTGCGTTGTAGGCATAGAGAGAGGCTGTCCCTGAAGGCGGGGAGTTTATAAAGCAATGGGAGAGTCACACAGATAGTCTAGGCCCGTATGATAGAGGTGGGGAAGGTGCTGGGTGGTTATGCACCTGGGCCGCGCAGTCTAGGCCCAGCTCAAACACACACACCTCAACCTGCTGACTGGGTAACTTGAGGCAAATCGCCTCACTGCCACAGCTCAACAGGGAACAAACTATTTTGGAGGGCCGCAGTATGCAGTGACTCTCTCCTAATGGCACAGTAGGGACAATGAATAACAGCAAACAAACAGGGACTAGGTTGTTCGCTATCCCTGAAATAACAGCCTCTCAGTGCCATCTCATTTCTATTTCATCTGTTTCTTATTTCTCAGCAACTTATTTTCTACCGCTGTAGAATAAACCTAATGCTATTACCTTTCTCACAGGATTGCTGTGAGGATTAAATGCGATAATGTATAAAAACCTCAGTAATTTAGATTCTGAGAAAACAAGTACTTTAACACAGGACCTTAAGTTCAGAGAAAAATACACTTTTCACTGAACATTCACGACTCTTGATGCTTCTGCAATGTCATGAATTTCAAGTCAATCAACTCTTTCTCGGTAGTATTTACAAAGAAATAAAAATCCCATACAACAAAGTATTTAATGTACAGGAAAGCATTTGCTTCATAAACTATGAAGATAAATAGAATATGTTTCACTGAAAATTCTATGTAGGTATGAATAATTTGTTTGAAATTCGAGAAAACCTCTTTTTCCCCCCTCTATTCAGTTGAATTAATCAGCTTGTTATTTCTTGTCTAGCACTGTTCACAATTATTCATCCATGATTATTCAACAGCAAAATAAAACCAAAAGTTCACATTGTGGAGCAATTGCGTGAGGAGAGGCAAAAGAGGGCTTTCTAGTGTTTACAAACATGACTCAAAGGTATGACCAATGATGTGTGGCTGTGGGCAGAGAGAGGGAAGGGAACTACGTGATGTAGAAGCGAGGCTATTTTTAGACAGCTCACTTCACCCTGGAATCAGGAAGAGATGGAGACTTTCCCTTTCCTTATAGGATCCTGATGTGGAAAAGATTAAAAACCGATGATGATAGAGACAGTGATTACAAGATGGAAAAACCATTTCCTCTCGGATGTCTCATTTCGCTCTGTAAAGACTTGATAAACAATGACACAGACTCTGAGTAAAACACACTAGTTTTTTAAAAGGATTCTAAAAGAAAGCAGTGAACAAAAAATTATAGCAATATACCAGAACTGTGTTCTATCTATAACTGCCCATTTTGGTGGTTGTGTGACATCTCAGATACTTCACATTTCCATAGACTAGTTTATGGTAAATTTACAATGTACTAACTAAAATGATTTTCTGTGAAGATAAAAATGTGATAGTCTCCTTCAAAGTATTCTTTTATCAAGTGATACTTTGTAAAATGTGTGTGTTCATTGTTGAGTACTGAAAGCTGACTAAAATGAAGGAGGAAAAACAAATAAATAACATAGAAATAAATACGATAACTAAATGTTAATTCTAGATAACAGAAATATATTCAAAACATAGTATGGATAGCATATATATGCCATTTTGTTTATTTATATGTAAATATGTATTTTTAAATATATGAAAAATATATTTATCTACATAAATTCATATATGTAAAATAATAAATTGGCTTTTCATTATAGGAAGCAGAATTTTTTGGCTCTGTGCAAACCAAGAATATATGTTTTCTATTCTATAATGTTTCTCATTATTTAAAACTTATTTTTAAGATTGGGAAGAGGGATAGCATATAAGCATGTAAATAAACACCGGAATCTTAAAAAAAATATTGATGCGAATAACATAAGATACATCAAATAGAAACGACAATTGAGAATTCATTATTTTAGGGTTATGGTCACTCTTTCTTTCAATAAAAGATATTCTGGTATTCTGTTCCAAGAGCTTTATAATACAATAGGCATGAAGGTAATTTTCTATATCTAATATTGTATAGAGTTTACATAGTACTTTGTAGTTCTTGTAAGTTCTTCACAAAAAAGTTACTATAAACTCACAAAAATATGTAAAGAGAAATTAATGTCAGGTATATCTACTCATCATAAGACATCTGGTCCTCAGTGGCCAATATGGATATAGTAGATGGATTAGTGGCCCTCTAAAAGATAAGTCCATACCTTAATCCTTTGGCCTTGTGAATATGCTCTTATTTGGGAAAATAATCTTCGCAAATATAATTTAGTTAATGACCCTGAGGTGAGATCATCCTGGATTATGTGGATGAGTCCTAAATTTAATAACAATTATTCTTATAAGAGATAGAAGAGAAGATACACTTGCAAAAGAGAAGGCCATGCAGAAATGGAGACAGAGATTGGAGAGATGCAACCACAAGCCAAGGAATGCCTGGAGTCACCAGAGCTGGAAAAGGCAAGGAAGGACTCTATAGCGGAGCCTTTGGAGAGAGTGCAGCCCTGCTGATTTCGGCTTTTGGTCTCCAGAACTGTGAGAGAATAGGTTTCCATCGTAAGCCATCACGTTTGGGTTGATTTGTTTTAGCAGCTCAAAATAACTAATAGAAGAGGTGAACCTGGAAGCACTATATTTAATTCTATGCAGTTTCCTTCATTAGCCATTGTGGATTGGGGCTCACAAAGCTAAGGCTAATTTGGCCATGATGTGGGCTAACCTAGCAACTATAAATAAACCACATGCAGAGATTCTAAAAAGGGTCATGCCCTAATGTCAACAAATAAGTCTGGTCACTGTGGAAAAATACAGGTTCTTTTTCCTTTATTATAAGTTTAAGTGCAGTTTTAACCCTGAGTGAAACATAGGAAGATAAATTTAATTTAGATACATTATTCCTATCATTTCTGAAGACTGCCTCATTTCAAATTGTCCTTCTTTCTTCCTCCTCTCCTTCCCTCATTGCCTCCTTCTCTTTTCTGTTTTTTTTTTTTATTTCCTTTAATTTTTAAGAAAATAAACCCATGGTTCTAGCTTCTGATCATGAAGCACATAAAATAGCATTGAAAAACCAAACCAGATTTATGTCCAATATATGGTAACATAATATAGCATAATATAGTTTATGGCACAATAACTTAAATCTATTACTCTCCATAAAATTTAGTAAATTAAAGGGGAAAAAAATCTCTAGTAGCAAACTCTGAATTCTATATTCCTTGCTTTCTTGCTCCCCAATAAAACTCAAACTCCCCCTTTTCTACTCTAAATATGCATTCTATTTATTTTGCATGCCTGAGAGTAAAGGCCCTGGCTTATTTTCAGGACCAATACTAAAGACAAATCTTATTAATTGTCCTTTGGATGGACCCTAATGGTAAAGTCAATTTGTATGGTATCTATCCATGATATTAAATGGTTAACAAAAAGAAACTTGACAAAATAAAACATAGAGCTGCTTTTCTTAGAAAAATTAATAGGAATAATATTTAGAATCATGAGACTCTTTATATCAGATTATTATTAGGGTATGCACTAACTAATCTGAAAAAACAGTGTCACTTACATTGACGTCATTAACTTTCAAGGCCAGTTACAACGTAGATACAGCATAAACTGTGGTTGCCTTTATCAAAAGCCGTGATATCCATCTTTCTATATCTTCCTGACAAAATCCGAGATTTAACTATACTTATAAAATGCTAAAATTAACAGTAAATATAAATAAAGTCAATGGTTCTAATTTTTGCCCCACATTTATGCTATACTCTTTTATGAAAAATGGTGTCCATATTTCAATGTCAAAATTAGATGATTCACTATTTAATCACCTTAATAAAATCATATTGCATGTATCTATTAGAATCTCCATTAAAGATTCTCCTCTACTATCAAAAGAACTTCAAGCATACTCCTCATCAATTTTCACACCTTACTATATCTAAAATAAATATACTATTTTAGCATTAATATTATAACATCTTTATCAATTTAAAAATTGTAATTGGGTACTCTTTTAGACCCATTTAGGAATACATACTTTTATAACAATACTCATAGGCTTAAAAACTATTTTCAATATTCCAAGTAAGGCTGAAAAGTTTATTTCTTTTCCTTTGTTGGACTTGCTGAAGTTCATTTTTGGAGAATAAATATATTATATGTAATATAGTGTAACATCCCTTATATTAAATCTCTGAAAATATAATTCAATACTTTTGGAATGATAGGTTTCATGTTATACTCATTAAATGATGAAAGGACTTGTATATATTTGGAGAAAGAAATCAGAAGAAAGGAATTGACAAAATAATTTTAAAGCACATCTATGAGAATGCACAGGTAGGAATGGTTATAAATATATTTAAAAAGGAGTGCTTGGAGACATGCTCTTTAAGATAGTAAACATATAATAAAGGTACAGTTATTAAAATGCAGTATGGTACTGAGATAAGAATTATCAGATTGTCAGATGGGCTAACAGAACACAAAAGATGAAAACAAAAAGGATCCTTTTGCCCTATAATAGTGATACAGTACATGATAAAAAAAGAATAACAAAATAATGTTGAAAAAAAGCTTATTAAAGATTGTCATTACATACCCAATATATTCCGATGGATTAATGAGTTAAAATATTTTTAAAAGGATATCATAAAAAGAAAAATACTAATTTATATTTAAATGACCTTGAGCAATGTGAATTTCAAGAATGAAACCAATGGAAGTCACTACATAAATATTTGAAACAATAAAATTGTCAGGAATAAAATTCTCAATGCAAATGACACATTAGATCATATTTGTAAAAATAAGACAAATTTTCATATGCTAAGACATAAAAAGAATGCTTATTAATCAATAACAGCAACACTAATAATCTAATTAAAAGTGGCTTAAAGACATGAATATACAATAAGCATGACAAAAAATTTAATCTCACAAGCAAAGAAAGAAAACTGAAGCAAAACATGTGGAGCTTTTTCTATCATATTGTAAATTTTTTTACTTCGCTTTTAATACTTTTTTCCTGCCAGCAAAGGAATATAAAACAGGGACTTATATATACAATCAGATATAGTAATATAAATTGGTGCAGCTTTTCCAGAAAGCAATCTGGAAATATTTATCAAAAGTCATAAAGTGATACATGTCTAGACACCAACCTAAGGAAATAATAAAAAATGTGATTAAAGATTCATATACAAGGATAATGATTATGGAAAAATGTGGCAAGGCCGCAATAGTCTAAAAGTTGAAAATAGAACATTGT
Organism: Cheirogaleus medius; assembly: GCA_008086735.1. Lineage (NCBI taxonomy): Eukaryota > Metazoa > Chordata > Mammalia > Primates > Cheirogaleidae > Cheirogaleus > Cheirogaleus medius. The sequence continues at coordinate 23,324,712 of VBSM01002937.1, read as the reverse complement.
TAAATTCTTGCATATTCATATATAGAGATACTATACATCTTTTTATATACATCTTTTACATTTATTTTACTATATATCTTTGTAATTATGTTTAAAATATTTAATGGCATAGGAAAATAGTTATAATATAGTTGTAAGTAGAGAGAAGCAGAATGCAAAACTAGATGAGCCTTCTGGTCACACACACACACGCTCCAAAGATAGACTAGAAAAAAATACCAAAATACTAGCTTTTGTTTAGAAGTACTTGATGTATATTCCAAATTTCCATGTGTTTTACAAGCATACATTCTTCTTAATCACAAATAATAGGTCAACATTTTAAGAGTACTGCAAAGTATAATGGTTCGTTTTTAGAGGTGCAAAGTGATATTCTAAAACCTCCTCTCAATATCAACTCATTGAGGCAGCGGGGCTCTGATTCATACATAAAATGATGACTTTGACATTTTACTCTCCCATTGGTAAAATGAATAATACAGTACCTTCCACCACCAGAATCAGACTGTAAGCTATCATCTTAGAGTCATCCATTGAAACCCACCTCCCCACTGTTGCTCATGGGTCATCAAATTCTGCTCTTGGTGTTCCCAGTCACCCGCCCTGGTGCAGTACTTCATTATCCTATGGTTGGCTAATTCCACTCCTTTGCCTTCCATTCTCCAATTCATTCTACTTTCCACTGCCAGATTAATCATCCTAAAATTCCAATTTCATGAAATCACTTGTCTGCTGGAAATTGTCCACTGGTTCTCTATTCCCTATCATTCACTCTTAACTTCTCCTGAAGCCCTCCGAAGGGAGCTTAGTATCTGTCAGTCTAATCAGATCACTCCAGTCTCTCAGATATGCTCATTGCCACCTCCGTGCTGTTTTCATCCTATGTCATATATCTCCCTGTTCATCAACACCAGGATACACCAATCTATTTGTATACTAATCTGCTAGAAAACCCATACTTATACAAACTCAAATAATCACTTAAAAATAAGTTTCACAGTTTCCTTCCAAGTAGATCTTATGTATAAAAGCCTCTCTCCTTCAAAAGTCAAAAGGTTAAAGAGATCAGGAACTATGTTTTCCCATTAACTGCTGCACAAAGCACAGCACACAAAAGGCACATGAAAGGGTGTACAAAGCGGGCAGCTGATAAAGGGTATTAGATCCTCATTTTGTAGCCCTGGAATCTGATCCACGCCTGACCACTTCTTAGCTAGCCCTTCCCCAGCCAGGTCCTACCTGTGCTCCTGTCATACGTCTTATTTAATTTGTTGATGAGGCCTTATCTCACCAATCCTTGCTGCCTTGTCTAAATACCACTATCTCACTCAAAAAAGATAACATATGAAAGAATTTTGAAAATCTGAGGTTTTCTATATATTTAAGGATAATTATTATAACTGCCATTAATCTTGAGAGCAATTTAATCATCATATGCTAGAGAAGAAACCAGATGTGCTGTCAGAGGTCATGGGTTATGACCGACTCTTCCTGGTTAGGGGATGATGGACTGTTCAGTTAATCTCTATGAATTTCCATTTCTTAATCTATGAAATGAGAATAATAACACCCTCTCTTAGAGCATTTCATTCATTCACCTACAAAAAATGTCCTACATACTCACATTTTGGCCAGCACTTACAAGGCAATTAAGACCAAATGATTAACATAAAACAAACACGGATACAAAATAATATTATAGGCCCAAGGAGTTCACACACAGTGGAAGTAACATATATGTAAGCAAATACATACAATACACCATGATAACTGCTGTATCGTTAGAAGAATTTACTAAGTCCTAAGCACTGTAACCATATGTGCGGAAGTCAAGAAAGATAACATTTGTGATGTGTCTAAAGAAAGTTTGGGGTATTCCAGACAGAGGAAACCAAAAGCATTTATGGTTTCACTTGAGTGACGCCACAGTGCTGCCCAGCAAACTTTCTATATTGCCCTATTCAGGACTTTTTCTCATTTCTTCACAAAGGCAGGCTTTTATTCACTCCACACTCCTGACTCCACTACCTCCCTTTTCTCATTCTCACAAGATGACACTGATCCTAATTCCTATAAAAGTTAGAAGTCATCAGGTGAGTTCTATCCTAACTTCCCTTCTCCATGCCCAACAATGAGTGTCCACCCACAGCCATTATTCCCCCTTCTCTCCTGCCCCGATACGGACATTTGCACACTACTCTCCACGTGTGTCTTTAAACCCCCACCCCTATAACCTTCCCAGACTTTATCATATGTCTCATTTCTCTACTCTCCAATAATATCTTCTTCATTAATGACTCCTAGCCATCAGTATTCAAACATGCTCGTCTCCTCTATTAACAATCTACCCCCACCACACGCACACAGTTTTCCTCTTCCCCATACACTCTTACAGGTACAATCCATCTCCTTCTTCCCTAAATAGTCTACAAAACTGTCTCCATTTTTCAAAAATTTCCACGCATCCCTGAAACCACCCCATTCCAATTTCTACTCATCAAAGACTTGTTGTTATTATACATATTTTCAATTGGTTTTTGTAACATTGCATACTTCCTTTGTTGTCTTCTTTTCCCCTAGATATTGTTCTTCAAAGTACTATTGTGAGTCCACTTTTCTTTTACCTAAAACTCTCCACGCATGGTTTTAGGTATCTTTTACCTGCTAACTCCCAAATCTCAGCCTAATTTCCTTTCTAAACTTTAGACCTGTTGTATCGTTCTCATCCTGCTCAGGACTCTGAACTTTATTGAGCTCACTGGAATCATTTAAATGTTTCTTCAAGCAAAGGAGTGATTGAATCACATCTGCATTTCAGAAATATTACTAATGAAAATGTAGAAAACAGGCTAAAGGGATAAGAAACTGGGGTCAAAAGGACTAAGAGATCTATGAGGCATGCAAGAGAACGTGGGAGAGAACAGAATGCTGTACGAAGTCTCTTTACCTTGAATGGAGGACTGGAGTCACTTGGCCTTGCAGAGAAGTCAAAGGAGATGATAAGATCGACCCCTCTCTGAGGTCTCAGTATCAAGGGATATGGCAGGTTAAACGTGAGTCCACTGTCCACTACATGAATCTTTTTACTTTTGACATCCAGAGGCTCGTATATTTGCTCAAACTCATCAGGATCTTAAATGAAAGAAAGCCAAGAATGATTCAAATGATCATTTGACATTATTTATGATATAAAAAGGCTTGTTTAAAATTTGAGAGACAGAATTTCATATGGTTGGGCCCTCAGGCTTTGAAGACAAATAGAGCTGGGCATGAGACCAACTTCAGCAATTTTAAGTGAATTATTTTCTTCAAGTCTTAGTTTCTTCATCTGTAACATCAGGATAAAAGTAATTATCAAATAAGGGTGCTGCAAGGATTAAGTTGGACAAAGCATGGAAAGTACTGAGCTCAGGTCCTGGTATTAACTCTAAGCTATGACCACTTTAATAGTATTATCTACCATTATATAGTCTTTACTTGTTTATAAACATTTCCTCATACATTCCCTTGCTTAATTCTTATAACAGACAGCTGAGGTAAAGGACATCTACAAATGGAGAGTGAAACAAATTAAAATTCATCTCTAAAGTGGCCTAACTGGGAGTAGCAAAATCCAAATGGATTCCATGCTGCCTCTCCAGTAGAGGGTGCATTCCACTGTAAAGTGAGAGTCCAGAACAATAATCCAGCCAACACACTCAGCAAACACGTATTGTCTGCCTATCACTCAGGCACAATTCTAGGTGCTGAACAAGATAGATATACACTCTGCTCTCACAGAGCTTATGTTCTGAGTACCTTTCTTTTAGCCATCTTGAAATATACAGTAAGTTATTAACTCCAGTCACCATGCTGGGCAAGTTCACCAGAACTTCTTCTTCCTGATGAAGAAGTATCCATCATGGAAACTTTGTATCCCTTGACCAAGGGACATTTAACCTTTGTATCCCTTTCCTGTTCACATTCTCCGCCCCCTCTCCTCCACGCCAACCACTGGTAACCACCACTCTACTCTCTGCTTCTGAGTTTGACTTTTTTAGATTCCACAAATACATGAGATCATGTGGTATTTGTCACTTTATACCAGCCTTATTTTGCTTAGCAAAATTTCCACTAAGTTTATCCATTGTAAAAAAAAAAAAAAAAGACAAATGGTAAGCAGTATTTCTTAATTGTGTTGCAAAGAGCATAGTTTTGCAAGATATAAACAGATGTGTCATACACAAAATAAGAGTTAAATAATGATTAAATAGGAGCATATCTTGAGAAAGACAAGATTCAACAGCTTAAAGTAATAGCCAATTATATTGTGTATTCCTAGTCTCCTTACTATGGTTTTCACTACCATCACTTTAGTATGAAAACACTATTTAATCCTCACAATAACTGTATAAAATAGGTACTACTATTATTTTTATTTATAAGCAAACCGAGGCTTATGCTAAGTAACTGCTCAAGATCATCCTGCTAAAAAACAGCACAGCTAAGATTCAAACATAAGCTAGTCTACTTTTAAAGTACTATATTCAAGGTACCTTTAAGTAGGACTTAAACTCATTAGGGTATCCCATTACATTTGAAGAGGGAGATAGAGTTACCAATTTTTCCAAATTTATTTGAACTTGAGCTGGATTTATCATGTAACATCCACTAAACTGTCATAGAGTATGGGATAAAAGCCATATGGAAGAATATCCTCCCATAATTTAAAGCATACAAGGTTTCCAAACTTGTGAATGAGTTAATCAGGTTCTCTGATAGGTATAGAGACATAAGTCTGTTTTACAATTATGTAACATTTCCTCAAAGCAGTTCAGTTGTGGATATTTGTAATGGTCATTTTACTAATACATCAGACATTCAATTTACAATGTACAAATATTTGGATGTCTGTGTTTTGAACTCTGGCCTAAACGAACTCATGTCTTGATTTCTTATTCCAGATGGTGTATGTCACAGTAAATAGCATAAACACAAAAGTAAACAGGAAAGAAATCATGTAACTAACGAAAAGCTTTTCCAAAATTTGTTTCTACAGGTATACAACTATTTTTCAGTAAACTAACAAAGGGATTTTCACCATCTTATAATTTATCTTGTTTTCAAAAGATAGTCTCAAAAGTGAAGTAAAAAAAAAATAGTACACTTTTTCCCATTTTGAGGGATTGTTTCAATTCTAAGATACTCAAATTTTAATTTGTATAAACAAAATCAACATAGGGTAAACTTAGATGTAAGATTTTTTCAACATAATAGCTAAATTAGATAAAAAATCTCTATTTTTTGTATAGGGGTACAAAATTAAATGAGAAATAACTTAAAATTAATGTTTTCATTAAATTGTGGCATTTAGTTGTATAAGAGGAATTTTAATGACAACCTTATGAACCAAAAGGATCATAGTTTGTGATATAGCACTATTAGGCATCTATCCAAAAGAACAAAAGACATTCTATAAGAAAGACATCTGCACCCGAATGTTTACGGCAGCACAATTCACTATTGCAAGGATGTGGAATCAACCGAAGTGCCCATCAATCCATGAGTGGATTAATAAAATGTGGTATATGTACACAATGGAATATTACTCAATTATAAGAAATGATGGTGATCTAGCACCTCTTATATTTTCCTGGATAGAGCTTGAGCCCATCCTCCGAAGTGAAGTATCACAAGATCAGAAGAAAAGGCACCACATGTACTCGCCATCAAATCAGCATTGACTGATTGACACTATGGTGCTCACACGCTAGTAATATTCTCCAGGGATTGGGGGGTTGGGAGGGTAAACTACAACTAAAGGACTCGGTGAGCGTTGTAGGGGGGAAAAGGCACACCTCAAATCATGGTTTGGGTGTGGCAGTCATAACATGTAACCAAAATGTTTGTACCGCCATAATATCCTGAAATAAAAAAAAACACTTTTAGCTTTCAATCCAGACATATGGTTATTCTAAAACTTGGAAACAATCAGAGGGAGATAGGGTCTCACTTAGTAAAGGCCTTGACTGAAAAAGCACTAAGCAATTCAGTAAACTCGGTCTAAAATGCAATCATTTTTAGCAATATTGGTCTGTAACAATAAAATTTAATTTGTTTGTCACTGAATGGCTGAATTTTTTTCACTGAAATCAGTACCCTATATGCATTTTTAATTGAATAAATATAAAATGAGTAAAATGTAATTTTAATGAGATACACTCTGAGAAATGACATTGAAAATTCTTTCCAAAGATGATTCATTTAAAACTATTTTAGTAACTAAAAGAGTAGAATTGGAATGTCCCTAATACAAAGAAATCATAAATGCCTGAGGTGTTGGATACCCCAATTACCCTGATTTGATTAATTCACATTGTATGCCTGTATCAAAACATTACATGTACTATAAATATATACAACTATTATATAACAACTATTATATGTATTTATACAACTATTATATTATATAATAAAAATAAAAATTATTTTAGTTTAGAACACTTTAAAATCTCTCAACAAAAGAAATATTTAGTCTATATAATACCATATTTGGGGATGATTGCTATTTTGTATTTCTTCCTATTATTTTATGAAAACTGTCTATAATTCTTCTTTAGAAGGGCATGAAACCAAAGAAAGCAATCAGACAAGGTGATGTATGACTGTTAATCTCCAAACCCTAACACCCACATTTAACCCACATTCTTAGTTTGCGATTATATCCTCAATTAAGGATATTGTATCCTTGCTGACTGACAGTTCCATTAGGATCCAGGTTGCTGGGTTTTAGTTTTACTCTACTTTTCTATCTTTATTTCCTGAAGTACATAAATTCTTCCATTAATCAAAACTTCGAGGATGGCCCATGAAATGCTTTTCATCTTTATGAGGCCAAGGATTTCATCTGTCTTATTGACGACTGTATCCCAAAGACTAAGCACATTATAAGCACTCTGTAGATACAGTGTGAATGTGAGAATGAACAAAAGAAATAAAGAAGATGAAAAATGCAGAATAATTTGAAAGAAAATAAGAAAGATGAAGAAGCATAATTCCTAAAGTTGCCAGATTTAGCTAATAAAAATACAAGATGCCCAGTCTAATTTGAATTTCATATAATCAACAAATAATTTAGTGTATGTCTCAAATATTGTAAGGATTATATGTATATTATTTATATACATATATACATATTATTTGAAATTCGGATCTAACTGGGCATTCTGTATTTTATCTGGCAACCCTAACGCCATCAAGTCTACAGAAAATATTGCAAAACTATCAGGAAGTTGTTAAAATGTGGAATGTAGAACACGTGCCATGCAAACTACATAAGGAGCTCTGCTGGGTGATGCAATCAAAGTAGTTACGGAAAACAGATGGAATAAAGTATATACAAACAAAACTTCCATTTTTACATCAGAAAGATAATGACTAATAAAACCAAGGGCTATGGGAAAGGGAAAGGCTTAGAAGCCATGTCAAGAGACCTGTGTCCCAATCCCAGCTCTGTTGAGAAACTTTAGACAAAGATGACAGAATTATCTTCTTTGGTCTTCTTTTCCTGTAGAGCAAAATAACTGAATATTCTTTATACATCTGAATGTTGTAAAAGTTATTTTTTAAGCCCATCATCATTCATCCACAAAGCATAAGTTTCTAGAGGAGACATATTTTATTGATATTACAATGGCAATAAGCATAATCCTGTGCCACAAAACAAGAAAAATAATGTCACTGATGTGTGGCTACGTGTATTTGTATTTTGGATGGATTTTAAAAGAAGCATTGACTTTCTCACAAATAGACTTTTATTATAGTTAACATAAAAGGGTTTGGATTACAGGTATGTTATCAGACCTATCATATCTTAGAGTTTGATACCATAAATATAATTCATTCAAAATACGAATTTGTACTCATTTTTTATTAGGCAACAAGAGTCACTTTTGCTTCTATAATTCCCCTAAGGTCAAGCAACAGATAGAAACAATATTACCAAAAAACAACAAAATCTAAAGCTATATCCTAATTTACAAAAATATTTTATAGGTATGATGCTTAATGGACAGTAGAAAGTTTGTTATTGTTTTTTTTAAATATCCCATTCCAGTTTTTACAGCATCCGGTCAATGTCCTTAGACAAACATGACTGAAGAATGACATTAGGACAGTTAAAGGAAAGATTATAGGGTGCTGAAGTATAAATGCTTAAGATGACAGGCCCATCACAAAAAAGATTATTATGTGTTGATTAGTCACCAAGGCAAATGTAACTTTTAATCTATAGCAGACATAGAACTGAAGCATAAAGGGAATTATTCTTGAGGATGTGGCTAAGTGACAAACCTGAAAGTGACTAGCTTCTTGCCAGGCGGCTGTAAGAAAGTGACCTAACCTTTCTGAGAACTGGAGGGACAGATTCAATTGCCTGACGGGCTCTGCAGACTGGCTAACTCAACTCCAGTCCAACCCCAGTGCCGCACGCCTCACAGTGCCACACTAGGGCGGCCGGCTAAGGACCGTGTTTGCTAGATTCCCTTGCAGCTCCAGTTCTGCTGAGACCTGGCCTCTGCCAAAGAGAAACACACCACGTGAGATATGAGAAAGGAAATGAGACAGAGGCTACATTTCTGGTATTTTTACTGCCAAGCATAGTTGCTGAGGCATTTGTGGCGATGATTCTGAAGTTTTTTTGGAGTCATTCCTGGAAGCTCAGCCTAGGGCTTGCTCATCCATGCCTTGGCAACAATTTTGTAAGCACCGAATTCCCTAGTGTAAACCCCTTTCAGTTAAACAAGGTAGAGAGTTTCCTACTTGCTGCAAGTGAACCCTGACCAATACAGGGAGGATCTAAAGTCTCTCTCAAGATTTCAATGAAAATTTTCTATATTGACATGATTAGACCATTTCCCATCCGATGTCATTTTTTCTCCCCCCTATAAAAACCCAGTAATTTGAAGCCCTTCACCTATTAAATGCAAGTTATTGTAACTGAGTATAAAAGAATTAGTGTTAATAATTAAAATGTTTCTCCCCAGAGAAGGAATAAAGATCTTCTGAATTAATTTCCACTGATTATACTTTTTGTACTTACCTGCTACAGCTGTATCCAGTTCATCTTCATCAAAAGATTCCTGTGTGTTAAAATCTCTCAAAGGAGACAGTGGATACGATGAATTGAGATTCAAGCCCAGCATGAAGTTGTGCACCTTCCCAGCACGGCCTTCTCGGGTATTGAATAAAGTCGAATCACTCACCAAGGCCATTAACATACGATGGACCCAACTTGCTTGATTATCATCTTGATAATCTCTTTCGGCATCTTCATTTTCAGTGCCTAAGGAAAAAGAAAAGATCATTATACAGACTCCAAAATGAATGTTTTACAAAAGGATCTTCTTTGGATAATTCAATGTTAAACTTAACAGTGAAGTTCTATGGCTTTTGATTTTACCTATGTTATTTGTATAAATTAATGTAAAAAATATTTCAATAAATCATTTTGTTCTTAAATTGTTCTTAGTTTACCTTTTACCTAGAGTCAGTGTAAAGGTTATATTCTTGATAGTGCCACCGGGTTTAGTCTTAGATTTCCAGGTAAACTTCTTTCATTTTCTCATTTCTTCCCTTTCTCAGTCATTTTCTTCCTTTTCCCTGGCTTCACACACAGGCACACACAAATGCACGCATGCACGCACACACACACACACACACACACAGAAAATCCACAGCAGCTAATCCTATCTTCTACATTTCTTAAGTTTCCTTAAGAATTTTTGTCCTGTTTAGTAAACATCCAGGAATTAAGCAAACTGAGGAAAGATAACTAAAGGATTCAACATACATTTGCTATTCAAGAAACACCCTTATGACCTGTTGGTCATATGACCTGTCATTGCATCCTTGATTATAAAGTTTGGGGATTTAAAACCCTGTAGTTTAAACAAATGCTAAACATGTTTTTAAAATTCATCAATCATCCAAAAGAAGCAGTTTTAAATGACTGTTTCCTTAAAACCTATGCATACATCACTACTACTGGGAAGCTACATTGTGTAGTCATTTCGAGCACTGGCTCCAGAATCAGACTGCCTGTGTTCCAATCCCCTCTCACTGCTCACTAGTTACCCCTTCTCTTCCTTTATTTCCTCAGCAGTAAACCTCCTCATGTTGTTGTGAGGATTAACTGAGTATGTGCATCCATGTAGAGCTCTTAGAAAAGTGCCTGGGCCATATTAAATTCTTAATAAATCCCAGCTAGTAGTAGAAACAGTTGTAGCAGCAGCATAAGCATCATCATCAATATTATTTATTCATAATCAAAATCAAAGAACACTTTATGGTAGAGTACAACTTCACCTGCCAAAACCCTTCTGTTCTGATTTCTGGAAGGTCTGTATATAAACACGCATGCATATGTAACTGCGTGTGCATAAATGTGTATGCCTGTGTGCATGTGTTGAGAGAAAAGAAAAGACAATCTACATTCGAATTTCATACTTACCAGTAAGTGTAAAATAGGCATACATAAAACCATAATAAATATTGATTTTTATCTTCACAAAGATTCACTTAACCAAGTTGAGTAAAAGAAGAGATCTTTCTTTCAGTAACAAATCTCGATGACTTGATGACAAATACACTATTTTTTACTCCCACAGTTTTCTGCTGCCAAATATGACAAAGAAAACCTTTCACTAGAAGAAATTAGGCTTTCAAATGAATGATTTTTATCTCCAGTTACACAGGATATGATTAAGGTACTCAATTATTTCTACAGATTTGGGGTGCCTTTTCCTTCTCCTCCTCCTACTCCTTCCCCTCCCCTCCCCCTTCGCTTTCTCCTTCTACTTCTTCTCCTAAAGCTCCCTACTTCTGTACCAGCAGAAGTTTACCTTCCTTACGGGATACATTTGAAAATGGCATCATTTTCAGGACAAACCCAGCAGTCAAAAAATAAATGATATTTATGGCTTTATCAGTTACAATACTAATAGGACATTTCTATTTATATCACCATTTACAACTTAAAGCCTTTTTGTATGCATTTACTAATTAATGATTGCAAACATCATGTGAGAGGAGGTAAAGAATTCCAGGATATATCTGAAGAAAGTAAAGCTGAAAATGACTAAAGGCCTTGCACAAAATCGTATGACTGAAAATTAAGGAGGCTCAACAGAATAAAAAGATAAGCTACAGACTCAGAGAAATTATTTGCAAAAGACATATTTGATAAAAGACTGTAATATAAAACATACAAAGAACTCTTAAAACTCAACAATAAGAAAACAAACCTAATTAAAACTGTCTTAGGGCCAGGCATAGAGGTGCGTGCCTGTAATCCCAACTACTCAGGAGACTGAGGAGGGAGGACTGCTTGAACCCAGGAGTTGGAATCTAGCTTGGGCAACACAGCAAGATTCCATTTCTAAAACAAGGCAAAATAAAATAAAAAATGGGCCAAAAACCTGAACAGACACCTCACCAAAGAAGATATACAGATGGCAAAATGCATATGGAAAGATGCTCCACATCTTATGTCATCAGGGAAATGTAAGTTAAAACAATAATGAGACATTACTATTAATACATATCTACTAGAGTGGCCAAAATCCAAAACACAGACAACATCAAATGCTGACAAGGATGTGGAGCAACAAGAACTCTCATTCGTTGCTGGTGGGAATGCAAAATGGTACAGCCACTTCGGAAGACAGTTTGGCAGTTTCTTACAAAATTAAATATCCTCTTGTCATATGAACTAGCGATTGTGTTCCATGGTATTTTCCCAAATGAAGTGAAAACTTGTGTTCACACAAAAACTTGAACACAGATGTTTCGGTGACTTTGTTAATAATTTCCAAAATTTGAAAGCCACCAAGATATTCTTCCTAGGTGAATGGATAAACTATGCTATGTCCAGACAATGGAATATTATTCAGTCATAAAAAGAAATGAGCTATCAAACCATGCAAAGTCATCGAAGAGCTTTAAATGCATACTACTAAGTGAAAGAAGCCCATCTGAAAAGGCAACATACGGTATGATTCCAACTATATGACATTCTGGAAAAGACAAAACTATGGAGACAGTAACAAGATTAGGACTTGTCAGGATTTGGGAGAGGGAGGGATGACTAGGTAGGAGATAGAGGACTCCTGTATTTTCCACTCAATTTTGCTTGAACCCACAAATTGCTCTAAAAAAACTGTTAAAAGGAAAAAATAAATATTGAGAACTAAAAAGAAAACCTCAAAACCATCCTAAATATCATACTCTAATCAAGCCTGGTACTGAACCCAAAGCAGCCATATTGAAAAGGTCCTTGAACTCCTCAGCTTTAAGAACCAGCTAGCACTGCAGAGGTTATCAAATGTATTGCCCATCGATAGAAATTGGCTTAAAAATTGACAACTATTGTCAAATCTACTTGGCAGTCTCTAAATCAACATACAATTAATTCTAGAGATTCTAGGCATATGATATCTATTTCTTTTGTACTGGCTAGCTTCCTTCGTTAAATGGAAATTCAAAATAAAAAGGACTTGAACAACCAAAATGTAACATTAAAATTTAAATAAATTTAAATAAATGAGTCAGAATTAAGACTAATTTTCCTTCCGGGGCAGGAGTTTTTCGGGGTTCCTCATGAGGATCAGGGCTGCTATATTTGATCAGGTAAATCATGGGCTGCAGAAAGCAGCAGGAGAGAGGGCAAATCGAGGCTGAGACCCAGCTTATGCTCCAATGGCCACACCTTGTGCCCAGACAAAAGCTTCACCTGCCCAGAGAAGGGATTCTCTTTTTTCAAGTTCACCAGACAGTGCACAGCCACCATGCTGCGGCCCTGTGCAGTTGCATTCCCCAGAGAAGGCACCTTTTATCTAGTTTGCACAAACTCATTTTAAGAGGAAGTAATAGCCCAACTATGCAAAGAGAACTTTTTTTTTTTTGGAGACAGAGTTCAGCTCTGTCACCCAGGCTAGAGTGCAGTGATGTCATTTGTAGTTCACTGCAGCCTCAAACTCCTGGGCTCAAGCCATCCTCCTGCCTCAGCCTTCCAAGTAGCTGGGACCACAGGCACGTGCCACCATGCCTGGCTAATTTTTCCTATTTTTAGCAGAGACGGGGTTTCGCTCTTGCTCAGGCTGGTCTAGAATTGCTGAGCTCAAGAGATCCTCCCACCTCAGCCTTCCAGAGTGCTAGGATTATGGTGAAATTCACTAAGTTTTGGACAATAAAGTATTAAATATATTCCAAAATCTAGATCACATACAAACTATAATAGGACAGATTTATCCAGTTGTTACAGTCTTCTCTTTGTTTTTTGTTAATTTTTTTTGGAGTATTGGGAACATTTTAATCAGTGAATATGTCAACACACTGTGTCAAAATGTAAAATCTCCCCATTTTACCATATAACATTTGCAACAAATATGACCTTCATGCTTGTTGCAAATCCGATCTGCCCCAAGTCCATTGTTGACGATGCTAATCCACATGAAACTGAAAACTGCCTTGTCAAATGCAAAAGGACTCATTTATACTACCAAACAATAGGTGCAACAAGTTCTTGATCATTTTCTACCACTTCATCCCTGATCCCTTCCCAAAAAGTGAGGTGTCAGCCACAAGATAAGCCTCAGGAATGGAGTAAGAGACAATTTTTTACATGTTACTTAATAATAAAATTTAATTTTTAAAACCATCTAAAAATGTTCCCAAATCACAATATCCATGGTAAGAAGCCCAATACCCTAAGCAGACTTAGAACCGAATTTAGCATTTCTACCAGCTCTGATTTGTTCATTTGTTCATCTGATATTTTTGATGTGTTAAAAAGTAGAAGTTAGAGATATATACTTGCTATCAATTTTATTGCATATGCAACATTTAATCCTCTCTCTCAATAGAAAGCTGCAATCCTATTACTCCAGTGCCATAAGTGAAGACTACCATTAGCATCTTGAGTGAGAGACACAGACAAAACGTTCACATCCTTCCCTCATGGATCTCTGCCAGAGAAGTTTCCTGCTCTCTTACCTTTGGGTTCTTGTGACTCATCATCACTGTCTGAGCTATCGTTACTCACAATATGCTTTGCTGTAATATTTTCTGTGGAAAAGAAAAAACAATTAAGTATCTAGGTATGAAAATTCAAATTTAAATTTATTATCAAGAAGTAATCTGAGCAAAACCCCAGAAGGAAGTCTACAAAGCTCTACTAGTGCTTAAATCTACTTAGTAAATCTAGATTTGTTAGAGTTACTATTGTTTCCAAATTTCTCATTGGAAAATGAAATTTCCCAGGAAGTGAAAAATTAGTTTAGATTTATTCATTCATAATTTAAAGGAGATAATTTTTATATGTTTATCATAATTATGACAAAAATAACAACTTGATTACAGGAAGCTCCTTGTTATAGCGAAGATATATACATTTTTCAATTAAACGTTTTTAAGTGGTGTTTATGAAGATGAAGATAAATAAAGGATAAAACCAAAATCTACAAGGGAGCTAGAGAAAAGGTCCCTAAAAATGAACGAAAGCTACTAATATAAATTATCTCTTGAATTCAATTGTACTTAAAATTGTCTGATGAAATTCACCTTTTGGTGTCAAGAATTTGTGTTTCCTGAAGAACATATTAACAGAGAGTTTATAAAAACTAAAATAGCAATCATAAATCCTTACAACAAAGACAGCAGTAAAATCTAGCATAATAACTAGCTGTATTTTTTCAATTAGAATGTACCTAAACAATGAAATATGTAGATCCTCCTCATCATCACTATTTGTAAAAGAAATCAAACTATGTTTGGACACCTATATAAAACCACTTTCTGCTGTGAGTTCTTTTTCCTCTTCTGTTAGTCAATAAAATTCTTTTATTTTAAAAAACTAACTCCAAAATTACAAATTTTGGAGATAGAATCATTTTAGGGGCTTTAAACTCAAAGAATTACAGGTATGACATTTGGTTTCCCTATATTACTTCGCAAATGTTTATCTTACCTACATAAATGGCATGTATGCAAATGATCAAGAGTATGTAATGGAAGGATTAATAAATGCTTAAGGCAATATATTGACATTTATTTTTTATTTTTACTGGCACAACTATACATATGAAATTCAATAAAATAAAATGTTCACAAGCTAATATTATTCATTTCATTTCAGGACTATTATAGATATTAATTTTGTTGTATAAAGGAGGGTAATGTTAAGAAATGATTCACTCCAAGTGTCATATACAGTAAGTGTGTTTCTGGTCCTACTTGTATTTTCTTTTCTTTCCTTAAACATTTTCTTTCTCTCTTTTTTTTGGTCACATTTGATATTCTGATTTAAGAAAACAGTTCACCAAAATATTGTCTTCTTTATAAGGAAGCTTTTATGATATGAATAGCTAAATATTCTGAACTTACATTAATACATTTTCCATCTCTATAGTATAATGTACAGCTCCGTCTTTTCAAAAGCATGAATTGCTCACATTCAAACCTCTTTAGGAAAGTAAATAATTTCATTTGGAGTTATCTGATTATGGTCCAATTTACCTTAAAGTCTCTCTTCAGAAGGAAGAAAACAAACAAAGAAACAAACACTACTGAATACCCCTTTAAAAGAGGTAGACTTCACCCAGCCAAAGGATTAAAAAGTTAGAGTCCCCTCGGTCACCTCTCTGGTTTCATTTCTGGAAACCCTTACTTAATCTGAGGTAACATGTTTCCGGCTGACCGGGAGGTCACAAATGCACAATATTCCACCTCAGCCTGACACATAGAACAAGTAAGTAAGTTGCCAGATGGCTGGGCTCAAAGGGAACTGCTCAACAAAGAGTCTTCTCAAAAATATTTAGTATAAACCTCCTCCTTGTCCTTGGCCTTAAGCCACTGTCTCACCCAGCTTCAGATGTATTATTTCAGTCCTCTTCTCTTCCTTCCGTACGAGGAAAAAAATAATAAACCTTAGGGTGTCTGTACTGTTTGCCTTCTAGTTATCATCAAGAGAACGTACACTGTATTTAAGGTCACAGCAGGCTCAAGAGTGCCACCTACCTCGTCGGCTCATTAACTGGGTGATGATCAGAGGTCAGGATTAAGTGCAAACACAAAGTGCTTTTTCGTTTGTTTTTATTTTTATTTTAAAATCTTTGGCTCTACTGAAATTATAAGATCACTTCTCCATGACTTATTTAGAACAATCCAAAAATACAAATAACACTCTTAAAGAAAATATTAAGAGCTATAGAAGTTTGCTGCACTAAATATAAATATCAACTAAAATACTGAATAACTAAAATCAACTCTTGCAGGAGTGATAGATAATACTGCTCAGAAGAAAATTTACAGTGTTCAAATTGTTACAACCGTATTCTCTTCTGCACATAAAGCTTAATTAAATCCACTGCCATTGCCTAGGCTAACCAAGGGCAGTTCGTTTAAAAATCCTGCAGTGGGCTTTTTACATGCACTCATTCTTCAAGTGAATTGATTACTGAAAAAGGTATTAATGTTATTCTGTCAACTTTTCTGTTCTCAAATAGATCTGTGATACTTTCCAGACAGAAAAGAGACAGTAGGCAGTTGTGCTGACAGGCACACCCTTCTCCCTGGTCCCTGCTCACCTGGCCCCAAATTCAGACTTAGCATTCCACTGCTTCTTTATACTATCAGTCAAAACAGCCATAACAAAAATTAGTGTGGATTAAAACACAGATGTCAAGGCTTTGGGGAGATACTGAATATATGTTTTGTTTTATCTGTTTTAAGTCAAATTGATTCATTTAAGAAAATATATATCTATGGCACTATTATTACTATTATTATCATTATTATATTTAGAGACAGAGTCTCACTTTGTCACCCAGGCTGGAGTGGTGCAATCACAGCTCATAGCAGCCTTGAACTCCTGGGCTCAAGCGATGATTCTCCCGCCTCAGCCTCCCAAGGAGCTGGAATTACAAGCACGAGCCACCAGTGTGTAATTCATATAATGAATCAAAACCACTGGTCTGCAATTGAGTTTGTCTACTTTTTCAATTTTTGTGAATATTTTAAAATTTATTATGGATGATTGGGTTAGATTTAATGAAAATCATTAGTTTTACTTTACTAAATGTGATTTGGCTTTCTCCCCTTCTTTTTGGTATCATTTAGCTATGAGATGCTAACAGAATTCCAGTGAGTTAGTATCTAAAGGGTGAAGAAACTGTGACAAGCGTGAATTTATCCTTAAGTGTCATACTGTATCTAACTTTTGATGAATTTAATCTTTAAAAACTACCTTTATTTAATAAAGGGGCTTCTTAATAAAAATAGTATGTTTAGAAATATAATGACAAAAAGGAATGGAGGTATCCTTATTAAAAATTAGTCTTAGGAATCAATGCTTTTTATGAATTCTATAACCTCAGTGTGAAAATAATACTTAAGAAGTAATTTATAGATGATTTTTAGAAAGTATTTAGGCTGGTTCAACCAAATTATTGATAAATTTAGAATAATTACAATCCTTATGAAGATTTAATTTTGCCTCTATATGTTAACAAAATTTAACAATGTAGCATAATTTTTATCAATGTAAACATATTTTTACAATACCTAATTCTTCCTCCATTGTAGAACCTTTATTTTGTGAACCAGAAACTCCCAAGACTCTGTTGAACAATATAGAAAAGGCACTTCCCCAGACACCTAAAATAAAGCAGAAACAGAGAATAATTTAATATGTGCCAGGATTTAAAATAGTCAAACAAACTAGTGATAAGATTTTGACCACTTACCCATTAAAAAATGTAAGGGGTTTTCTTCATATTTCTTCACAACTGTTCCCATAAAAAATTTGCTTCCAAATAAGTCAGGATCCATAAAAGTACCATATTTAGCCATGCCAATTTCATATGGACTAAATTCAACCCAATCTGAAAGCATTTTAAACACAAGACAATCCATTAATAAGAAAATGCTACAGAGATGTAGAAAGATAATAATCACTTCAATAATGCTATGGTTATTCTCATTCATTTATTTAAAATATTAATATCAAAACATTAACCAAATGCCTATATGTTTATGGCAATGTGCAGAAGTTGAGGGAAAAAATGTTTATACATTATAAGATGAGACAATAAAAAAGATCCCTTCTAATTGCACAAATTGAAAATATGCTTTTCCATTTAAAAACTGAAAAACATCTTTCATAAAGTCCATCTTCATTCTAAAGAATAGAAAACTGAAAACTGCTAATCAGATATAAACTCGATGGAGGACATAGAAGAAACTAACTCTTTTTAACAATGGAAGCAGTCTATGAAAATGAAATAAAATATTTTCTAACATTTGCTTTTTTTCATCTTCACTTACTTTTGCTTATTAACCATTTATTCTAACTCACAGGACTGCAATGCAAAGTTTTTATGCTGGATGTCTTAGAAATACTAGGTAATTAAGGCCGGGCACGGTAGCTCACGCCTATAACCCTAGCACTCTGGGAGGCCAAGGTGGGAAGACCGCTTGAGGTCAGGAGTTCAAGAAATATGTGGTAATAGCACCAGTAAGGTAGAGTATCTAAGAGCAGAAGCTATGGAGTCACACTGTGTGAGATTTGCTGCTTACTAACCGTGGTTACTTACCTGGGCATTTATCTCATCTGTGTCTTAGGTCACTAATCTATAAAATGTGAATAAAATCAGTAGGTAGTTTGTAGAATTGTTTTGAGGATCCAATGAGTCAAGAAATGTAATAAGATTAGAAGAGGGCATGGCACATTTTAATTGCCCAATAAATACTTTATATTTCATGTATTCCCATGGCTATATCTAGTAATTATCTGAATCTTAATGTATTCAACAAGGAAACTCCTGGTTTCTGACTCCCATTTCCCCGACTTGCAACTGCTTCAGTCTTTCCCTTGTTAGTAAATGGTACTACTATGGATACCACTATTCAGACTTCAGGATTACCCTGGACATTTCTCTTTCCTTTATAGTTCACGTCTGAAAAATCAAGCACGGTAGGCTCTTTCAGCAGGTATGCTCAGAACCTGGTCACTTGTCCATTTGCCCGTCATGACCATACTCATACAAACTTCCG
Source organism: Cheirogaleus medius (assembly GCA_008086735.1). NCBI lineage: Eukaryota > Metazoa > Chordata > Mammalia > Primates > Cheirogaleidae > Cheirogaleus > Cheirogaleus medius. The sequence goes on along the minus strand of VBSM01002937.1, from coordinate 23,305,623 downwards.
TACTTTCTCCCCTGGATCAGCACAACAGCCTACTAAAAGGCCTCTACTCTGTTCCCCTGCTATCTTTCTGATACCCCATAGCCAAACTGAATTTTAAAAAATACAAATACAGCACACCAACACCAGCTGAAAGCTTTCTACTGGCTTTCCATAATAGTGAAAATAAAAACATGGCCTAGAAGGCTCCAAGATGGTCCAGATCACTCCCTGTCTGACCCCATCTCCGAAGCAATCTCCTATCGCATTTCGTCTTGCTAATTCCACTTCAGCTGCACAGATTTTCTTGCTGTTGCTTAAAGAGGTCAAGTTCATTTCTACCTCAGTGCCTTATACTTACTATTCCTTTCTCAATTATAAGGCCTGCTCTATCTAATCTTTCATGCAAGGGTTTTGCTGATGATCCTAAGTCTCAACACTATCCATTCCTGCCAACCCGTATCCCTCAGCCCCACTTTATTTTTTTTCAGTTTTTCCCTTTCTGAAATTATGTAATTAATAACTTCTTATCCAACAATCCAAAGTCCAAACAATTCCAAAACCCACAAGCTTTTTTTTATTTGTTTGGTGGTAAAACCTGATCTGAACTCATTTAGAGAGAACCTAGTCTTGAAATGATGGGGTAGGGGGCTCTTTTTATAATTTATTTGTCTCACTCATATTAGGATATATCCTACTGGAGAAATATCACTCTGTTTAAGACCCCACTAAGGTATTAGGTAATATACAATATAAGCAGCTTTATATCTTTAAACATCTAAATTATTCTAAATTCCTAAACACCTGTCATCAACGGTTTGAAAAGGAATTGTAGATTGTTTACTCAGTGGCAGACCAGAACATTCTATTTTCGTGAAGGAAGTTATAAAATCACAATTTTGATGAAATAACATTGTAATTTATTCCAAACCAAAGCCAAACGGCACATATACTCTTAATCAGAAAGTGGTGTGTTTTCTAATGATTTACGTGGAGTTACTAAGACATGACTAGCAATGAATCAGGAGCTATTAGGAAAATTCCTGTATGTGTACAGGTAATTTCCTATCTCTGAATTTCATACCCCTATCTTGAGAATTAAAGTATGACAACTTCCTGATTCCTCCTTTTCTAGTGATATTTTCTTTATTTATGCTGTGGCCTGTCCACAGGGTAATTACAGACATCCTCATGAGCTAAGATTTGCCCTCTACTCTTCACTTAAGAACTCATCATATTAGTATTTGACTGTTACTCTCCTGCTATTGGCTCCTGCACCTCTCTCCTGCACCTCCATCTACTTCCAACTTCCCGTGGAGCATGTAAACTCAGAGTTTCTGTCATCCTCTCCCACTATACTTGCCTGGATAGAAACACATCACCTTTCCTCCCAGGCCAGCTTGCTTATTTCGGTAAACTGTGCTACCATCCATCAAATCCATCAGTACATCTCACTGAGGACTTCTAGGCCTGTCACCACCTACCCTTTCCTTCCCTTATCAGTATATCCCTAGTCACAGGGCCTTTTCACACAAACACAGCGATCTCTCTGCTTCCATTTTTTTCTTTTCCAATCGACCTCTATGAGAGTCACCAAAGTACTTTTCTCAAAAACACTACTTAAATAATTTTATTGCCTCCCCAAAGCATTAAATATTTCCCATTATCCAAATTAAATAAAAACATTCCGTCTGGAATTCAAATCTTTCAATAATTTGGCACTAGTGGTTTCCCCAATATACCATGTATTCTCCACCAATGTGTGCACAAGTCCTGGGCTATTTTCTTGTCAGTGGTGCTTAAGACACACCTGTGGCTTCCTTCCTGAGCATTTTCTCATCTTGTGTCTACACAAAGATGTCTTTTCACTTCCACTTGATAGATCTTTCCAAGTTCAGCTTGAATCCAAATTCCATCATCCCCATAAAATCTTTCTTATGACTATACTAAATCTCTATGATATCTCACACTTATGTCACCCTACATATTATTCTAGGTGTATGATATTAATTTTTGCATGTTTTATTTTTGTCTCTTTAAATGGAATTGTAACTTTCTTGAGGAAAAGTAGTATTTTTTACTCTTATAGTTTCTGTCAAAAAATTTAGCATGATGCTGAGTTCAGAATCGTAAGTTGTGCTCAGTGAATGCAATTTATTCACCAATAAAAATTTTTACATGAAAGTTTTAAATCCTCTCAGTAATGTAGTGAAGTGGAGGAGCCAAAAATATTTAACAGTCTAAATACTAATGTTTATTTGTTGAAAATTTCCAAGAAATTTTTAAAGGGAAAGGTACTTAAAATTATTCCAAGAGGGAAGAAAAATGTTCTTTGGTATTGTTGAAGCAAAGTTATTGATAAAACTTCTGTAAGCTAATTTGGTTATTTGATTTTTTTTAAATGTAATTCAGAGAATATTTCAATTTTTTTTCTCTAAATAGCCAGTTTTAAATCTAAGCAAAATTTAAAGGAATAATGTATAGATATGTCTTCATTTTCTTTTTCTCAATAACTCAAGGAAAGCTACTTAGACCCTCATGGCATGTATCTAAAAGGTCTTATGTGGGTACAATATCCATATAACTCATGTTTCATGGCTTTATTCAAATCTATTGGTAGATACAGCTCAAAGCTCCTTATCACGGAAGCTTAATAATGAAGGTTAGTGGTGCATCCTTCATCTCAGTAAGGGGACTACAGTTAGGCAGTTGTCAAAATCAGACTTATCCAAGTTGAAAGACTCCTAACTAGAGATCAAACTGTCTTTTCTCACTCTATATAAACCCAAAACATTCACCAAAAAAATTATTTACTCATTAATTATTTTGGTTAGGTTTTCTCTTGAAAATGGCTATGGACTAAAAGTTCAAAATAAAAAGTGACCATTGTGAAATGCAATAACAATCATACCAATAATAATAAGACTATTATATTTTTATGTGTCCTTACAGTTTTCAGTCTTATCTTATGCATATCTCATACAATTGTCTCAATACCTCTGTAAGATAAATTTACAGCTAATATATCTGTCATAAAATAATGAGGCAAATAAGAATCCTGGGTTAAATGACCAGCCTGAGGTATTTCAACTTAGAAGTAGGAAAAGGTTTCCAAATTAGAATCTAGTGTTCCTTTCACCATATCATACTTCTTCCTGAGTAAAAGATGATTTATTTGGCCATGCAGCGATCTGAGGCCATGCAGAGATCTGAGGCCATGCAGAGATCTGACTATCCTGCTAGTGCTATATACCAAACAATTTCAAAAATTTCAAGACTTCACAAAAGAATAGCTATGGGGGTAAAGAAAAGCAATTTTCATTATGGCACTTACTTTTCTTATATAATAAAGTCTCAACTCTCTATTATGAAATCCATCACAGTCAAAGGTGCGGTCCCTTATTGCTGTTAAGCATGTCATGTTTATGCTAGATTCCTACTGCATGCTTCCCTCCCATCCTTGATAATCCCGCAATTAATATTTGAATAATTAATATTTGAATATTTTCATATTCAAATCCTATTCATCTTTAAGATCTAGACCTCTCACTTTTCTTATGTAGCTTTTATAGAATACTCTAAATTGTTAAGATTTACTAGAAACTTAATTTGGGCCTGCTGGTATTTTAACTATTTTACATACTTATCTCATTTATTTGGCTAAACACTATAAGGAGAATCTCATCCTCATTTAACAGATGAAAAACTGAGGCCAAAAGAGGTTAGTGTATAGTAACATTTGGTGTTACTATAGTTGGTGTATAGTAACATTTCTGTATTCTCTTGTGTCTTAACTTCTTTAATAATTATTATAAATTGGCAAGATTATAAAGTCTTATAGAACAAGGACAAAATATTGTAGTGAGGGAGAGGAATTCGCCTTTAGTTCCTGGAATACTATATTCTACATGGTCAGTAATCAGAGAAGACAATAAAAGGAACAAAGGATTTTTGAGACCAATTCTCAGCTCTGCTACTTACTGTCTAAGTGGCAATGTGCAAATAATTTAATCGTTCTGAGATTGTACTTTTTCTTCTATGAATCAAAGCTAAAGATACCTATCTCCCCAGATTGTAGTAAACATGGAATAAAATAGCAAATGTGATAAGTGCTTTCTGAACCGTAAGTATGATAAACTTTGTACTTAATCTTTTAGCAAACACTTGTTGAATGAATGAATCCTAGGTGCACCAATTTTTATAAACTATTCAAATGTCATGTTTGAGAGTAGGCGGTTAAGAAAGTGAAACAGAAAAATTACAAAAGGATTCTGGATACAAATCTGCTAATCATACATCATTCATGAGAGTTTCTTAAGTTGATGATGTGACTGAAGTCACTGAGATACTTTTCCTAAAAATAGAATGAACCACAGTAGCCATGGCCAGAAACGCCACTGCATTAAGACCAACAGAGCCCCCCAGAATTACGGTGTCATGTACTTTTAGAGCCCCCGAGAAGCATAGCTTGAGAAGAAATAAACGTTTACCCCTGATATTTAACAAAATGAGGCCTTTTGCTTATCAGCTGCCATAAATATAGACTAGTACTTTTTAGGTGCTGAATTATAAAAATAAGAATAGTGCTTTGAATGATAAACATACAGTTGGCTCTCGATACATAAGAGTTCCACAGATTCAATCAACCACAAGGCAGAAATATTCCAAAAACAATTCCAGAACATGTTACATTGCTGCTGATGTGTAATATGTAGTTAGGTCTACTATGGTTGAGTCTGTACCAAACATTTACAGACATTTTTTTTATCGTTATTCCCTAAACAATACAATGTGACAACCATTTACATAGCATTTACATTGTATTAGGCATTATAAGTAATCTAGAGATGATTTAAAGCAGCGGTCCCCAGCCTTTTTGGCACCAGAGACCAGTTTCATGGAAGACAATTTTTCCCTGGACAGGGGTTGGGGGGAGCTGGAGCTCAGGCAGTGATGGGGGCGATGGGGCGTGGCTGTAAATGCTTCCCTAGCTTGCCCACTGCTCACCTCTTGCTGTGCAGCCCCCCAGTTCCTAACTTCCGGGGCAGGGGTCTGCAGAGGAGCTCTAAGGCCCAGTCCCTAACAAGCCACGAGGTTGGGGTCCTCAGATTTAAAGCATACAAGAAGATATGTGTAGGTTATATACTATGACTACGCCATTTTATAAAAGCAATTTGAGCATCCACAGATTTTGAAGTCCACCCAGCATCCTAGAACCAACGCCCTGCAGATACCGAGGGACCCCTACTATACAACATGTTACCCATCAAAAAAAAATAGCCAGCAATTAAAAGAATATGAATTATCTAAAGGCACTAGGCATATTATTTTGTCAAATGGTATTAAGAAATGGGTAATTACAATTGAGTCATTGATTATATTCATGATTTATTTTTATTTCACTAACTTCAATGAAGAGACATTAGTCACTAGCTTCATGGAATATTATTTACAACCATAAAACATAGCTTAATATTTTCTTGTATTTTCAAATGTTCTTATACTACAGAAAATGTATTAAAATAAGCAACTGAAATTGCTTATGATCTCCCTCTGAAGAAAATCATTGGAAACCACAGTTCAAAGTCTCCAGGAAATATTTTGAGGAAGGAATGACATACCTGCAAACATCAGCTCTGAAACATCAGGTTTGACGTGAAGACAGGTGAAAAGAGGTAAAGGGCACTGTGCAGTACTGACTTTCTCCTTCAGACTACTCAAGGTAGTGTTCATTCTCTGTCCATAGAAGAAAGAACTGACTTTAAATATATAAACAAATACAGAGAAAAGGCTACGTAAAATAGTACTTCCAATCAAAATACTTAAAATTTTTATAATAAAAATAAGTCTTATTATTTCTAGAAATCCCTGGGCCCTGAATAAACAATAAGGAAGCTCTATGGAAATAATCATCTTCATTTTGAAAACAATCAAAACTCTAGGGGCTATGTTTACATTTGAACTGGAAAATGATTTGGCAACTATATGAAGTCTGGAAAAAATTTAGCCTCCAGACTCCCTGTGTGGCTCTTCTCTATCTCCTCTGCTTTATCTTCAGATAAAACGTCACACTGTCGCCATGTGTCAAGTGGGTTTGTTCCACGTGATCCACTTTCTTTTCTGACTCTTTCCAGGTAACCTCCATTCTTCCTCTACTTTTAACATATTGCTTGTATTCACTTCCTCATCTAAAGCTATTACCACTCTTGGGCAGAATGGGTAGTTAAGGTTTCCCCACACATCAAAACTGATGCATAGTTTGAATAAATTGGTTTGAAATGAATAGTTTGAAATGCAGAAGAGTTATATCTGGCTGGAAGAATGTGCTCAGTCCACAGAGTTGAAAGACTGAGTTGCACGACTTTTACAAAATGCATCATATTTTCTTTTACTGAAAAGATTATTATATGCATTGTCTACTTGCATTAAAAGTATCACAGACCAAGCTATAGCTTACATTATGAATTAGTGTTTCTCCTATTAGCATGCCAAAGACGTCAGTAAAGGTGACAGGTTGTCCAGAGCTTTTCTTCTTCCATAAAGACTCAACATATCTTTTAATTTTCTGTGGTGTAAGAAGTAAAAGCGGGTTGTGGCTAACATTTTTCATTAGTTCTTCATTAATCTCCTTTGGCCCTTTCTCTGGAAAATCTGGGTGAGAATACAAGGTTGACATGTACCTGTAAAGAAAACAAGACATAATCAGTAAAGATAAAGTGCATTACATAATGGTCTCTGAAAAAAGCAGGTATTCTTTGTCATAGATAAAGAAAGAATGGTGCATATATTTGGTTAATTTCATTATCTGATTGAAGATATTAACTGATTTAAGGAAAGAATGCATTAATCAGAAAGGAGCTGTTCTACAATGAAAAGAAAGTAAAGGAGAGGTCTCAGGGGAAACACTGGATTTCTATGCACAGTCCAGAGGAGAGGATGCTCTATTCGGCCTACTGTCTACTACCTACTCTGCCAGGAATAGGTACTCCTATCAGACTATTAGAGACATATGACACAACACAACTGAGTCATGGAAATAAACTGACTTGGGTAGATGCAAGACTAATCAAGCAATCTGATAATCTGACTTTCTGTGATGATTATCTACAGGTAGAAAATGTGCTGTTTCAACTATTGTAAATGCCTAATCATCCTGACAAATGTTTTTTTTTTAATTATTATTATTGTCCATTGGCCAACTAGACAAAATCCCAAACTTTACCAGCTTTAGGTCTGGCAAAGTCTGAAGCATTCAGATTCTGAGCATATGAATCTGAAGGCAAAATCTTGGAGAGGAATAATGTTTTTAAGGTAAATGCTTTCTTGTGAAGCCTCTTAGCCATTTGGCCACTTCTGGTGAAATAAAAAATCACTATGAGCCTTGGTTTTTGAGATCTAAGACAATAAATATTCAATTATTGGCCTCTTTCCTGTGAACCAATACCTCTAATATTATAGACCTCATACTGAATACTTGTTTGTCTCCCTCAATAAATTGTGACCTCATTCAGGAAATTAACTTTATTGATTAATCTTTTGTAGCAAGTAATCAGCTAAGGCCTGGAATATGGCAAGCACAGCTTCCCGGATTGAGAGAACAAAATAAAATGAATGCTATAAACACTCTACCACTTCATCTAACCAGAGAGAAATTAACACATGTTTTAATCTCTTGTCTCCTTGAGATTCAAATAAAGATGTTTATCATAATGGTTTATTTTCCCTTCATGGAGATGAGAAAACTAACTCTTCACGGGTACCTGCTATGCCCTAGGCTCTGTGTTGGTTAATGGTTCATAAGCTATTGTCTTAAAGACACACAATGGCTTTCAAATCTTCTATTTTAAAAATTAAAAAAAAAGGATTGATGAATTTAATTAATTATCACATTTCCCAATTAATAACAGCAGAACTGGAATTTAAAACGCATCCTCTCCTCATTTAGGGTTTATTTGTTAAAACTATTATATAAGATTTCAGTTCATAGAGACAAAACTATTCTCACTTCACAATAAATTAGAATTTCTTGTTGGATTCAGAGTTCCTTGGAGACAAATTGAGATATATTAACAACATGTTAATAAATGGAGAGTGATAGACATACAATGGAACACATGTTAAACAAAACAAAAACAAAAACACCTTGAGAGATTACAAATTGAATTCATAATAATTCTCACAACGCATGGGAACTTTACCACAACATGTGGTAAAGATAAATCAAATACTCTGAACTCAAGACTAGTATAATCACCAAAAATCTATAAAAATAAAGCTTAGAATGCTTGCAAGATGGTGAGTCCATCCATTCATTTCCATAGCTATTCCAAAGTCTACAACATGATTCATCCAGATCAACCAAGATCTGATTTTCTGGACCTTGTCATACTTTGCATAAATGCATATATTGTTGTAATAACATTAGTTTATAGTTAAGGACATCATGAAATAGGGAAATAAAACATCCTTTTGAGTCTCTAAGGTGCTCAATTCTGGAAATATTCAGGATATGGTTCACTTTTTAGGAGAACACTAAAAAGAAATTCTTGACTGGTCTTATTACCAGGAATAATTCCTCCAAGGGCCATTGGCTGTCCCTTAATGTATCAAAATGTGTATTATATAACTGTATATAATTCGCATTTTGCCTTGAATTCTAGAAAGCTTAAATCCAAAAGTGTGTCACATGCCTCTCAAAGCTACAGGTTACAGCAAGAATTTTTAATCTAATTTCTAACTATATTTTTTCCATTTCTAACTTTAATGTATGCAATCCAGTTTTATTTCATAATAAGTTACATTAAATCCTTTCCACAATGAGGCAGGGTAAATACAAGCAAAAGAACCAAAGATTTAATGTCAGTAGAAATTAATTTAGTGATAATGATCATTCTGCTATTGGAAATTGTCATTTCCTACTGTTCATAGAATGATGTAATTATTTAATCTTACTTACATTATGCTTAGACCTCCCTTCTTCATCTATATTTAGCTGGTCTTCAATGAATCAACTTATGATTCTAAAAAGTACTTCTGCACAGTGGATTATCTCTAGCAAGATCTAAAGGCCTTTCTCTTCCTCACTCTTCCTTTCCTCCCAATGTTAACCACTGACTGAATGTAAATTAGGAAAATCCTCCTTTTGGGGTTGGAAGTTGCTCAAAATCTAGGAATCCATTCCACAGTTTCAGAAATAGATCATTTTAAGGGGCAAAAATGTACATGAATGCCAGCCAGTTCCCTCTTTTTGTTCCATGTAGAATGGCTACAGTCTATTTCTTCTCTCTGAAGGTTAAAGTAAACTCATTCACTTGTATTCTATGTCTCCCTCTTTCTTTCTCTCTCTCTTTCTTCCCCTCTCATGAAGTAGTTGGCTTGGGACTATGAATCCTGGTGAGAGAAAGAAAGACCTAGAATACCGTCACTATTGGCATTGAGTTAATGTTCTCTGCTTGTTCAGCAATTATGAACACATATTCCTTGGAATTCACAAAATGAGTTGGATAGCCTTTTCATGGTGCCATTGCAGTTGCATTGAAGACTTAGGCTTTGGTTTTGCTAAAGATGGAGTACTAGGCAATCACTAGTTTTTCTGTTCAGCCATTTAAGCTTAAATTTCTTTCTTTGCTTTTTGCTTCCTTGGTTGTACCAGTGTAGGATTTAGATATAACTGGCTTCTTTGGACATAACACTATCTAAAGCACACAAATATCACCCCAGCTTCCAACTCTATAGTTAAGCCTTGACTTTCATCTCTTTACCAACAAATTTTTTCCAACCATACTAACCAATTCCCTTCCCCAAATCATATGGTCAACGTTTTAAAATTATCAGTGCCTACCCACCCAGGACTTGTTAAATTAGAATATTCCAGGGTAAACATTTAGAATTTTTGTTCTTAAAAAAGTACAGTAGTGAAGTGATTCTCACATGTAACTAATATTTGGAATGACTTAAGAATATTCTCAACATTTATGAAGGAAATATCCTGAAAGCCTAAAGAAATACCTAGATTAATTTTTCTCATAAAATGCATTTACTATGCATTTCTTTGTTTAGTCATTAAGCAACTATTACTTCAGGCAAGCCAAGCACTATGCTAGGTAAGATAAATTCATTACAGAGCAAGACAAAATTAGCCTCCACTTCAAACAACAAATTTTCTCTAATGTGTATCTTGATCTTTGAGCCTGTCACACCTTATATGACAATTTATGTTAAAATTAGTTTTTTTTCAATGTTCCAGAAATTCTTCGTACTATTTAACTCATAGTTCTCGTTCTCAAATTCTATTTTAGCCAGTTTAATGAATTGGGCTCTATGATCTAGAGATGCAGAGCTGTTCTCATTTCTCTTTAGATGATAATGCCATACAAACATGGCCATCAAGATCTAATAGCCCCTAAAGATGTTACAAGAGCAGCTTTACTGAGGAAGAGTGGTGCTAACTCTGAGTAGAGAACATAGGATTACTGTCATAATTCCCTAGTTCACACATTTCATGTCTCCAGTTTGGCTCGTACTTATATTTAATGAATCACAAGTATCATCCACAAACAATTTCAGAAATAATTACCATAAAGGTAGTAGTAGTTATAAAGGAAGCTTTGTTCTACCTAAAATTCTCTTTTGTGATCACAGAAAACTTTCTGGGAGGTCTAGGGCTTCTCCAGATATTTCCGTATTACCTCATTTATGCCAAATAATGGCCACATATCAGAAGAATATAAAAAGTTACATAACACAGAAGTGTAATTTGTTTTTCCAAGCCTTTCCGAATTCCTTCCTTTGAACTTTTTACCTTCTCACCTATACTTTTTAAGAGAGAATCATTAGCATGAATCATCCAGACCACCTTTTCTGTGTCCTGTCTCTGTCTGAACCTTTCCCTCTCTACAATCCTTCTATTTCTTTATCTCCCATCTATCCCTCTACACTATTTCCTTCACCTCAGACTTCTAAAAATAATATGTGAATTTCATAAATTCTAAAAAAAAACACCTTCTTCCCTGTTCATTACATTATTATGTTCCCTTCAAACAATAACTCTGTTCATTCCTTCCCTTTCCAACTGCTTGAAATAACAGATAGCTCATACGAAGGAGGTTCACATTCCTACCTTTTGAACTTTTACCTTCTGTTCACTTCTTTTTGTTTTGTAATTTCATGTTCAAAAGTATCCTTTATTTACTTTAACTAGTGGTCCTCATTAAAACCACTAGCCAAACCCAGTGCTATGCTAAGCTTTTCACAGATTTTCAACATGACTAAATCACCCACTTCTCACAGCACTCTTCACCTTGCCCTCTGGAACTCATTTTTGCTTGGTTCTCCTCTCTAATGGCTTCTTTGCAGTATCCATTAGGTTTTTCTTTCCTTTGTGTATTAAGTTTGGAGATGTTCTAGGGTTCTGTGAATTAAATTCTTGGTGGCGATAGCTGAAGTGGTAGAAGTTGGTGGAATTACCAAGGGAGGGTGTGTACATGTAATAGAGCAGAAGGGAAGGGCTGGAGGAAGCCCACATTAAGGAGAAAAATAGTGGAAGTAGGAAAAACAATGTATGGAGGAGAGAGCAACCACAGAGGATGAAATCCAACCAAAATGGCATGACAGGAGCAATTTGAAATAAGGACAAGTCACTGTGTGAAATGTCTCAACCTCCTCCCCCACTCCACCCCCAAAGAAGTCAAGTAAAATAAGAACTTTGGAAATTAAGTGGTCTGTGAGTGAAAATCTATCATAAGGATTTAAAAAGTGAGTAGCTTTTAAGAAAACGGAACTTTTAAAAAGGTGGCTAATCTTCAAGAAAATAAGACTTTGAAAGACAAAGTAAAAGTTTATATATAAATGTGTGTGCACATTTAAGATTCTTTTAATTACATTTTAAAGGACTTGTTTTCAGAACCCTGACAGGAGAATGTAAGACTATATTGCTCCAAATCTATAACCAAAGCAATGGCTGCAGCTCTAATCAAGTTCAGACACACACAATTATATCCCTAAATCAGTTTCCAAGGACTAGTCTTTCTTTATTAGATGAGTTTAAGAAAGTATACCTCTTGCAGTGCATTAGTCAGTGCTGGACAATAGGGATCTATAATAAATAGTAAAGTACAGAGAAAGAAAACCACCTGAAGAATAATAACGAAATGATTGAGTAGGTGAATTAATGTAAGGGTCCAAGTTTTTCCATCACATTACTCATGAAACAGGCAGGTGCCTGCTTCAAGGGATAGAATAATGATGGGTTACACCCTTCTTTCAGAAAAGATAAATCATTTTGAGGGTAATGCCAAGAAGGTAGCAGCCATGGCTCTAAGGTTTTGTTCTTTAGCCAAAGAATCTGATTCAAAATATTTAATAAACTATAGGTTATTTAAATGCAAAACTACATATAAGACATATAGATGTCTGAGAAAAGATTGTGGTTTAGTAGAAAGAATCTTATAACAGGGGATCAGAAATCGAAATTTATATGTTCCACTAGAGATGCTGGACAAGTCACTTGGCTTCTGAGTCAAATTTTCTTTAACTGAAAAATGAAGAAACTTATATCCATCTCACAGGGTAAAATGACACAGAAACTTGAAAATGCTAGACATATATAATACAATATTATGACAAATTGAGATTGCCATAATTGAATGACTAAAAAAGCCTTGGAAATCACAGATAGATCTTTTTTAATAAGGTTGTCCTATTAATTGAGACATATGAGCAAGGAATTTGATTTGATTTTCAAGGTGCTTACATGAGGTAGGGAAACCAAAAAGTACTAATATATAGTATGATCTTAGAAAATGTTTTATAAATGTATTTGTGAAGAAGCAAATCTCCAGGGTATAAGTAGCATACATATGGATGTTTTGACTCTCCATCTAAACTTAGCTGAGCTTAAATACATTTAAAAGATTAATTTCAGGTTTAGTTAGATATATAACAGTGAAATTTATTGTATTCCTGAGTTTAAAAGTTGTTTTCCTTCTTCTGTATACGATAGTATATTTATTGCATTTTATTCTATTTGCCCTAAAGAAGAAAATGAATACCTAGTGAATCATGTAGACTTAGACATGTTCACTGAAGGACTACAAATCAGCAAATTATAGGAAGATTAAATTAATTATGGGTGGAGTATGTTATTCCTCTTCTGCTATATTTATCTAGAATTATTTTCAATTGGTCTATTTTTTATTTTATGTTTTAACTACATTTTTAGTTATAAAGTGGCTTAAAAGTGGTAAATGTATGGTGAAAGTTATTAATAGATATGGATTTGCCTTTAAAAAAAATTTTAAGCAGATTATGGCATCAGGCTGGAACCTTAATTTCCAATTTTCTAAAACTCCTTTTCACTTCTAATGTTTGAGGTAGATAAATTCTAAACATTTAGAATGATAAATCTAAAATTAAAAATGTATACAGACCATGTGGAGCCAGAAAGACCAGCAACATAGGTAGCACAATCCAAAATTCCTGATTCATACAGTGCCTTCATCACGCCAGAAAATCCCACCATGGCTCGGAAACCTCCACCCGAACCCAGTATGGCCACCACAGGCACCTGAAATGAGGCAACACAGAGATTGTACACAAAGTAAAAATCATAAAATGTATTGTCCTTTAATCTCAGTTTTTATATTTCCTATCCCACATTTTGTCATAAAGAAGTGCAAGTTCATTCATACTTTAGAAATGTCTAATTATTTTAACGAAGAAAATAATGTTTCGTATAAGAAAATCAAGAATCAATGTCTATTGGAAAGCAGATATTATTAAAATGAACAGCTTACTCTATTTTATAATAATAATAACAATAATGTTCTATTTGTGTTCAACCTTTCACAATTTTTGAATTGTTTTCAAGGGCATTGTTTTATTTGGTTCTCTCACATAACCTATAAGGAGAGCAAAGGGAAGTATTTGCTCCTTTTGCAGATGGAAGTTCTAAATGATGATGTTACTTATATAAGATTTGTTAACTGGTAATTTGTAGTTGGTTACTGATATGATGCTAGGAATAAAATAGAGGAAGGAGTGGTAGGGTTTCTAGCTTTGCTCATAAACAGATGATGCTGTCATTACCGAGAACAAGGATCCCAAAGCGCAAAGCCAGGCTAAGGAAGAAATAGAGCACTCAATCCTAGAAATACTGAACACACAACATGAATGTGTGTGCATCCCTGAGTGCCCATTTAGCAACATGATGTATATATGTTAATGGAATGATTATTTTACAACTATAAGGACCAAAAAGATTATTTAACTCTTAAATATGGAAAGAGAAACCTGTAGAGGTTAAATCTTATTAAAGTTAGGGCAGCAAAGAGTAGGACACCTAAGACTAAGTTCCTAATCCAGAGCTCTTCTCTAATGCCAAGTGGCCTCAAATCAAAAGACACTAGGCATCAAACTAGATGCAAACTGGAGACCTCATCATGAAAACACACTCTACCAGTGCCACGGAGGAATTTAAATGGCTTTGAACCTGTGTATGTATAGATAAACGTCATGCTCTCAAACACAGATTTTAAAGTTGTAAATCAAGTAAAATATATAAGTTCTTAAAAGCTTGTCTGGAGGAGGAAATAAAGCAAAGATAGGAAACTAATTTGGTATAGAAAGTGGGTGAATGGAGCACAAAATAGTATTAGTTGCAACAGTTGTAAAGAAGCCAGATAAGAAGTTGGAACAAAGAGGAGGGATTTGAATTAGGCCTTGAAAAGAGGTTAAGTTTACAGGCAATATAATAATAATAATAGCAAACATTTATTATTTCTATGTGCTCAGCACTGGGCCTAAGGTTTAGGCCAAGATAGCAGGAAAGGGCATGCGATTTGGGGACCAAGAAACCAGTCTTATTATTGTAGAAGGAGTATACTAGGGAGTTTGGAAAAATAGTATTATGAAGGGTTTTAAAGAAAAAAATTTCAAGGTTGATATTGTAGGAGAAGGTAGATTGTTTATATTCAAAAATCATTTGGGGGCATATGAGTCTGTAGGTTTTGTTAATTGTAACATTGTATTGTGAAAAATAACAAACTCAATACAAATCAGGTAGTTTAGAATAGAGTAAAAATGTTTTTAGCGACAGATTATACTGTTCATTTCGACATACAGCAAACAGCTTGTGCAGTTATTCAGAGGGAGATTTAATAAGAGAAGTTAGAAAAATGAACATAAAACCTTCATTAATCCTGAGGAAACAACTCCCCAGATGTCCTTCACGTGTACGTTGCTCAGAATCTTCTGGAAACAGCCTCTAATTAAACTGGAATTTGTGTGCTATGTAACCCACTGCTTCCATTACTGCTTTAAAGTAATTCTTAAAAAAGGTTTTCAGGTTTAAGACTTTTGATTCAGATACTTGGGTTGCTATCAGGTAAAAGAAAATGCCAGGTATTTGTACATAAAAACTGAATGACCATTTATTAACTGTGAATTAATCTGTGTTCATGCATCATATGCATATCATTTAATTTTCACACCTCTATTAGATACATATTATTACCCACTTTTTAAAGCAATTGAGACAGAACAAAGATAATTTTTCCAATGTCACAATGCTAGAAAGTGGTGTTTGGATTCAAAATTGGATTGGTCAGATAAACAAAGCTCTTATTTCACTACGCTCCACTTTGTCTCTGAAAACAAATACTCGCTGCTTTCCTGCAACTGTGCCCTGTGCCCTGAGGCAAAGAGAATCCTCTGTGGGCTCAGTTTACTTATACATAAAAATATTAGATAGAACTATTTATCTAGAAGCTTTTTGGAACTAGCAACATTCTAGATTCTATAACTCATACAGAAATATAAATTATAAAACTACAAAATTATAACTGCTTATGAACTATTAAAACAAAAGAAAGGGAAATTAGACTTAACAAGAACATACTAAGTGCTTCACACTATCATGGACATTTCACATAATTTATCTCATTTACTCTTTCCAACTCTTAAAAGAAAGTAATTTTTATGTCCATTTTTCAGATGAGGGGTTAAGCACATGTAATACCTCGCCCATGGACAGATAGCTAATAACTAGTGCAACCAGGATTTGACCTGAGGTGTGACTGACACCAAAGCTTGTTGCTTTTTCCTCTTTGTCATTGCTCAGAAAGAAAGGAGTAACCTTTTTTAAGAGAATCCATTGGATGTTTAGTCAAATTATATTTCAGATTCAACTATCACTTCAAATAATATCAGCATGATTTTATGTAATAAATGAAGACTAGTTTGGATGTCTTAGTCGTTTTGGTCATTCTGAAATAATGTTTGACGAAATAGCTGGGGAGTTATTAGCTGCAGCTGTTAGTCCTGGCTCTAATTATAAAAGAATCAAACAAGTGTTGTTGAGAAGGTTTTAGGTTATATTTAGACTTAATATCACTAGTATTTGGGTATAAATGATGCCAATAAATAGTTCTCATACTTCTCTCATATGATTGCAGGAAATGAGTTTTCATTTATCAAAAACCCTGTGGTTTTGATTTAGTTATCATAGGCTTACAGATATTCATTTCCTCCTTGCAAAAGAAAATCCAGAAGTGCTCAAGGAGTTTTTACTTCTTTCATAGATCTTAAGATCTGACAATTCTATAAAGACATTTGTCTCCCTGTCCCCCTGACCCCTGTATTAGTCAGGGCTCTTCAAAGATACAGAAGCAATAGGATGTATGAGCATGTGTGTGTGTATATATATATATATATATATACACATATATGCACAGAAAGAGATTTATTACCATGAGTTGGTTCAAACGATTACAGAGACTGGCAAGTCCAGATGCATAATGTGGGCCAGCAAGCTCCAGACCCAGGAGAGCCAATGGTGCGGACGAAATCTAAAGACGTCTGCTGGCAGATTAATCCCCACCTGCTTGGGAAGCTAGTCTTTTGTTCTCTTCCAGCCTCGAGCTAATTGGATGAAGCCCGCTCACATGACAGAGGGCAATCTGCTTACTCAAGTAAGCAATAAGGCCTGCAGAAAATCTAGCACCTGTCCCCGTATGCCTTCCCTTTCATTGCTCCTGGCACGTGGGTTTTTGTCTGCCTCTCCTCAATCGTGTTTCCCTAACAGCTCTGTATTCCTCAGCAGTCAAGCGCCTTTGGGCCCCTCATAATACACCACCCCACTGAGTACAGTCTGGGCCTCTTGGATATCTGCTTTCTAGACCAGTTTCCAGCTCTGTTTTGTCCCTTGGCTGTTTACCTCTTGAGTCCTGAAACCTGACTCTTGGAAGCCCACATATGCTCAGTTCATCTTCCTGCACCCCACTACGGGAGTCGTCTCCTGTCTGCCCTTCAATCTCAAAGGGGATTAGGAATTGACAGTACAAAGTGCCATTGTCAGAATGCAGGTAGAAATAAGAGGGCCAATCTTCTAGATGGAGGAATCAGCATAAACAAATGAATAATCATTCTTATTAACAACTCAAGGTTGGTTTCCATGACATTCTTCAGAAACTGTTTTGCTCAGCCTCCCTGCCCTGACTAGACGTTCTCTCTTTTCTCTAGTCTTGACAATATGACAAACTAAAGTACAGAGTAGCACTCAGAGAATAAATTATTGAAGGTCCATGTTGTACTTCTATTTTCATCCAAAGATATCTATTTGTTTAAACTGAAATACAGTCCTTATACTCTTTCTTAAAAAGAAGAGTTTTTCTCTTTTATACTCTGATGAAAGTCAAGGTATTTTCTTTTGCTCATTTCCCCACTAATCTAATTCCAAACTTCAATCCCCCAACCAACGTTGGGGGGATTGAACGCTCTGCTATAGTCAGTTTTGGGGGGACATAGATACTGTACGGTAACATTTCACTTCACATAGGAGACTGTAATCTGGAAACTTCATCTGACCAAAAGGAACGTCAGAACAGGAAAATATAAAACAGTGGCCCCTGAACAATCAAAATATGTCAAAACTCCCCATACACAAAGTCTTATATATCTTGCTCAGGAAAGATCTCAGTGCTTTTACTCATGGAAGAATGACACTAATTAGAGACACTTCTAACAACAAGTTTGTTTATCATATTTGAAATCTAAGCAGCAAATTTGAAGGGAAAAAAGGCAGTATGAAGAAATTACTTCAAGTAGACATGCAGAGCATGGAAAAACGGTAACTGGTTGCAAAGGAAGCAGACACGAGCACACCCTGATCAGTTCCATCTGAGCAAGGAATTATACATTTCAAAAAGACTTTCATCCAAATAATTAAAATCAATAATTTTCATAAAATAATCTTAGACCTTAAGAAAATAAACTCTTGGGCTGTTAGAAACCTCGACTATTTGACTAGTTCATCATCCAGGCAGGAAAACTAAGGCCTTATTAAATTCAACAATTATTGCCCCAGGGCGCTATGCTACAGAAGAGTAGCACCCAATAATATGCATAATGCAAACTGTTTTATTGAGGAACTACTATGTGCCCCCTACATATTTTGCTGGATGTTTTACAAGTATTAGTACCCATCCTCTTACCCTAATAAGAGACATTATCTCCATTTTACAAGTGAAGCACAGAGTAAAACAATGTACCCAAATTCATTCAACATTTTAAGTCAACATTAAGGTCCTAAACTGGATGCTGCCTCTCTACTAAAAACTGTGAACAAGAAAGTCATAGTCTGTGCACTGAGATTTGGGTAGGACTTTTCCCTTTCTTTGCACAAACTGCCACAAAAGCCCACTCTTCCATACCTTAAGGAGGCCAACTGGCCTGCACTGAGCAGAAAGTCATGATGTTGGCAGGGAACAAGGGAAGTGGGAGCTTAAGAAACCCAAGGATTGACAAAAACTATAAAAATGTTACTTTTGCTATGGGAAAGGGTGGTACCGATATGTTCAAATGAATTATTTCTGCCAAGAGAAAAAATTTAGAGAAAAATAGCAAAAACCAAAGTTGCAATTCTAGAAATGACTTCCAAACACATGAATTTAATATTTTGAGGGCTATTCCAGAGAAAGAGGCATAATTACCTCATTCACCATCTGTTGCAGAAAAGTTAATACGCTGTCATTTGTACAAATATTAAGCCAAGTTTTCTTTTCCCAGGAAGACTTACCACTCCTTTCCACAAAAGGAGAGTGACTAGGGGTGGCAGCAGCAACTTACTTTTTGAAAAGAAGAACCTAAAAGCAAATGTCAACTGGACATCTGTGCCAATATGTCCTATATATATTTCATACTAATTCAACAGTCTAAACCACGATCTCATCCAAACTCTCTCCTTAACCTGTGTCTTCTCCCAAACAATCTAATACTGGTATTCCTCTGTGTTGAGACCCTGATTCTCTCTCTAGCCAATTCATACCATGGATGTAATGCCAAACCACTGCCTAAATCTGTGTCCTCACTTATGCAATGAAATATTTACCGAGGATCTACCATCCCCGGAGCTATGCTAGATGCTTGGAACACAGAAATGCATAATACAGACATTGTCCTCATCCTCATAACACTTACATTCTAATGGAAAAAAAACAGTCATTAAACAAATATTTGTACACGTATTTTTAAAGTACAATCATGGTAAATGTTGAGAAAATATTGTACATAGATGTTCCATAAGAGAATATGACTGAGGGACCTAACATAGACTTGGGGAGAGGAAGGAAGAAGATGAGGGAGATGACGAAGGAGGGTCTCAGAATAAAGGATCTATGTGCTGATTAAAGAATGGGAGGTTAGTTAGTCTTCTGACAAAGGGGTGGAGTGGAAAGAAGAATGGTACAGGAGAAAGCATATTGCAGCAGGAAGGAACAATGCACAGAAGATCTGCAATTGCGGAAAAGTTCTGTAGAGACATGGAACTAAGAGGCACTTACTGGGAGAAGTGTATGAAATTGGGATCAACTGGCAAAAATTAAGCTGAAGAGATGCTGTGGGCCTGAGATCCTAAGAGCAACAAAAGGATTTTAAGCTTAGAATTGATATGATCAGATATGTGTTTTGAAAAGATCACTCCAAATTCATTGTGAACAGAAAATGGGAAGAGGGAGGACAGGCACAAGTAGAACTATTAAGAAAAGATAGGACTGTGTGTTCAGATTTTGACATGCTGAGTCTGAGATGTTGGGATGTATACAAGTGAAGAAATCAAGTAAAAGTGTAGATATTCCAGTCCGAAACTCAAAAGGGAGGTTCTCAGTCATTGATATACATGTGAAAGTCCTCAGCACTCAGGTGTTGCGTGACATCATGAGTGGGAGAGAAATTTCTTGAGTATAGAATAAGGAGAAAAAGGGCCTGGGGCTGGGTCTTGAGAAACTACTATATTTAAAGACTGCTTAGAAGAAGAAGATCCGGTAAAGAAAACAAAATAAGCATGATGGAAACCAGGAGAAGACAGAAAGTGAAGGAAGGGTAGACAATGTTTCGAAAAGTAAAGAGACATTGTCATTTGCAGTTGCAAGGTTGGGTCAGACAGGGCAAGAACAAGATCCTTTGCATTCACGAGTACCGGTGAGTAGCGGAGCAGCTGGAATAGAATAACAAAGGCAGAAGCCTCAGGAAAGTAAGGACATAGAATGAGCTTGCATAGAAAGTTCTGGAGAAGTTTGGGAAGGTAAGGAGAGAAATAGAGCAGAATGGAGAATGGAATGTAGAATTTAGAGAGATTTTTCTGTTCCTTTTTCTTTCTTTTTCTAATGGAAAAAGAAGGCATGTTTATATTTTTATGGGAAATATTTTAGAGCATGTTTATATTTTTATGGGAAATATCCAAACGGAGGTGGAGGCTGACAACATAGGTGGAGAGTGGCCTGGGAAGAAATGGACAGCAGATATACTGGGGCTGCTAAGAGGACCTTGTGATCTATATCTGAGGGGATTTTTATTCGAAAGAAAAAGGAGGATTTTCTCCACTGAACTACGAGGGAAGTTGTGAAGGATCAGCATTGGTTATGCAACATGTCAATCCTATGGCAAGAAATGAAGGATTTGTTATCTCATAACTTTTCACTTCAGAGTCGGAGGCAAGTCTATCAGTAAGGGGGAGGGGAGCAGGGAGAGGTCAGCTGTTAACAATAAAGAAAATAATTCTTGCGAATAACTAGAAAGAAACTAGACAGAGAAACCCTGAGGTTGCAAAGGCAGAGTCTCCCAAATGAGCTTGGTGCCCAAGAAGGAACAGAGGTATCAATTTCCTCCCTTTTCTTCTAGCCAAGCTCGTACTTCAAGACTTGGCCAACAGTCATCCACTCTAAGAGAACTTTCCACAATCTCTGCTGCAGAGAAAGAGAGTGAGTCACCCTCCTGCCAGCACTTTCCATCCCTCCGTTCACACCTCTTTGTTGAGGACTTAACATGTCACTAGATTTAAACATCTTCCTCCCAAACTAGGCTTTCAACTCACTAAAGAAAGGAACTGTTCAGTGTTAACCATCTCAGCTTTATTCTTCTCCAGTAGCTCGCTCAGTGTCTCCATAAATGACAGATGATGGAAACAAAAAGAACTCGAAATGTCATTTCTCTGCTCCCAGGGTATAACAGTACCAAATAAGGATGGAGACAAAAAGAAAAAAGTTGTAGAATTGCTGCTGAAAAGTTTACTATTTATATTAAAAGAAAAAAAACACATAAAAGCAAAAACTTCAGAAAAGCTAAAAATGTCTGAGTAATATGTAGAGAAGGAAGTTTCTTCAAGGACTAATTAATCTGACATGATAAACAACCCGAAGTTCTACCAGCAATCTGTTGTGGTGACATGCAACATGCAGGACTGAAGAGAAGTCTCTCTCTCTCTTTTTTTTTTTTAAATAGAAACTTAAATGGAGGTTTCACTTCTTCCCATTAGTTTCTTTTTAGCAAAAATTCCCCATAAGCAGCATCTTATCTTGCAGTCTGTTCCTGTAACAACAAAGGCCACTCTAGCATCAGCAGGTTGGCTTTTCACCCCTACGCCCACCTAGAAACACATCTGGCAATCTGCAGTCACATGTGGGACCGGGGTGCTCATTTGGCTCCCTTACTTAGAATTTATGTCTCATTTCCAATTATGTTCTGTCCTTAATTTGCAGCAATCTTGAATCCCTGATGTGTGTGTGCATCTATGAGAGTGTGTACATATGTGTTTCCTTACGCATTTAATGCAAATATTATTTTATGAAAATAAATTATGCTCACTTAAAATATCCAATTAACAGAAAAGCTCAAAGAAAATAAGCAAAAACTTACCTAATAGGGCACTAACAAGAAACTTCACCATTTTATCATTTGATGAGCATCACTGTAGCAATTTATCTTTGTAGATTTCAGAAAGAAAGAGACAGAAGTAAATAGGTAGATTAGATGATGGATGGATAGATGGATGGATGAAGGAAAAAATGAATGGATAGATAGCCAAAAAGTAGATTATAAAATGTTACTGAATAATAAATGATGTTCTATTTTACTGGAATTTAAAGGAAGAAAAAAGATAAAATACAATTGAAGGATTATATTTTCAATATTTGTTTACAATATATTTTTATTTTAATGTCTTTATACTTACAATTAGGAAAAACTTTAAAATGTGGAATACATTATTTTTAACTATTTGGTCAACTTTGGATAATATCTTTTAACTCTCTGCCATGAAATATGAAGAATTTGGCATATTTCCTTTTATCTCCACTATCATATTTACCTATATTTGTTAATTGCATTATCATTATGGTTTATAGTATTGCTTCTTGTTCCATAATGATTTTCATGGTTTAATATTTTCTATACTAAAATCAATTAATTAGTATTCATCCTTTTATGTCTGAGACTAAATTTTTCCTATTAATAAAATAAACATCTTATTTGCACATATGTATACCCATTTAAAAACTATATCAAAAAATATCTAAACTGTGGCACATACAGATGGTGGAATATTATTCAGCACTAAAACAAAACGAACTATCAAGCTAGGAAAAGATGTGAACGAATCTTAATTCATATTACTAAAGTGAAAGAAGACAATCTGAAAGGCTCCATACTGTTATCATTCTACCCATATGACATTCTAGAAAAGGCAAAACTATAGAGACAGTAAAAAAATCAGTGGTTGCCAGGGGTTAGGGAGGAGAGATGATTAGGTGGAGCACAGAGGATTCTTAGAGCAGTGAAACTACTCTGTATGATACTACTATGGTGAATACATGTCATTATACATTTGTCCAAACCCATAGAACGTACAACACCAAGAGTAAGCCCTAACGTAAACTGTGGCCTTAGGGTGATAATGATGTGTCAATGTAGGTTCATCTTTGTAACAAAGGTACCACTCTGGTGTGGGATGTTGATAGTCAAAGATCGTGATGGTTAATTTTATTTGCCAATGTGACTAGGTTAAAGGATACTCAGAAAGCTAGTAAAACATTATTTCTGGGAGTGTTTATGAGGGTGTTTTCCAAAGAGTGGAATCAGTAGAGTGAATAAAGAAGATTCACCCTCACCAATATGGGTGGGCATCATTCAATCCTTTGACTGCCTGAGTAGAACAAAAACATGGAAGAAGGGCAAATCCCCTCTCTCTCCTGGAGCTGGGACATCCATTGGACATCAGCACTCCTGGTTCTCAGACCCTCAAACTCTGAGATTTATATCAGCACCACCCCCTTCCAACTGCCCCAGGTTCTCAGGCTTTCAGTCTCAGAGTGGGAGTTATACCTTCTCCCCCGGCTCTTATGCCTTTGCCTTGGACTAAATTGTGTCAGCAGCTTTCCTGGTTCTCCAGCTTGCAGTTGGCATATCATGAGACTTATCCACCTCCACACTCATAAGTCAACTCCCATAATAAATCTCCTCATATACTATATATATATATATATATATATATCCTTTTGGCTCTGTTTCTCTAGAGAATTCTGACTAATACTGGGAGGTTGTGTGGAGGCAGGAGGTATATGGAAACTCTCTGTACTTTCTGCCAAGTTTTGCTGTGAATCTAACACTATTCTAAAATAAAAAGCAAAAATAAATATAAAAAACTATATCTGATAAATATTACCAAACATAGGCAGCATTTGGGATGACCTTCCTCAAAGACTTGTCATTTATGAACTGCTTACCTCACCTTAAACAGCTGAAGGAATAATGCTCAAACTCAATATTGCCGTATTTGGGTAAAATCTTTAGAGAAAGTGATCCAGCAAAATTATTTTTAAATTATACTAATGCAGAAAAAATGGCAGACTCACATCACGTGTAGAATACAATCCTTCACTATTCTTTGGACCCAAGAATTTCTTCATGTTCTCCTTTATGTTTTCTTTTCTATGTTGTCTGAAAACTTTCTCCTGATCACACAGGGCCATGCTAAATCGTAGGTCCGGGCTTGAGCTGTAACATAAAACAGAGAAAGTCATGAGCCAGCATTCCCAGTATCTTGTTTGACACCCATCCAGCTCCCTCAGGTCCCCAGCAGCTGCACTGACACATGCTGACTCCTCACCTCAAGCCATCTCCTAAGAAGGGACCTAAAGCAAGTGTATACTGTGACAGCTATCTTAAAGCAGCAAGTAACAAGGCATGTTTTCAGAGAAAAAGAAGTATGTGATCTTTTAGATAAACAAACAAACAGCCCCTGATACACTGTATATTATGATAATAATAGCTCTGGGAAGTGCTTCACTGAAGAACCCTGTTTATATTTGTTTGGCAAAGTAGCTCCCAAACTTACTTGACCAAGAACTTCTCCCTTGTCCCTCCGTTCCTTATCCCTCCACCCTCATACCACTTACTAACACTGCAAAGAGTCTGCGTTCTGAGGAACATACATGTAGAAGTAGTCTTAATAAACTGCCTTGTCTAATGGATGCCCCACTCTGACAAAGAAAGCAACTTCTAATAGCAGAAGTTGACATAACCACAAATGAGTTACAACTAGAGGACTTTGGAACCCTTAAATTATACATATACTTCCTTTCTAAATAATGGCAGCAGCAATTTCTCAGAAACCTACACTATTCCAGAAATCACATTAGGTACTATATGTGTATCAATACAACAACGATGGGAGTAAACATTGCACATTATTATATAATATATTATTATATATTGCAGCTCTACAAATCAGAAATCTGAAGCTCTGGGAAGACAGGATCACACTGTAAATATGTGATGTACTTTCACCATGCAATAATGCCTCACAAATAAGACAGTTCCTAACATTGAACTCTAAATACCAGCTACTAAATTTAAAATTACTTTAAAAAAAAATCTAGCAACCTATATTGGGATGTGAATAAATTCAAAATGTAGAAGCCAAGGCTATCACCAATAAAATATTGTCTCTTTACAATTCCTAAAAAAGTCTATCCCTTAAGAATGAATTAGTTTGAGAATCATTTCTGTTAGTTCAGTATATTTCTTCCTTAGAATAAGAGAAGACACTGCAAAACCTCTGGGCTATGTTCACTATAGTGATGTTTGATCATTACAAATAACATTTTAATTTTTAAGTCCCAAATCACAAATATAGGTAACTCACAAAAGAGGAAGTATAATTAATAATGAAAATATAAAAATAAATATTTAATTTCACTGGCAAATTTAAATAATAGTTATTAATTAATGTTTTAAAAATATTTTAAATACTTATTTTCCAGTACTAAAAGATATGAAATTACAGTTATTCTTATACATTCGTTTTGGTAATATAAGTTTGTGAAACACTTTTGAAAAGTAAGTGAGGCTGAGGGAGGCAGGATTTACTGAACTCACTGTTAGATTAGAGATCAGGTAGATCAAAGCACACCTGCCTCTCCTAAGAGTCACCATTTGAAAAAAAGTAAATGATTCCCAACATTCATTTTTGGAGGCCACTTTGAAAGAGCAACATGTTTCGTGGAACTTTATCATTTGTAGTCCTGCTCATCAAACTGAACAAAATCATTCTCAATTTTCAGATTTTCCTCTACAAAAAAATTCTTATAGTTTCCTGTTTATGTTCACTTTTATGTTGCTGAATATCTACCTGAATCAACAATGGAAAATAAGCTTAAATAATTGCATTCATTTCTATGGAAATAGATACATGACTAGAGGGAGGGCCTTTTCAAAAAGCACTTATTCTGACATCTATTATTTAACCACCAAACTACTAGAAAATTAAGCAAAGAATATTAGACTATAAAAATATTTTTTTAATTTTGTAGCTTTTAACAACTAAAGAAAAACAAAGTAAATTCAATGCACTCCTATATATTTAAAGCTGTCAGAATAATTATTATATATTTAAAGTATATTCTTTAAAAATTAAAATAAATCAATGGATCACTCACAATATTTTTCATCAAACTAAATAAATGCACTTACCAAACTTCAAGAGACATTTCCAGAATCATTTCAGTGACCTAAAAAAGATACATTAATAAAGACAGTAATTAGATTAGGACATAAAATGGATGTGTTTTATATAATGGAAATGAAGTTAAAATAAATTTTAAGAGCCAGATTATTCTTAACCAAAAATAAAATTAACACTGCTCCACAAAGACCCTAAGCTGCAGGTGCTTTTCAATAAATCATCTTTTTGCTACTTTTATGACATAAGTTACTTAATAAGTCATTTTAGCAAACATAAGAATTGTCTCCATCTGGTTGTTATCCTCCCTCACTAAAATAAAGTAGTTCAGTTCCACAATTTCTATTTGCAAGACATCAAAACTGCCTAAGATACAAAAACTACTGAGGTGTTCTGTCTATTATTCAGGAGATTCCTCCGGCCACAGAATCAGAGGCTGTCATGGCCCAGAGGTTAAGGAAAGCCTGTGGGAAGTTCGTGTGTATGCATTCATGACAGGTGCAGGCTGCGTTAGGCGGGAACCGGAACAGCCACTCGCAGTAGACAGCAGGACCCAGGGCCCGGCCAACCGCGGTTAGCTCAAGAAACATCTACTAACAAGATTTGGAAGCTGCGGTTTTTATTGTTTCAACACTATTTGAACCAACCAAACCTATTAAAAGACTCTATGCTGCCAATGAGACAATTTTGGTCTAAAGGAAAAGAGACTGACTAATCTCAACAGAGCAAAACGGTATTAAGAAAGAGATGTCTTTCCAGAGATTATAAATCTGTTGTACAGTAAGACCTTCTCAATACTATGCGTGACTTTAATTACAAATAATGCAACTCTAGATTGTTATGAGAGCCAAATGAGAGAATGCTTCGAAAGCCGCTCTACAACTGTAAGATGTGCTATTATTTTTATTATATCGGTTACCATAAACACATAGATAGAGTCAACTTGTTCAATAACTTCAAATACAAGACTAGGACATGTCTCGTGAACTATGAAGAGCATATTTTTAAAACCAACATAAAATGCTATAAATTATTAGATTTATTATCTTTTGAGTTTCAGGGAATAGAATAAAACAAACTAGGAAGAGCTTTCTGAAAGGTTAAAATAAGTTCACAGATGATCTTCACTCAGTACTGAATTTTATGAGTAAGCAAAAGTACTGATATCAACCCTATACAAATCTGCCTCTCCCACTAAACTGCAAGCTCTGTCTT
>VBSM01002937.1:23265125-23278045 GCA_008086735.1 Cheirogaleus medius | reverse complement strand
GTCTAATCCAGAAAGCAATCCCACTGTCTGGAATTCTATGACTCTATATTCATCAATGCAGCATGTAAAAATGACTTTTAAAGTTAATAAAATAATTAAGAGTTCCAGGGAAAATGGTATAATACATGCTCACCTGAATAGTAAGTGGTTAAATAATAGCAAAAGTGTGATTGGCTACAAAACAATTAATGCAACTGCTGTCTATTCTATAAATGGAAGGGCAGCTCAGTCCACAATCAGAACATTATGTCTATTCTATTCCACAATTTCAGTTGGAGTCTTTACCAAAGAGGGCTTGGAAAATATTTTCTATTGAATGAAGTTACTGTGGATGCTTAGCAAGAAAACAGGACATGGGTAAAACATGGTCTGTTGATTTTAAAAAAAAGAAATACATGAAAGCTGCCATTAAAATGGTACTAAACTTAATGTTTTTATCTCCAGAAGGCAAAACCATCATAGGGGAATGGAAATGATATGAACAATATTACAAGTCAATATAGAGTTTTCTAACAGAGGGAAAGAGTCAAAGTTGGAAGAGGCTCCCCAGTCCAAGGGGCCACTCCATGACAGAAAGTGTTCAAGAAAAAGCTGGCTTCCCAACTGGCAGATCCCTAAGCAGTTTATGAATTATATATGAAGAATATCCCGTGCTTGAATATGTCTAATGCCTATTTGTCTTCGCAACTGAATAAATAGTAATAAAAGGAAAATGAACCATGCTATATTTGTAATCATATTTTTCTTCTCCATAGGAATGTCCCTTCTATATCCACCAACAATTCTTGGCTAAGATATTCATGATCCTAGATAGCCTGACAAAAATCTTTAAAGAAAGCCAGGATAAAACAAGAGACACACAGGGTTTTCTGTCATTTTGAAAGTTATAGGATGTGTTGCCACGGTGATTGTAACATGGGTTAGAATCCTCACTTCCAGGCCAGGTATGGTGGCTCACGCCTGTAATGCTAGCACTCTGGGAGGCCAAGGGTGGAGGGTTGCCTAAGGCCAGGAGTTAGAGACCAGCTTGAGCAAGAGCAAGACCCTATTTCTACAGAAAAATACAAAAATTAGCTTGGTGTAGTGGCATGTGTCTATAGTCCCAGCTACTTGGGAAACTGAGACAAGAGGATCATTGAGTCCAGGAGTTTGAGATTGCAGTGAGCTATGATGACGCCACTGCACTGTAGCCCAGGTGACAGAGCGAGACTCTGTCTCAAAAAATAAAAAAAATCTCCACTTCCACACATTGCCCAATTTCCTCCACAATCAGGAAGAAATTTTAAACTTTCCCACTATGTTCAGACTTGCTATGAAGCCTTACATTTACAATCTCTCTGCACCTTTTACCTGGAACATGTCATTCAGGTAAAACAGCCACAAAAATATGTACTTCCTGTGAGGAATTAAACAATTACTATAAACTTCTTCCCACACACTGCACAAGCATCTCTGCATTGCAGGCTTCCACACTGCTTGCATTATCAGGGCAATTAGAGAGAAGGGTGATCAAATCTCCCAGGCTTTCCCCAAGCCCTTCGTACTTAGCTGGGAGCCAGAACAAATTAGAAGAACTCCACCTCTTCTAGGAAGAAGTAGGCTGTACACATCCTATATTCTTGTGAAAAGCAACAATCCTTTCTTTGAATTCCACAGTGGAAAGCAATTTTAGATGCTTCCAAAGGGAGAATCTCAGTTGGGGAAGGGGGAGAGGAACTGAAAGAGAGAAATTACAAAAACAAAAAGCCATTTCAGACTTTAAAATAATTCTTAAAGCGTCTAACCCATTAATTCTCTTAAAAACTTTCCAGGGTCCTTTTGAAATAATGAAGCTAAAGCAACAAGCATAGGGACTGGCAATAGGAGGGCCTTTAAAATTACAAAAAAGATGCATTTGATGAATAACTTTAAACTTGAAAATCTATCCTATTAGGAAAGAGTTCTTCAAATATGCCATGATTTCTCTTACGTACTCCAATATTCATAACAGTTACTTTTAATAAAACATTACTTTGAATTCTGATCCCTCTTGGGTCAATTTACTCTTTCTTTTTTTCCCCTAGGTAGAAACAAACAACAACTAATCACCATGTTGATTCAGTAATTGTCTGTATTTTTCAAGAGACTATGTAATATTTTCTGCTTTATTTGTATTTACCTGACCTGAGCACTTCCCAGGTTTCAACAGCTCCTATAAGAGCATTCATTTATTAATGCATCCAAACAGATTCAAGCACCCAATGTGTACCAGGCTGGATATGTAATGGGAAATAAGTTGAACGTGTTCTACTCCCTGATAGAACTTACCATCCAACAGAGGACCCCCAAAGATGCAAGAGATTTCTAAAAAGCCCTAAAATTTTAAAGTTATAAATTGTAGAACTGCTAAAAAAGACTCACTTAACTTTCAATTGCTAGTAACTCCAAATAAAAATGCATTCTCTGGTCAAAGCCAGGAATTGTTTGACCCGTATTCAAACTCTGTCCTGCATCCATGTCTGATGGCCTTCACATCTTAGCCAAAGAGCTCCCAAATTTCTCACAAAATTATATAGTTCTCTTGTTTTCTCTCCAAACACCACTTTGTATCATTAACTTACTTAAATTGTAGTCTTTGCCTTCACACATCAATACACAGTTTTCCAGTGAAATCATCCTGAAAGTAATCACACTCTGAACTCAACCAAAATTCCCATTTTTTTAAAAGCTTCGACACTATCTCTTCTATAGTTGCGATCATGAATCAGCAACAGTCAAAGCAAGCATTTAGCCAAAATTAGATAGATGCCACAGGAGCCATGAGACATAGCTATTTTTAAACAATAATACTAACTTCTAAATAAAGACGGCAAATTAAAACACAGTATAAACTTAGAGTCAACATTCCTCAAAGTATTGGCCAAAACAAACTAATTTCATCCAGAGAAGTAAGGGAGCATAATCTTCTCTATCTTGCTTCAAAGCCTTAGCATTTTCACGGTTCTTTTGAAGTGGCCTACTTTGTTTACATAAAACACACTAAATTCTCAAGATTCTATATCCTTCCACTTTAAAATGGGCCACTATAACCCAAAGTCACATTTGATATATTCAGCAAATGACTGATTAGCCCATTCTGAACTGTCATGAAACAAGTGTTCACTACATTCACAGGCTCTACCTTTAGTATTTAAATAACAAGGTCATTTTGGTCAGTAAGTTCAAACAGATAAGTCAGTTTAATATTCAGTTAAATCAGTTTCATGAAGCATGTGACACATGTTTAGTTAAATCTGGTCAGTTATAATTATAGTGAGAATATTTAATATTTAGTGCTTACCAGGCTAGGTACTATTTTAATGCTTCCCATATACTAACCTATTTAACCATAACCACAATCTTAAGAGGTAGGTACTATGGGTAATCCTGTTTTACAGATGAGGACATATGGCAAAGAGAGAAAAAAATAACATGGCCAACATCAATGGACATGATTCCGTCCCAGGCAGCAGCTGTCTGACTCTGAGCCTGGGGTCGAAAGCAGCAGGTTGTGCTAGCTTCTCTCAAATAACAACTCTGATGCTCTCTAAACTTCTGACTCCAACAAACACAATCCAACCCAGATTTCAGAAATGCCCACTAGAAAACAAAAACTGTGGATGCAGTCCTAAGATTGACTTTCTTCCCCCAAAGGAAAAGTTCTAAAATAATTAGTTGAGTGATAAGTCATAGTCTAAGGGAGAGCTGAATCCACATAAACTCCTGCTTTGCAACTTCAGCAGATCCTCGCTGCTCCCAAGAAATCATTTCATTCAACTGTAATTGACACTTTAAAGCTACCACGATTCTTTCCTCAAGTTACCCTGCACTACCTGTGCTGCTAGCTTTCCCCTCAATCTGCTGTAAGCTGCATCAACCTGTTTTCAATATCAGCTACTCCTTTTTTGCTTGCTAATGTTTCTGAGGAAACAGCCATAAGTTTGCTGTCAATTCCCCATTACCTGGTCACAAACTTTCCATGACTCACAGCTATCAGGAAGATAACATCCAAATTGCTACGTCTCACAGTTAGACTCTGCTATGGTCTGATCCCCACGTACCTGTTCTTCCTTCATGCACCAGCGCTCTGCTCCCATCAGACTTGTCTAGGAACCATTTCCTGAACAAGTCCTGCCGTTTCTAGTCCACGACACCTTCAATCAGAGTGTTCTCTTGAGCGGGACTACCTTCCTTCCACCCCTTTAGTGACCCGACTACCCCCAGCACATCCTTTCTATGAGGACAAACCTAAGCCACTGATGTCCACTGTCACCCACAATGACTGGCACCCCCAGCCCTGCCTTCACCCCTCTGACCTCATCTCCTGCCATGCTCCCTCCTACTTTTTCTCTGTGCTCCAGCCACACTCTCCTCCTTGCTGCTACTCAGCGTGCCAGAGACACTCTGCTTCAAGGCCTTTCTATTTGGAGCAACTTCTGCCCTCCAATCTCCTCAGAGATGCCTTTCTTAGCCACATTTTTGGAACTGCCTTAGGGACTCCCTTTGCACATATACACTTACTCCCCCAAGCTCCCTCCCTGGTTTAGTTAGCATTTGCCATTGCCACTATCTAGCCGAAGTGTCTTTCACTTATTTACCTTGCTTTCTGTCTATCTTTTACTAAGTAGAATTTAAGTTCCATGAGGGTAGGAATTCTTGTGTTTCATTCACTGCTGAATAGGCACTGCCTAAAGAGTGTCTGCCACATAGTGGATGCTAAGTAGTTATTTATAAAATGAATGAATGAATGGATGAGTTCTACTTATAACTCTTATTACAACTCTCACTGCATATATTGCATATACTGTCCATTTGACACTTAAAATTATCATACATAAATACTAAACTATAGTTAATAATATGCTGAAATGTTTAGGGATAAAGGATACTGTTGTCTACAACTTGCTTTTATGCATCAAAAAAGTAAGATCATTTAATTATTGAACAGAAGATATGTAGCAAAGCAAATAGCGTTTGGTAAATGCCAATTATAGAATCTAGGTGGCAGTTATATGGTGTTCTCTGTACAAATCATTCCATTTTTTATGTTTGAACATTTTTATAATAAAAGTTGGAGAAAGAATGACAATGCTTTAGAGAGGCCTTCTCTGGCTATATGAACTTCGGTTGCCCCACAAGTATTCTACATCGCATCCTTTTATTTTATTTTATTTTATTTACAGTATTTAACACTAGCTGATGTTGTGTTGATTATTTTGCTTATTGTTGCCTATGTACTTTCCTAGAAGAACGCAAGCTCCCTGGGAACCAGGGTATTACGTCATATTCTCTGTTGTTTGCCCTTCACCTAGAATATTGCCTAGAACATAACAGGGTTTCATAACTACTTAAGTAATTAAATCAATGAGTAGATGCCTCATGATATCGGTCATTATATTACTTATCAGTTTGCAGATGAATGCTTTGCAAATAGATTCTTAGTTCCTTGCAAATGAAACTTTTTTGCAGCATTCTTAATATTTAACAAGTTTTAAGAGTACAATAAAGCTTACATTCTCTCATATTAATAAATTACACAATCTATTGACAGGTCAGTATTTTTACATTATGTAATACTATATGAATTAAAGATCTTTATTCTTGCATTATTATTATTTAGCTTCCATATCTTTAAAAGGGGAAGAATTGAAAGCTTTTGGGTGAAGATGGCCAAATGAAAATAAAGCATTCTTTCTAGGTCACAAGCTTTTATAAATTAGAAATGAACTTAGAGCTAATTTACTCTAAACCTTCGTTTTAGAGATGAAGAAAATAAGACTCCAAAAATAAAGCATGACAATTCAAACATTCTGGAGGGAGAATTCCCAGAATTCTCCTAATTCCCAGTTTCTACCCCGAGAGTGGGAGAACGCCAGTCTCTGTTTGGAGGCTGGTGTTGTTTCTCCAGCTGTCTCCTGGCCACGGAAATCACCCTGTGTTGACTCAGTATTAACTTTTGGATGACAAAACTTTAAAGAAGTTTCTTCTAATAATATCTTGGCTTGAAGTATTTGTTCTCTTTCCAAATCCAAGTGCTCTTGTTCCTATCCCAGATGGCCATGACCACCTGGAAGGTTTGTTTAAGTGTCTTCTCTCCCATTATTCCCTCGCCACCTGTTCCCTGTTCTCTCTAACTGCCTCTGAGAATGCTGTAGAAAGAAGACCACCTCCTCAGAAAGACGGGGATTCGGCGCAGAGGAGAGGCTGCGTGGCTTGCATGGGGCACTCCCACGCGATCTGGGGAACCACCAGGGGACTCTGCTCAGACATCAGCCACACTTACCTTTCTCCCAACTACCTCCACATTTCATTCAACTCAAAGGATCATCATTCACATAAAAACTACAAACGACTCTTGAGAACAGAATCATGAAGAAAAGCTGTTTGGACAACTGTTTTCTCAGGCACACTAAAGAAAATAATTACATAAGCTACTTTAAATTCAGGAATGTGGAAAGCCTTTTTGAGAGCCTGGGGGCTGCATACCTAACCATAGGAAATGACAGGGGAGGAAATAAATCTTGTCCATAACACCTTCTCTTATAAAGCAGTCTTTGTATCATGAACTCAAGTGTAGAAGAAAAAAAAAAATTTACTTTGGAAAGTTCAATCCATGCTTACAAAGTCCTTGAAAGACACTTACTGATGTCCCATCCCAGCACCATGCAAGGCTGTGGGTTTTAGCCTTTGACCGCCTCTGCGCTCTTTTTCCCACTACTCGTCAATGTGGACCTGCCAAGCCACTTAACTTTGCCCCAGCTTGCTTTCTTCTTTCGGGACTACAGGCTTTTGCAATTTCTTCTGCCTAGAATGCTCATAACTACTTCTCTGCCTGCTGACATCCTACTCTTTCCTCAAGGCATAATAATAGCAGCAATGACAAGAAGCGTTTATATAGTGCTTAATGTATTCGAAGTACTATATGTGCGCATACATATAGGTATATATAGTATTTATATATTTTTAATCAATTATCATTACATATTTAATACATAATAAAGTATATGATTAATATATAACTAAATAATATAAAGTAGCAAATTATAATTAAATATGTTCATATGTAATATACATTATATCATATATCATTATATGTATATATTACATATTAATGAAACCAATTTTTTAATCATAATGACTTCCTTATAAGATATTATCCCCATTTTACAGATAAGTAAACTGAAACACAGAGGAGTTAAGTGATTTTCCCAGGATGAAATATATGGTAAGGGATAGAGATGGGATTTTTAAAGCCTGGCTTTAAATGCCAAGGTGTTAAGCACAGTTTACTGTTCAATCTGTTCAGAATCAGCTACTGCTACAGAGCTATCCTGGCCTCCTCTCACAACAGAACCTTTTATTCTGTCTTCCCACTGTACTCTATACATGTCTCACTTAACTCACTGTCCAGTGATTTCTTTTTATCACATGTATGTATCTTCTTACTTCTACTTTTCATTTCACCCCCTACCTAACCTCCACCCCAGATGAAGATAATTGGGGGAAGAACTTCCTGTACATTATTTTTACATTCTTTGCACAAAACACAATGGCCAGTATATAGTAGATGCTCAATAAATTTTTTTAAAAAGAGTGAATGAAATAGCTTTAAAGGGGGTCAACAGAAATGTGGGTAGTGTATTTCTTGGCACAAGAAGGATGACATGCTTCCCAGAGCAGCTAAAAAGACCACCAGAAAGTGCACATACCAGAGTGTTCTCAAGGTACCTGGGTCACTCTGATTGCATCAATTAATCCAGAAGCCTTTTGGGCTGAAGTTGGTTTCTAAATAGGTATACATTTATTCAATAGATGTAAGCTATGTATTAATTCTGTAGGCATAGTTAATCAGTATTTCAAATTTCTTGACCTATAGGGTTTTAATTTATAGGGGGAAGACAAAAAATTGAACAATGTAAGTAATTTACTCCCAGTGAACACCACAGATAATTCTCATGGGTATTGAAAGGAGGAAGTGGTCATTTGTGATGGTAACAGGAAAGGCAACATGGAGGAGGTGAGGGTTAAGGGATGGGTAGGTGAGTTAGTGGAGGGATTTGAACAGTCATTCTAAGGATGAGCTAAAGCACATTGTACCTCCCAACAAAAAGAAATTAATATATTATCCAGCCTTACACATACTGGCCCACCAATTATTTACATTTATCACTGTAAACTATCAAATTACTCTCTTATAAGGTTCAAAATCCAATGAGTTTATTCTGTATAAATAATTTACCTAAGGTTTTATTATTCCTAAATAAACCATCAAATTTTTAGAAATGCAACAAACCTGGAAATACAAAGATAACGATAACCTCAGGACCATTCCTTCTGATCTTTCACTGCTATAGTCCTAATTATTTGAGTATTATTTGCAACAGAAATATTCCTCCAGAGAAACATATTACTAAATATGTAATTTGGAGTAGTTTGAATTTCCCAACATTTTTTCTTTGAGTTTGCTTACCTGTTCTCTCATTCATTCTCTCTCTCTCTCTCTCTCTCTATCTCTCTCTCTTTCTTCTCAAATTTAACATCTCCAGTTATCCTCCCCAATTTTTTTTTGTATTAGACCTACTTGCCAGTGGAGTCCAAAGGCATTGCTTAATCCCACTGTTATCACTTGGAGCAACAAATGAGATTAATGTTTCAGTAGTATTTAGTATAATACCTCAACCAAAGTTTATATTAATAGATATCAGATTAATTTTAAAAATTAAGACAAAAAGAAAAAGGAAAAATGAAACTTTCTCTTTATAAAACAAAACATTCTATAAATAAATAAATAAATACAATTTTCCAAGTGTTAACCCCAACTTTCCAGAATAAATAGATTTTATCTAACATAAGGTTGAGACATAATTCTGCGGTGTTACTCACTTGATTGAAAATAAAGGGGACTTCTTTCTTCTCCCCCACTTTCATCGAAGATACAGGAAATGTTGCTGTCCCTAGAGTTTCATCCATGACGTAATTGGCATCCATTAACGTGATCTAGAGGGTAAAACAGAGCACAAGGATAAAATTTCTCACAGATCTTTGGAAATATTACCTAAAATCTCCATCATAGTTAAAAAATGAAAGCTCTCAAATGGTATTTAACCATCATTTGAGTTCCTCTATGTCCAACTGGTAATAGTACCTTGTATCTTTTCCTTTCTGATACTACATTTGCTAAAAGATAATAATTATTTTTCACATTTTCCTGATTGATACATTCAATTATCATGCTTTCAAAAATGAAAACCTATCCCCTCTGTATTTTGGAATATAAGAAAGAAATTAATGTAGACAATCAATTCCACTATTTGGGAAAAAATCTATTTTATTTTAAAAGCAATTGAAAATATTTTTGTTCTGTTGTACAGAGATTCCCCCCTTTACAACATAAAATGTTTTCCTCAAAGCACATGGGTAGGATAGAAGTCTTCCCAAACCCACCTAACTCCTGCATGTCCCACTAGACACTCAAGTCACTTGGCATGCATATCGGACGCTAGTCTACCAAGCTGCTCAGCCTGACTCGAACTACAGCCAACAGGAGAAGGAAGGCAAGAAGAGAACAAACTGAAACATCTCTCTCGACATGAATTATGACCATCTAATAACCCCCAAATGATTCACTTACCTCCAAAACATTTTCCTGATTAGGATCCAAAATAAATTCAAAAGTCTCATTCCACACAGGGTTTATATCATTATTGAAGTGTCTTGTTCTTTTTCTGCTGTCAGGGGTCGTAGAGATGAAAAGTTCCACATAGGGATCTGGAGTATCAACTATGGACAGCAAGCACAAATGAGAATGAGGCAACAATGTGATTCACATTTCTTAATTTGTTTTTATTAATATATGTTACCAGCTTATTTTCAATGATCCGTAGTCATCTATTCAAAATATCTGAGACAAGATAATATGTATGTAATAGAAGAACATCATAGCTATATACTTTTTACATATTATGGCCCCTGTTCTTCATAATAGTCCTGTGAGATGGAGTCATTTATTAGGTGATTTATTCAGAATTCCTCCATCCATGTAGAGGGTAGGTTCATCGAAGTCCATATCTCAGTCCAGCTACTACAGCCTGATAGCAATCTCACCCAGCTAACTACAGTATGGCTTTCACCCCAGGACTGTGATGGTACCAAGATCATACATTCAATATCGTGGTACTTTTCTATATTAGAAAAATCATCCTGGTTAGTCTGTTTATCAAACAAAATAATGAAAGTCATTGTGAGAAGATATCACCTATTATTATAGGGTAACCTTGTATGGTTGTACAGGTTGTACACTGAACAACTATAAGGGGTGTCATTCACACTAATAGTCATATAGATTTATTATGGCAATACCCAATCAGATGAAAGTGATGTGTCTCCAGAAAGTGGCAGCTTTTTATATTTCACATAATGGCTTGCTTGAGTCAGGACATGATATGTGTGCTCATTTAAATAAAAATAAACAATTGAAAATAAAGAAAATATTTCCTCTCACTATATATACACTTAACAACAAAATGAGTGACTCAAGCAGTACAAATATTGATCACTCCCTCCCAGCGATTCTACTGAATCCTTTATCTCACAGCATCGCATAAACATATTTTGTGGAAGAAATTATACAGCTATCTGTCTTCCTACAGTACTATAAACAACTTGAGGGGAAAGACTGGCTCTTACTCATCTTTACATTTTCATATCCTGGCAACAGAAAGCAGCTACCACAATATTTAAGGTCTCCTAACTTAAGGTCTTGACTTTTCTCTTTACCCATCCTTTCCCGTGTGGACATTATAATTAATAACTACAAAAATGATATCTAAGTAATGCCTACTAGGACCTGTGTTAAAAACTTTACACATGTTAGTCTCATGTAAATCTCACAATAGCGCTGTAAGGTAAGTACCTTATTTTGGTATTGAAGCCATAGGAACTGAGAGATGTTAAGCAATCTGTCCCATATCACACAGCTAATAAGTATCAGAGCAAGATCTTGAACCAGGGTCTTCTGACTACAAGAATCATTCTCTTAATGACATTATGTTCCCAAGCAAAAAGGATGAGATCATAAGGTATGGATTACTGTGGACAGAGGAGCTGGACTTAGAGTTTTGGAGCAGAGAAGGGAGGGAGGGAAAGAGAGAAAGTGAGAGCAAAAGTGGGGGTACAGGGAGAGAAGGAGGTGCAGAGGTCCACACAAAAACATACAAAAATTTGAAAATAAAAGAAAAGCAAAAATAATAGTTTCCGAACTATTGATTGGTTTTCAAAGAAAACTTAAAAAATAGGCCTTGTCCTTCGCCAAGAGCTGTGGTCATCAAATAATGTAATCAATGCCCTTCGCTTAATTGATAAACACTGCTCCTAGGTCCTTACTTGGTCATCAGATTTTTTTTCTCTGAAATGCATTTTCTTCATTAAAAATCCCTTTCTATGGTGATATATAGTGAATTTGTCTTGCTGCTCATAACAGTTTAAGAGGATGCTGCTCACAACAGGTAAAACAGGTTTCTTGAACCCTTAAGAAATGAACCGTACTAGGATTTTATTTTTGTTTAAATAACAGAGAAGATATTTTTTGAGCATGCTTTTTGTTTTTACTGTAAAGTGGGAAGATTTACAAATGAGGCAGCAGCATTTGGGATTGCCTTTTATCTAATTTTTTAGCTTGGAGCTTACGCATCATTAGTCAAGGGCAATGGGTCTCAAAAGTGAGCATGCAGTATAGATGCCTGGAGTTCTTATGAATACGCAGACCCCGACCCTCATCTTTTAAGACCTATAATCAGCAGATCTGTAGTGGGACTGGGGGGTCTGCATTTTTAAACCAACAATCTAGGTGATACTGATGTAGGTCATCTTCTGGTCACACTTTTGGTATATTAGAGAAAAGGAATAGGCAGTTATTGTAGTTTCCAACTCAGCACTTATATCTGTCAACACCTTGAAAGACAAATTAGAAAACAAAAAAACCAAGTGAGAAGGAAGGGGAAGGGAAAATGGGCCAAGGAATAAATGGACATGCTAGGAGGCGACTCTAGCACATCCTCAGCCAGAGGGGTGACTGCTCCTTTCCCTTCACGTTTCTGCTATATCACCAGTGCT
Source organism: Cheirogaleus medius (assembly GCA_008086735.1). Taxonomy (NCBI): domain Eukaryota; kingdom Metazoa; phylum Chordata; class Mammalia; order Primates; family Cheirogaleidae; genus Cheirogaleus; species Cheirogaleus medius. The sequence continues at coordinate 23,265,916 of VBSM01002937.1, read as the reverse complement.
CAGGATGGCAAACTGGAAGTAGAACTACATGTTTAACATAGCAAGTGGTAGACACTTAGAAAGAAAAAAATATTTTTCCTCTTTTCAGTAGAAGTAAATATGTGATTTTAAGGAGAATATTCAGTTGACACTTCAAATTAAATGTCAAAAAAATGTAACCCTTCATCATTCCATAGGACCAGTTTGTTCTCATTATGCCAATGCTCTTTTTTATCTGTTTTTCATAAATATTAGAAAAGACAAAGCCAAGCAAAAACCAATCTAGAATAGGAAAAGTACACAGGATGGGGAAGTATGCAGATGGTAAACATCATTCATTCATTCAACAAATATTTGAGTGTCCACCAAATGCCAGGAACTGCATATTAAGAAGCAGTTTTGCTTTGATAGGAAGCCAAATCGTGAACTGCAGTTTTAAATTATGGAAGTGAGTCAAATGCTAATAGCCTAATTTTAGAGGCAAAGTGAATGGGAGAAAACCAGATACAAATTGCCAGTGACTAGTAGCTAAATCACCCAGATTATTACACACAAATAAGGTCAAATCGTAGGTGGGGAAATTGCCTTTTGAAGCTTGATCTTCACATGAATCTTTTAGAAAGAGGAGGGAGAGGTTTTCTCGGACCAAACAAGAAAGAGAAAGCTGCAAGTGAATGAAGTTCCACGGAAGGAACCAGATAGGAAAATGAAAGGTTGAATCGAAGCAGCATGGGTTAGTTAATGACCTAACAATCTTCTCAGACATCTTAGAGTCTAAATGGGTCATGTGCTTTAACAAACTAACTCACAAA
>VBSM01002937.1:23165638-23265025 GCA_008086735.1 Cheirogaleus medius | reverse complement strand
TACAGCAGTGGGAGACTGGATGAAAGTTTTCAGAGGCTAGTTTGAAACTGGATTGCAATAATCATATCTGAGCTCACCTGCTTTGCATAATCTATAATCATTCACATGGTAGCAAACAGAATTGGAAGCTTTGAAAAGGAAAACAGTCCATTTTGGTGCAAAACCTAGTCCAATCTTAGTCCACTTACGAAACTTCCTAGAAATTAATTTTTTTAAAAGTCAAATGTAGAATGTTTTTCTCCTGTACAGTACCTCTATTTCATGGCTTTGTGAATTAATGTCTAGAGGGCAATTGAGTGTTCTGTCACTGACTCAGCCTCACCTTCATTATTTTCAGCCAAACAGGTGGTGAAGCAAAGATGTACTGTGTGGGCAGAAATTCTCTTACATCTCATCCTTTTATCTAAATCTTGACAAACAAAAATGTCAGGGGTGTGGGATACAGATCTTTTCTGTTCTCACAAAAATGACATGAAACTACATGCACCCAGAAGTAGCTTCAGAATTCCAGGGTTGTAAAACTTACTCATAAACTTCAGTCGTTTAAGGAGAGCCTGCCCGAAGTAATAACAGGTTCATCTGCCATTTTGGCTTTGTCCAAGTAATATATTAATATTATGGGATTCATGGAAGTAACCAATGGCAGCTTCCAAACTCCCTAGTCCTAATTTGATATTCTCCATTTGTTTTCTCATTTCCACTTCACGCAGTAGCAACTTAAACCCCTCACTTGAAATAAAGATAACTGGTACTCTGTTATGATTCTTGTGATAAACAGCAAAAAAAAAAAAGAAAAACTACCAAAAGGGAAAGTTCCCCCAAATGCACAGTCAAAATATCACCATTCTGAATAGCTATGGATCAACAATGTTTAGCTTAAAACAGTGTTTCTGAAAACATAGTCCACTAAAGTACTTTCACAGAACCATGGGGAGTCCTTGTTAAAAATACTGACCCCTTCCATCTTCAATCAGATTCTCCAGCATGGGCTTGGAAATCTGCATTTTTGACAACTTGATCGTGTGATTTTTATGCACACATTTTAAAAAGCAGAGGTGGAAGGCATAATATTAAAATGAACTAAAGAGCAATAGCATAATAACTTTCACAGAAAAAGTTGAAACATTTTGGCATTGAGAAGGCAACATACGTACTGGCCTTATGTCAAGTTGTTATTCTGCCCACAGACCAGATTAAGTACAATCCAATCGTTCACTTCTGTTTCTCTCCAGACATCAAATACATGTTCAAGTGACACGTGAGAATAAATCCAAGAATAAAGTAAATGTGGGTGTGCTAGCTGGCAATCTGTTTACAGTGGTGGTCTGATATTCAAGCGTTATGCTTCAATGATCACAAAAGTAGAAATGACTAAAGTAGAAATTGTAAGACCAAAAATTAAATAATAATAATCCGTTGAAAGAAATGCCTCTGAATGCTATTCTCAAATGTAGTCATTCCTTTGAAACATTTATGATTTAGCAAAAATGATAATTATACATGCAGAACTTAGAGCAGCTTTTATGATCACCAACCTTTCTAATACCTATGTGCTAATCTAGCTGAGTTGCTGGCATAAACCCTAGGAAAGTGATGGTCCCACCACAGATGTATGAATTTCAACAAAAGGTTAGTTCCTTTTTATGTAAATGTTTTATCTGAAGCATAATATACATGCAGAAAAGTCAGTAGATTGCAACGGTATAGCTTGTTGAATGTTTATAAACTAAACTCACCCATGACACCACCACCCAGATCAAGATATAGAATATTCCCAGCACTTTGGAAACATCCCTCAGCCCCCTCAACAAGAGTGACCACCACCCTGCCTTCTATCACCATAGAATATTTTTGCCTGTTTTTTATCTTTATATAAGTAAAGTCAATCACACAGTATACTTCTTGGTCTGGCTTCGTTAGCTCACCATTAAGTTTGAAAACCCTATTAACATGTGTAGAACAATCCGTTCACTATTATTGATGTAAAATATGCCATTGCATGAATAGTACATAAAGTATCTATTCATTTCACCATTAATGGACATTTGGATTGTTTCCAATTTGGCCTATTGCCAACGATGCTGCTATGAACATTCCTGTACATGGCTTTTGGAGCACATACTTAAATGTTTCTGTTGTGAAAGTCTTAAGAATAGAATTACTTAGACATGGAATTTTATGCATCGTATACCCTGATGTTAACAGTTACCATGGCAGCACATCCTTCCCAAAACTTAATAGTTTGTAAGTTTTATAAATTTTTTAAACAGCTGCTGTATTTGATTCACACTTCCTTGATGACTATATGAAGTTGAGTACTTCCTATGTTTACTGGTCAGTTGGATATTCTCTTGAGTGAAGGGCATAATCAAATCTTTCACCCATTTTTTTCTGTTTTGTTGCCTGTATTTTATATTGATTTATAGAATGCTTTACATATTCTGCATATGAATCCTTTGACAAACACACATACATTGCAAATATATTTTCCCAATCTGGGGTCTATCTTTTTACTACTTTAATGACATCTTTTGACAAAAAGAAATATCTAATTTTAGTCTAATATATACATCTGTTTCCTTGTGAATCATGTCTTTTATATTTTGTTTAAGAAAACTTTAGCTACTCAGTCATAAAATAATCTCTATTGAATTCTTCAGAAATCTAATTTGCTTTTCCTTTTCCCTTTAGATCTAAAATCCACTGAATTATGTTGTACGTATGATATGAGGTAGGGCACCTATCAGCTCCTTTCTACTCCTTTGAGGACACAACTCAGACTCACACTTTGCTGGGAAAACAAAAAGTGAGAATTAGATATAATCTTTCAATTTTCCTTCTCTATATCTCGCAACTTTAAAAATATACTTATAATTTTAAAAAGTACTTATTCGTATTCAAATTCTACTCTCTAGAATAAAAAGTCTCCATGCACTATTCTCTCAACCCCATACTACCCCACCTTCTCTTGGAGAGTTTTATTTACTTGTCTCCAGCCCCCAATTTAATCTATAAATATTAGCTTTGCCTTAGTTTCTCTCAACTTACAAATATAAAGAAACATAGAGCATGCTAAAAATTGAACAAAATTTCATTAATTCTGCCAATTCTGCCAGATCTACTCTGTCTTCCATCAAAGATTTTGGAAAAATAAATGTAGTCTATATTTACTGCTTCTAAATCCTCTTCTCCCATAAGTTTCCAACCTACTGTCCTCTCCCTTCCTCTATTACCCTAATCAGTTGATTCTCCCTATCATAACTTCAATGTCAAATTCAATGAGTTTTTTCTCAATTTTCACTTTATATGGCATACATGCAATGTCCTTGGTGCAATTATCTCCTTCTTTTGTACCTAAGATATCATTATTTTTCAATTTGCTACTGATCTCTAAATATTTTCTCTTTGTATCTTTCACTAGCTTTTCTCTCCTCAACTCTCCACCAAACTGGGCTTTCTCTTCCATCTCTTACAAATCTCTATTAGAATCTTTCAAAAGGAAGTGAGGCCTTTAAAAATTGTATTGCCCATATAGTCAAAGTTAAGTTGTAAAGAAATTAACACAGTTATTTATATAGTCTTAAACACATTCAATATGCACTCCTATTTTATATAATGGTACCATCACTTCTAGCTGTCTGAGCTAGAAACCTGAGAGTCATTCTCTTCTCCTCGTACCTCTCATCACCAAGTTTTAGCTTTTTCCCCTTTAAAATGCATCTCACTTCTGGCTCCTTAATTCCACTCAAAACACCACAGCCCCAGTTCAGCTAAGCATCACCTCTTGTCTGTACTTTTACCATAATCTCAGAATTCTTTATTTTCTTTTTTTTTATTTCAGCATATTATGGGGGTACAAATGTTGAGGTTACATATGTTGCCCTTGCCCCACTCCCCCCAGTCAGAGCTTCAAGCGTGTCCATCCCCCAGACGGTGTGCATCACACTCATTATGTATGTATATACCCATCCACTCCTCTCCCCTCCCACCCGCCCAATGCCTGATAAATGTTATTCCTATATGTCCACTTAGGTGTTGATCAGTTAATACCAATTTGCTAGTGAGTACATGTGGTGCTTATTTTTCCATTCTTGGGATACTTCACTTAGTAGAATGGGTGGCTTGAAAATAAAGAATTTCTTCTACTAAGAATTCTTTATTTTCAAGCCACCCTCCATATTGCCACCACGATTATCTTTCTGAAACACACTTTTGACCTTCACTTGCCTATGATGCCAGGCCCAAACATGGTGAGTAAGACTTAACAAGGGCCCCCATCTCCCAACACCAGGTCCTTCTTCCAGTCAGTGCCCTCCCAAACCACACACTGGAACATCAATCATTCTTGCACTCCTGCAAGTCAACAGTTAGGCCAAGAAGCTTCTTTGGAATCTACACATTCCAAACATTCCACACAAGCGTATTGATGGCAGAAACATTCATTCTGTCTGAAAGAACACTGCTATACTTTTTCTTGTACATATTGTTACGTTTTTCTTTTGACGTTTTAGCTGATAGCTGAAAGTTTTCCAAGTTGCTGTTCTTGTCCTAAGAATATCCAAGATAAGGGTCAGAGATTGTACAGTTAAGGGAAAAGAGAATGAGATGTTCTCTCCATTCTTCCCTTATCTAATTCATGCTTCCCTAGTCCACTAGTTGTTCTGTTTCTTATCAGGTAAAACTGGCAGCCATAAATCATGTTCCCTAGAGGCTTCATCCATATACATCTGCATAAAAAATTTAATTCCACATAAAGCTTCAATTTGCTAATTACATATTATTATTCCTAGCATATAGGAAGAAATTGAGACCCAAAGGCATTTAGAGAGTTGAACAGGTCAGTCAGAGAAAGGATTTTAACTCAGTCTTTATGAAGTCAAAGTTCATGTTCTGTCAACATACCAATATTAATAACTATTACTTCTTTCTGCCTCTATTAAACTATAAATTCCATGATTGCAGAAATTATATCCTTCCTCTTCACTCTTGTAACCAAGAGTCTAACACAAAGTCTGTAACATTATGAGAACATGATACATATTACTAAAGGCCTAGCTGATGCACTAACCCTGAGCAGTACTGTGGAAGAGGCTACCTTTATCATAGGCACAACAGTCTTCCCTCTAATTTCCTTTTACTCTTTGGTACCATGGTAATATGTCTCAACCCTCCTGGTGTTCTGTCCCAATCCATTTATCTGTATGTTAATGTAAATCAATGTCAGTCATTTCTTATAAGTGTATTCATATTTAATCTTTATGTCCAAATATTGGATTAAAAAATCCTGAATCTCAGCTGACCTTGCTTAATAATAACTCCAAAGAATAAGTAGAGTGCCAGGGAACTTGTTGACAGGTAGCTTCGGAAAGGGCTCAAAATTGGAATTGTTATGGCTATAGATGCTGAAAGGCAATCCGTGGGAACTGTGGGAAGTACTGAAGCTAGAAAAGTTACTGTAAAATTCAATGTAAGTTAGTAAACAGAACTTTGGAATTTATTCTGTATATATTTGGGAGAAAAGAGAAAAACCTTTAAAACTACTTCAGCATTGTCTAGGAACTCAAGTAAATATAGAATACCTTCCCCTCATTTGAAATTACAATGCAGTTTTATTAACACCATTTTGAAATCCTTTTTATCAGGCAGAGTCTCCCATTTGAACTCTGTCATTCATTTTCCTTTTTCTCATAGCCTCAAAATGAATAAGAGTGCTTTCTAGGATCACATGTTTCCTTTTGTAAAGAGACATGAAATTATGGGAGAGTACCATCAGCCAAATGGCTGTCAGGAAGATAGCTCAACACCAGTGATATCTAGACTAGCATCTCTAGACATTGTCCAATGTGTCAGGAAGACAGCCCAATAGCATCCACTCACAACTGACTTGGAACAATTGCACCGACAATTGTTTTAGTATTAATACATTAATGAGACAGACTGTCATCTGGCTATAGTTAAAATGATTTATTTCAAAGCATATTGACATATAAGGAAAAATAGAGAAAAATACATGCCAAAACAGCCCAAAGAAAGCTAAATTTAGATCTAAAACAGAACTAAAATTTTTGTTGTTGCCTGTATAGGCATTTTACTGAAATCTCTATGATAGCTTCTTGGAAGGAAACAAAAATATCTTTGTAATCAGTATCTATGCTTGGAATATTTTCAATGTTTATAATCTAGGGATATTTCTTGGAATCTATTTAGATTGAATAGAAAGAATAATTCTCCAGAAGTTCTTATGTAACATTATAAAGCATATTAATTTATTCATAATATTCACTTTAGCTATATGGATTTAGCTATATATAAATTCCACTCTACTGTAAGCAAGAATAATTCTTCTTTTTCATTAAAAAAGGGGTTCTCAACTTTAACACTATTGACATTTGGGGCCAGATAATTCTTCATACTAGAGTGCTGTCCCTGACTTCTACTTGATAGATGCCAGTAAGAATCCCCAGTTTTGACAAACAAAAATGTTTCTAGATCTTGCCCAGTGTGTTCTGGGGGCAAAAATTACTGTCTGCTTAGAACCACTGCACTAAAACAAGGCATAATTCTCACTACCAGATATTTATTCACTAGCATAAATCGTAAAAAAAAATAAATAAATAAGTCCCCTAAATAATATAAGTTGGATATTATTATTTCAATCCCACTTCTAAAAACTTTCCTTATGATTGTTTTCCAAGTTGAAATTCCCCCACATCATTCTACATATTAAAAGTCTACTTAAGTTATAAAACCCAATCCAATCTCCATTCAACCTGCAAAGTCTTCTTTTATTGCCAACACTTTTCCCAAGTGTTAATTGAGCCCATTTTGTCTTCCCAACTAGACCATAAATTGATCAAAGGCAAAGCTCCACACAAGTAAACACTGGAGTGAGACAAGTTTGAGTTCTAGCCACAAAACATAACAGCTCTGCGATCCTGGACTATTTACTTACCATACTTAACTAAATTTCTTCACTTGTAAAATTAAAATGACGACAGCATATATCTCATAGTGTCACTGAAATGAGTAACTGAAGTGTGTTGTCAAGTCCTAAGAATTCTGCTTAGCATTTTTGTTTATTTAACAAACACCTATAGTGTGTACACTATGCCATAATTTCATTTAATCCTCGTTTTAAAAGGTATGATTATTACCCCCACTTATAGTTGAGGAGACTGAGACATAGAATAGCTAAGTAACTTGCCCAAATCCTCAGTTTTAACAAAGAGTAGAAGGGACATTTGAACCCAAGCAAGCCAGTTCCAGAGTCCCTGCTCTAACCACTAAGCAGTACTTCCTCTCTAGTATCAAATATATACTCAGTAAAGTTATCTATTATAGGCATTTTGCTTACTTTTTCTTTTTCTTCTTCAAGGCACTGAATGAGAACTAAATAGATGACATATACTCAGCATTTATTGATGAGGACATTAATAAATTGTTGGAATAAACACTGAGTTATATTTCCTTAACATTTCTTTTCCAGAGTTTTAAGTCTCAAAGTTGTTATTTCATTTTGCATCTGGAGATTTGAATTATCCTTATACATCAACTAAAAACATTTTTTTCTGGAATTTTATTTAAATTATTTAATTAAAATATACTGATATATCAAGCGAGAAGTCAGAACGGAAAAGTGCTTCCAAGGAGTCAGTAAATTAACAAAGATCCTCAGGCTACACCTTGGCTCAATTTAACCAGGCATTTCAGTCTCTAGAATGCACAATTTTTATTTTTCAGAAAAACTTTAAAATATTAAGATATACTAAAATAATATTGATAAATGTTTTCACATAAATGCTTAAATTTTTATTGTGGTGGAGGTATTCTATTTGACATAAAAATTTTAAGAACATATTTTCCTTGGAAATTTAAGGAACATTTAACCTATTTTTATTTAATTTTATTAGATTTTAATCACACCCTATCACTAGAGGAATGATATATGGTTTTTGGCAAAAAGAATTTACTTAATATATGAAAAGAAAGCTGCATATTACTCAGCTTTTATAATCTCAGTGCTCATCAATACATGAATGGGTTAATAAAATGTGATATGTGTACGTCATGGAGTTCTACTCAGCCACAAAAAACAATGGTGATCTAGCACCTCTTGTATTATCCTGGATAGAGCTGGAACCTATTCTACTAAGTATCCTAAGAATGGAAAAACAAGCACCACATGTACTCACCATCAAATTGATTTTAACGGATCAACACTTAAATGCACTTATAGTAATAACATTCATTGGGTGTCGGGCAGATGGGAGGGGGAGGGGAATGGGTATATTCACACCTAATGGGTGCGGTGCGCACCGTCTGCAGGATGGACACTCTTGAAGCTCTGACTCGGGTGGGGCAAAGGCAACATCCGTAACCTAAACATCTGTACCCCCATAATATACTGAAATAAAAAAGATAAATAAATAAAAAGTTTTTAAAAATAAACTAAACAAGCTTTTCCTTTACTTGGTACAACATTAACATGTTAAAGTATACAAATGAAAAATATGAAAAGTATTTTAACATGAAGCTCATGTATGAGACATATATAATAAATAACAAAATGAGTCACTGATAGGTCTTGTAAAAAAAGAAAGAACATGTGGATGGTGTCCTATTAGTATTGGCAATATACTCTTCATTTTGATAGGATTGTACTTTTATTATATTGCAGAGCATTGCTGCCAAACATACTAATGAAATATAATTCTCTTTATTCTATTGAAATCCACCTAAAGACCAATGAATGTTACTGCAATATCATAGAATAGTATTATTTACTATTCATCAGACCTAAAACACATGAATACATGCATACAAACAAAAAAAAAATCTATTGAAATTTAGAGAGGAAAAGGACTAACTGTTCTTGTAATATCATATGACAACTTTTGTGGGGCACAGTAGTTCACTCCTGTAATCCTAGCACTCTGGGAAGGTGGGGGGGTAGACGTGGGGGGAGGTTGAGGGGGCAGGGGATGGCTTGAGGTCAGGAGTGTGAGGCTGCTGTGAGCTATGATGACACCACTCCACTCTAGCCAGGGCAACAGAGTGAGATTCTGTCTCAAAAAAAAAAAAAAAAAATCATTTGACAATTTTATAAACTACCTGACATTCTAAATGAATGAGGAACAGTAATTCTTTCCTAACACATTATATTTTTCCACTACATAGAAAATACAAGATAAGAGATGTGAGAGAGACATGTATTACGGAACACTTATCTTAAAATTATCTTCCATGAAAAGACCATTGGGAAATAATTTCATTACGCTTAAGAGTTTTTAAAATATTGGGTGGATACTCAAAAACATTCCAAAACAATTAATAAACTAAAACTCATATTCAGTCATAACCTAAGGGCTGACACTAGGGAAATGTTTAAATCAAAAAAGATATATCTTAGGGTATCAAGTAGCTATAGGCCCACAGCAACGCCATTTATGGGAAAATAAGAGTTGAAACTCCATAATTAATCTAAGAGAGGATTACTTAAGTTAATTCAAAGGTGTTGTAAAGTTTCCTGTACATTGAACCTCAGAAAACAGCTAGTGAGCTGTGGATAGAATAACAGAGACATTTATAATCTATTAAAAAATGAGGTAATAGAAAATTATTTTTCAAATCCTCTCTCTAGTGAGGCAAAAGAAGGAAGCAATATCCAAGAAGAAAGTAACAATTACACATTTTTATGTATTGTTTTCCTTCATCCAACAATCACTACTGTGCCAGACTCGGAGCACTCATCTTTCAAAAAGTGAATAAGCACAAGCCCCGATCTCACAAGAGCATAACTACACTTCCATGCGTTAAACAGAAGTCCAAAGAGCAGCCAACGCAGCACAGGAGTGAACTGTGCCCAAGTATTTTTAGAAAAGGCTTAACAATGGAAGTACCATTCCACCATCGGTTTCTCTCAAGCTGAGAAAGAAGGATCCAATAATCTGGTCAACACAGAAACTCAGAATGAAAATTTCTTGTCTCCAAAGTAAAAAACGGAAAAGTATCCCAGTGAACCACCTCAAAAAAAATTCTTTGGTTCACACAAAGATAATATTTAAGAAATAAATGTATCTTTATGTTGATATTTAAAATAATTTTAACAATGATAGGTAATATTTATCAAGAACTTACTATGCGTTAGATACATAAGTACATATGTCCATGCACTGAATTCGGACAACATGCCCAAGATGGAGCAAGGTGGAGAGAGGAAGTCTGTGCAAGGACACGGGGCTAGTGAGTACCCTGCCTCTGGGCACCGTGCTCTTTCACCCACACGCTCCGCCTCCTCCCTGGACCTTCTGATCACCAGGAAATTCAAAAATGGCTAACAGAAAAGGATAATGTATTTTCATAGTAATGTCTGTATGCAATTGCTGCTAAAGAAGACTCTCAAATATTAATAGGGCCAGGTGTGGTGACTCACACCTGTAATCCTAGCACTTTGGGAGACAGACACAGGAGGATCACTTGAGCTCAGGAGTTCGAGACCAGCCTGAGCCAGAGCGAGACCCGTTTCTGCCAAGAATACAAAAATTAGCTGGACATCGTGGTGTGCACCTGTAGTCCCAGCTACTCAGGAAGCTGAGGCAGAAAGATCTCTTGAGCCAAGGAGTTTGGGGTCGCAGTGAGCTATGATGACACCACTGCACTCTACCAAGGCTGACAGAGTGGGAGTCTGTCTCACAATAAATTAAATAGATAATATTTCTCTACACACATATCCAACCTCACCCCAACGTTTACAAATAGGAAGCTTAAGTTCTAAGCTCCTTTTCCCAGGGAATTATTAACACTTTGTGTTGAAAGTTGGGTCCTTTGAAGAAGATTAAGTGGATAGGCCCGATAGGTGAGGTGACTGAGGCCGCTGCTTTGGAGAGGTAAGACTGAAGACAAGCGGGCTTCCTTTCTTAAAACTTTTGCAGGTTTGGGTTTCTACAAGTGTTAGCCTTTTGTGCATTGTGCATGGCACGGTGACTACAGGATGGCCATGGATTCTGACTCTAGACACCATCCCCTTGAGAGCAGTGGCAGGGTCCTAAGTGTGCGTGTGATTGCTGGGGAAGGCTGCCCTGAGAGGCATTGCAATGTCTGTCAAAAGCGGAAGGCCAGGATCCACGAAAACAACATTTACCGGAAGATAATACAGTGAAGCTTACACACACAGGCCCTACTCCTACTTTACAAGCAACGCTAAATGCCTAGAATTCCTGTCGGACCTTGGGGAGGGGGAGACCACCCACCTACGGTGAGTGGGGACTCAGAATTAAAATAAATGTGATTCAGAAAAGGCATGTAAGGTGAGATTTCATGGTCCCGAGTATGAATATGTAGAATATCCATGCCACTACACTGTGATGTGTTAACTCTTAGGGTAATTGCTCTACAGGATTACAAAGATGTAAAAAGCAACACAGTATGATTAAAAAGGAATGGAACACTTGAAAATATTCAGTGCTCAATATCTGCTTTATACATGAACATGTAATCAAAATCGGTTGGTAAAGGAACTTTTGTCGTTATTTCAATAACCTTACAGATGCTTAACAGGCATCCCTCACGTCACCAGGCCCTCATCAGAACTGCCACTGATTCACCCTGGACTCCTCATCTGCACTCAAGGTAGAAGTCGAGGCATAATGTGTTTCTTTTTTCCTCAAGGCCGTAAGGTAGTCCAAACCCAAAGTTCCTCTTGAATCCCCAGAAGAAGACATGTGGTCTAAAACATTTAAAAACGTGTTCCATTCTCTTTGACTCACCCTGGTTTTGTACTTACATTCTCAGACAATATGTGAAAGGTGAAAATTTAAACATCCTTTTTGGACAACATCCATGTTTTCATTAACATTAAGGATTTATCTAAACTGCATGCAGCAGGACCACTTACATTACACCACAGTCAAGCCACATCTCAACCAAAGCTCTTTCCAGGGGAGAAGAACACAACATTTTGCAATGTAGCAGTGGTTCAAAGCAGAGTACCTAGAGTTATGCTGCCTGAGTTCTTAGATATATCCTAAACATCACACAATCACAAATTAATTTGAGAGGGCATTAAACCGTGTTAAAATGCTTATGATATGTATATGAGGGTAAGTGTGTCTTTGTGAATGTGTGTGTGTACAGTACATTCTATATATTATTTGACTTCAAGTTAACACTGTGACCTTTGGAACAATAAAAATGCATATTCTTTTTCATTGCTTATAATCCTATATGTTCGTGATTCCAATATTAAAGAATTTCAGAATTTAAAAATATAATTGTGATATTGAAGCATTTGTGTTTATTTTTTCTACCATTCTCAATGATAATGTAATGGGTCGTGTAATTAAGCATACTTTATAGGAATTTAAAAAATAAAAAATATTAAGGTGTTCATGATTATTTTATTTTTTTAAAAAAAAAGTCAAATCAGCAAAAAAATAAATCCCTTAGAATAATCTTTGTTTCATTATGGAATATTTAAAGACTTTGTTCTGCTCATAAGTCCTTTAGATCTCAGGGGAAGCAAACACAAAACAGAAGAAATTGCCTAGACTCCACCTTCTAAATGTGGTTCATGGATCATCAGTGTCTGCATTGCTTGTATATAAGAAGTTTAGAATCTACTCCCTAAACCTACTGAATCAGAATCTGCACTTTTAACAAGATCCCCCAGGGATTCTCATGGACAGTGAAGTTTAAGAAGCTGTATTTTAGGAAGATTAAGTCTGGCCTCAGATCAGCAAATAACACAACCCTTTAGAAATTAGTAACTTGATCCGGATCTTGCTATGAGTTTATCTGAAATAAAACATCATTTACCCACAGACACAGATATTTTGAATAATAAAAGCTTAAGTTTTTTTTAAATCTTAAAAGAGTACTTTAAGATATTAATCAATACAATCTTATAACAATTATCTCAAATGCATGTGTTTATAATTCTCCCAAAGACATTTATTTTTTCTTAAAGTTTAAATGTGATCACTAAGCTCCATTGTCTCCTGAATACTTAAGGAAAGTTAGATCCACCTGTTAGATCTACAACTGTCCTTAGAAGCCCTAACGTTTATGATGCTCGTTCTGTAAAGAGAACTAAGTATCTAATAAAGGAACCAGACAAGAAAAGAAGCCTAAGTACATATACATAATTAGGATATGCTAAAAATCGAATGTTTGTATTATATTTTATCATTTCAAAAACACTATAGAATCTATTATCTGACTTCCTCTTAGGGAATAAAACATGGCTGTGTGTATTCTGAATTCTGAGACCAGCCCTTCATTATCGTGCATGATCTGTGTTTTTCCCAACATGTTTTAAAAGGAGCAGAAATTCAGTTTAGGTAGCGACTGCATTGGTGTCAGCTCTTTCATTTGGTTAGAAAATGAGGTTTGTGGCTAGGGTTGTGGTTCTGTTACATATAAGCACAAAGAAAACTCTATTATCAACTGAAATTTAACTGTCACCCTGGTCATTCTACAAACATATATCTTCTGTTACAAGAGGAAAGGGACAACACAGAACACGGAGTTTACACACACATCCACCCAGCAGTCAGCGCCTGAGGCAATGATGACATGCTGTTTGTAACATATCACATCTACTACAACTTTCTGTAGCTTTAAAAGTAAGAGTTATATTAATAGTATCAAATTAAACGCAAACTACTTTTTTAAAAAATAAGAATACAGCAATGATTTTGAGTCAGGTGCAAACCTGAACTTCAACCTGCCTCTTTGTATGAACTGTGGGCAAAAGAATGCAGATGGGGTAAGCCCAGGAGCACTGGGTATACGTGATACATTTGGAGAATACTGAGATTAGCGACCACATCTGGGAAGGGACTGGCTGCTGTGGCTAGCCAACACCTGCAGGTGAAAACAAGGAAATGATTGAGGTGTTATAAATTAAAATGTCAGCTCTGACCCCTCAGAAGATAGTTCACAGAGTTCTGCTGATCTCATTCTGACGTTTTAACAGTGCAGAAGGGCATTTCTAAATGTAACTAGTTAGGATAGGATGATTTGTCAAAGGACAAAATAAAAAAATAGATATAATATCAGTATGAACTTTTAAAAAGCAGGTAGAGATGTTTTGCCAGGAATTAGCTATTTGGTTTTTGATCTGTGTGGCATCTTTGAGGAAGCCCCCACGTGTACAGGGAAAGCAGAAAACTCCAATAGTCACTCTTTACCAACATGTAGAGCTTTGTGGAAATTTACCTTTTTAAATAAATGCAGACACTATAAACAACAGAAGAGGATGTAGGGTCCTGTAATTCTGGTCTTCACAGATCTTAGGACATCTTTTACAGTGTTTTTAGTTCTCTTCTTGTCCATCTTTAAAGGACTGCTATATACAACTATCCCAAATTCAACTGACTTGGTAACTTGTATAAATCAAGGTCACCAAACAATATCAAAATTCCTCTTAGAAAAGTGAGAGAAATAACTTTTCTCACTGCAACCTCCTACAACTTCTCAAAATAAGCACTGTATGTCATCCCTTCACTTTTTCATACTAAGCTTATTCCTTTCTCTAAAACTCCTTTTTATTCTTTCTTTATATCTCTTCCTGACTTCCTGCAAAGTCAATAAAGTGATATAAAGGGTTGGCAACAACCCCCCCCCAAAGTAATAATTTTTAAAAAGTAAAATCAGAAATGCTGAATGAGAATTTTAACAGGATGCCATAACAATGTCCTTTAGCCTACAGCCACTGATCTCCTGTAGCTATTCCTTCTATGGGTCCTTCACCATAAAAACACTTTAAAAACAGAGCTTCTCAAATCTGGGGTCCAACCCGTGCTGCATATGCTGTGGGAATCCAAGGGGTACCTGTTCCCTGTTTCACGAGATGAAGTAAGATCTCATGTTCATTATTTAGTAATGTTACCAAGGTTGACTCAAAGAGCTTTAAAATGACACTTGCAGTATGACTTTCTTCCCTCTCCTAATTGTAATAAATAATCACTGCCAAAGTGCCTGGGCCCTGTGGTGAAAGTGGCCGAGGAGTCAGACCCACAACCAGCTGAAAGAAATTGACAGAGCGCAGAGCCGGAATTGCTGTGAGACATCGTGGCACAGTGACACCCAAGGTCTCTACAGGACAGAACTCTGCATTGACAGAGAAAGGTTGCTGCTCCTTTGTCTAAGAGATAATAACTGTATTTTTAAAAGTCAAATTAGCTCCATGTTTTGCATACCTGGCAAGCTACTGACATAGCATTGAGTTGGATTAGGAACGGCTTTTCCAACTAACAGTACAATCTCTCTGGGTGTGAGGCCTGGGCTTTTTCTAACTGGTATGGTGGGTACCAGTCTTTTAAATATGGTTCCTAATGAGGCTTCTCTTTCACAGGAGTCTTTCTTCCAGTAAACTCTCAATTTAAAAATGATAAAAATGCAAAAAAATAAAAAATAATAAAAAGTAAAATAAGAATGACTTAAGAAAAACATTGGTAAAGGAGTTATTAGGACTGGTTAGACTGAAAGTCTGAGATAAAATTTAGAATGTAAACCCCTAATCCAGACTAGTTTTGAAGAAATGGTCACTGTTCCCCTTCCCTCCCCTCTCATGAAAACCATTGCTCTCCCAAAAATCTTGCCATCACAATCCCCTCCTTACTTCTGACATTTATCTACTTCCTGGACACTCTTCATTCACTGAAGGCATGGCCACAGAACCACATTCTTTCTTTCTTTTCTTAGTAATTAACTTCTCCCTCTCTATTGGCCTTTTCATTGCCATTTCAACAAGACCCTCCTAGTCTGAAAAAAGAATACAACAAAAAACTAACTTCCACATTCCTCTGCAATATACTTGATACACTAAAACCAGAACGTTTTTAAAAATGAAAATTCAATTATGTGATTTACTACTTAAATGCCATAAAGTTCTTCTCATTGCATCTTTGATAAAATCTCGTCCTTGTCCTACTTGTGCCTGTCATCCTAGTCTCATCTGTCCTCCAACCTCCACCTCTGTCTATTGTCTATTAAGGCTGGAGCCACCCTGGCTCCTCGAAAGCACCCTGTTCTTCCTTTGCCTTTAAACTTGTTTTCTCTGCCTAGGACTTCTTGCTCTCATCACCAACATATCATACTTTTCCTTCAGGTACCAGCCTAAATGTCAGTTCTGTGGGAAAGCCTGCCCTGTTTCCCAGACTGATAAATTGCAATGTCTTTTCTTTCTCTAAAACATGTTCTGAGAGCTAAATCACCTATTCCTGTGTTTTGGCAATAATCTAAGACTTTACCAAATTCATCAGCATACTACTTCTTTGTACCCATTATTTTTTGTATTCTCACCTGCATGAATCCCAGCCATTTGAATGGTAAGAGTCATCAGGAAAACTACTTTTAAAAGCATGAAGAAGATATTACCAACAAGTTAATTCAGCATTATTCTCAGGCTGTGGTCCCATCATTTCCGGCTATCCTACACCAGCTTCTATAGCTATTCCACACAGAGGTATAAGAAAGAGAAACTTCAGTTTCAAAGAAGCAGCTTGTTTAAAGTCTTGACTCAGCACTCCTTCCAAAATAGAATTAAACAAAATGTCTTCAAATTCCAAAGATGTGTACATCACAAGAGGGTTATTTTGTCTGACTCCACATGCTCTCAGCTAATGTGAAGCCAAGGTGAGATGCTATTGTGACAGATAACAGCTTCAGAGAACTGTTCAAAATGCTATCTATCATTTAAAGATTCAGACAAAGACAACAACATTTGGAGAAGACAAAGCCCCTGGCTTGTCAAGGAACTCAAGCAACTGAAGGGTGAACCATAATTACACATTTTCAACAGCAAAGCAAATAAGGGCACTTACGCATGTCACCAAAGGCTCCCTTTGTCACTTTGGTGGCACGTAACACCACCACAGTAAACTTGTGGGAATACTGGTGCTCCACCTAGAAATAAAACGATAGTAAACTTAAAATTAGCTTCCATTATAGAATCTCATTGTTTCTTTGAGACTAATTAAAAATATTCCACTTGAAAAGAAATAACATGCATACCAGAAACATTCTTTGATCCAAAGGCTTCTCCTTTTTTGACTGTCTTCTCTCCCACCACAGAATCATTGAGAAGTTTAGAGCATGCTTTAAAATGTCACTACACCTGAACTATTATCACTTCTTTGCTGTCAGGTTTACCAAGCACTTGGGAAAAAATGTAAATTAGGGCGGCAAGTATTCCAGGAGCACAATCAGGCTTTGTATTGGTTGACTAGGAAGCCCTGGTTTACAAAGGTGAACTCAGACCAGCTTGTTTTGGTTTTGTTTTTATTGTTGCTGTTCAATGACTCAATCAATTAACACTCTTTTTCTGCATGACAGTTCCAGGAGTTTTCAAAACCCTCTGGACACAAGACAATAACCAGCAAACTACACACATTAATTGTATTCCATTTGTTATAAATAATATGCAACAATGTTAGAAGTTTCTATTAGCCTAATAGTTTGCATACACATAATAAGTATCAACAGGTGGAAGACTAAAACACTTTACCTAAATGGAAATTAGTTATCAAACAATGCTGTTCACTAAAACAGAATGGGAAAGCAGGAACTCACAAAGTTCTCAGAGCAACTGAAAAGATTACAAAGTCTTTAGCTTTATCAAGCATTTTTTATTTCAATCTTAAGAGAGGCCACCTCACTTAATTTTATTAGGCTTGCTTAACTGGCTAAAAAGTCCATAATGAATTAAAAAGATGCTAACATACTAACAACTCACTGAGAAGTGAGTAATGACAATCTAAAAGCAGGGAGGCAGAAAAAAATTGTCAAAAGTATAGATATATTCATAAGGATAAGCAGTAGTATGATGTAAGGGGAAAAATAGCACTCAATAGTTTCAGAAGAAATCATTCTTTATTAGTAAATAATATTCAGATTTATAAGAGCATCAAAGAAGAGATGAAGTCATGGATAATGAGCATACCTTGTTTAAATAGACAGAGAAGAATGAAAATCCTTCAAGATGATGCTATTCAACTTTATTTTCAAAAAGAAATGTCTTCAACATCCAAAACAGTTCTCAGTAGACAAAATTGTATTATATATAAATAAAATTATTAATCATGAAAAAATATACATGCTTTCTAAAAAAGTGTATTGCCTTTCACTATAACCAAAAACCACACATGCATCCCTATTACCAAAAAAAGCAGGTTTATAAGCAATGATAATAACTTTGAATAATTGCTATCTAAAACTACAATCTCCACAAGTTTAATCCATTAAGATACATGTTTTCTATGTAGACCTCATCTATATTTTATGTTCAATATGCCTGGTTAAAAATATGCCAAATATAAATAATGGGCCAGGCTGCAAGGGGTGAAAAGTGCTTTGAATATTTATATTAACCATCAAATCTTCTGAACCATTGAGGTAATATATAACACAACGAAGCCTCCCATGATAGCTGGTATAGAGGAGCAAAAATAAGATCGCATCAGACTTTTCCTCAGAAATCATGTAAACAAGAAGAGAGTGTAGTGAAATATTTAAAATGTTGAGAGAAAAAAAGTATAGAATTCTGTATACTATGAAATTATCCTTCAAAAGTGAAGGAGAAAAAGAATTTGTCAGACAGACAAAAATTGAGGGAATTTGTTGCCATTAGACCTACCTTGAAAGAAATGGTAAAAGATGTTCTTGAGAGGAAAAAGAAAATGTTATAGATCAGAAACTCAGATACTCAGATCTACATAAAGAAAATAAGAGCATCGAAGAAGAAAGAAGTGAAGTCAAAAAATTATAAAAGTATTATTTTTCTTATTCTTAGTTGATCTAACAGATAAGTTTGTTCAAAATAATATTAATAGCAACATTGTATATTTATGTACATACATACATATATATGCTTATATATAAGTGAAATGAATGACAGTAAAAATACAAGGGATGAGAGGGAGAATTTAGAAATATTTTGTTATTATATGATTCTTGCAGTACCTGTGAAGCTGTAGGGTTATCTGAAAGTGGACTCAGATTAGTGGCAAATATATATTTCAAATTCTATGGCAACCACTAAGAAGAAAATGTAAAAAAAAAGAAATATAATTGGCATGCTAAGGAGAAAATATAGAATATATTCAATGAATGGGTAATTAAAAATGACAAAAGAGATAAAAAGTGTATAAAACAAAATAGGAACAAGAAACAATGACAGAGAATACAAAGCAGTAACAAATATGATAGATATTAACCCAGCTATATCAAAAATCACTTTGAACATCAATTGGTCTAAATACACCAATTAAAAGACAGAGATTGTCAGAGTGGATCAAAAAACAAGACTCACCTATATGCTACCTACCAGAAACTCACTTTAAAAGCAAAGACACATATGGATTAAAAGTAAGGAGATGAAGAAAGATATATGAGGCTAAAATTAACCAAAAGAAAGTTGAAGTAACTATCTTAATTTCATACAGAGCAGATGTCAAGGCAAGGAAAATTATCAGGGATTAAAAGGAATATTACACATAATAAAGGGGTAAAATCTCCAAGAAAATATAACAATCCTTAACATGTATATGCCAAACAATAAATCATCAATATACATAAGGCAAAAACTGATACCACTTCAAGGACAAATAGATGAATCTGCTATTGCACTTGAAGATTTTAACACCCCTCTAGCAGAAATGGACAGATCCAACAGGCAGAAAATCAGTAAAGACATAGTTGAACTCAACAGCGCCATCAATCAACATCTATAGCATAACAATAACGGACATCTATATACTACTTCATGCAAAAACAGAATAATACAAAATCTTCTCAAGCTCACATGGAGCATTCATCAAGATATACCACATTTTGGGCCATAAAACATATCTTTACAGATTTTTAAAAATATAAATCATACAAAGTCTGCTTAAACTAGAAATCAATAACCAAAAACAATTAGAAAATTCCCGAATATGTAAAGATTAAACAATACACTTCTAAACAATACATGGGTCAAAGAAGGAAGTCTCAGGAGAAATTTGAAAATATTTGTAACTAAATGAAAATACAACATATCAAAATTTGTAGTATGCAGTAAAAGCAGTGTTTAGTGGGACATTTATAGAATTAGATGCATATATTAGAAAAGAGAGATCTAAAATCAATCATCTAAGCTTTTACCTTAGGAAACTAGAAAAAGAAGAGCAAATTAAATCCAAGGTAAGCAGAAGAAAAATAGTAAAAATTGGAGCAGAAATCGATAAAATTAGAAACAGAACATAAATAGAGAAAATCAATGAAATCAAAAGTCAGTTCTTTAAAGAAAATCAATAAAATCGATAAGTCTCTAGTAAGGCTAACTAAGAACAAAAGAAAAAAGAAACAAACTATAAATATCAGATATGAAATAGGGGACATCATTACAGATTCCATGGATACTAAAAGGATAATAAAAAAAAACTATGAATAATTATATGCCCACAAAATTGATAACCTAAATGAAATAGACCAATTCCTTGAAAGTCACACTCTACCAAAACTCATACAAGAAGAAATAAACAATCTGAATAGGCCCAAATCTAGTAAAGAAATTGAGTCAATAATTAATAACCTTCCAAAACCAAAAACACTAGATTCACAAGGGTTCACTGATAAATTTTATCACAAATTTAAGGAAAAATAATATAAATTCTATACAATCTCTTCCAGAATATAGAAGCTGAGGAAATATTTCCTAACTCATGTAGGAGGCCACCATTACGCTAATTCCAAAACCAAACAAAGAAAACTACAAACCAATGTCTCTCATGAACATAGGTGCAAAAGTACTTAACAAAATATTAGCAAATTGAGCCCCATAAAATATAAAAGAATTATATAGCATGACCAAGTGATATTTATTCCAGTTATGCAAGGATGGTTCAACATTCAGAAGTCAATTATTATAATCCATCGGATCAACAAGCTAAAGAAGAAAAATGAGATGATAATATCAACAATTCAAAAAAGTATTTGACCAAATCCAATACCCACTCATGATAAAAACTTTCAGCAAGCTATGAATAGAAGAGAACTCCCTCAACTTGATGAAGAACATCTACAATAAGCCTACGGTTAATGTCATACTTAATGGAGAGAAACAAGAAGCTTTCCTGCAAAGATCAGGAACAAGGCAAGGATGTTCCCTCTCAACTCCTTTTCAACATTGTCCTGGAAGTCTAATGCCATAAGACAAACAAGGGAAATGAAAGGAATACAGACTGGTAAAGAAGAAATAAAACTTGATTCATAGATGACATGATTGTCTATATAGAAAACTCAATAAAATCAATTATTAAAAAAACTCTTGGAACTGATAAAAGATTATAGCAAGGTTGTAGGAGATAAAGTTAATATACAAAAGTCAGTTGCTTTACTATATCCGAGATTTAAAAATGGAATTTCAAATTAGACAACACAATACCATTTACATTAGCACCCCCAAAATGAAATACTTAGTTATAAATCTAACAAAGTATGCACAAGATTTATATGAGAAAAACTACAAATCTCAGATGAAAGAAATTAAAGAAGAACTAAATAAATGGAGAGATATTCTGCCACTAAAGAGACCTTCTCCATAATAATTATTATTAATATATTATATATAATGATGTTTCCCTCCCCAAATTATCTATATTCTTTTTCCATATCCTAGAACTTCTACTATCACATGGATTTCCAAATACCTAAAAACTTCCTTGTAACATAAAAATTATGAGCAATATTTTTATCTTTTATTTAATACTTGATTTTTAGACTTGCTGCAAAGCCAAATGTTTAATAATATCTATAAAAAGATGATATTGTTATTATTATTATATAAGGACTTATTGATTGTGAATATGTTATACATTCTACTAGATGCAAACTCTCATTTAATCTTCCCAATAATCCTATAAAATAGGTGTTATTCCTTCTGGGGGATGGGCACACTTATAACTTTGACTCAAAACAGTACAAATGCAATTTATGTAACCAAAATGTTTATACCCCTGTAATATTCTAAAATAAAAAAACTCGAAGAATAAAATAGGTGTTATTATTATTTATATTTATAAATGAGGAAAATGAAAATTTGAGAGGCCAAATAATTTCCCAGTAACTCATAGAGAGTAAATAGTAAACTTTAATTACAATCCAGTTTTGTTGTCCCAGTGCCTTTACTCTTTATACAATCTGTTCTTCACACAGAGAATAATAATATAATACCAATATCAATAAATTTAATGGTAATAAAGGCTATTTCTGTTTATTGTAGAGTATAGATAGTTACAATCTAGTCTATCTATGATATCTATAGTTGATTTAAAGGTTTTCTAGTAATTGGGTTATTTTCTCTACACCTTTTCACCTCTCTTTATTAGTTGGCCTTTATTTTCATCAGTTTCAATTCTGATTAAACCATGGTGACTAAAGTACTCTTGTACTGCTCACAGAAATAAGAATACATTGATCAATTTCTTGATTTTTACCTTAGTTTTGGAAGCATAAGCATTCAGATCATCTGTAAATTATTCTCAACTCAAAAATGTCAAAATTTGTGCCCATCTCTTCCTAAGAGCTATAAAACTTAATAAAAGAATCTTTATAAAGTAAGTACATATTCTTGGAAAAAGATGTTCTGTTTCAATAAATGATTATCCAAATAGTCCTTTGAAAATCCTTTGCCATGATTCCTGGGGCCAATACCAGACTGGGCTAGGTTCCAACTTGGACAGGAGACTTTTGATTATGTCTTAGGTATAGTGCCAGAGGAAATGATATTATTGAATCCACAACCAGTGTTCTCCAGGGGAAACTAATGACTCAGGACAATGCTAGTTAGTAGCTGGCAGAAAGAGATGTCATATTTCAACTGAGATGTCAAATTCAAATTCAATCTACTGACTTAGTCACCAATATTAAGCCTTGACTTTAGGTCTTGAGTTACTCTACTTTGAGTGTCTTTTTCACCCATAATCTTTTCCATAGTGAAAACCAAGACTCTTTTTCTTTTCACAATTATAATTTCCCAATCATTAGGAAAACAGCTACTGTTAAATTCATTCTCAAGGATTATATTGATTTCTGTGAGTAAAATGACTGGCATTGAAAAAAGAACCAGTTTCTACCAAATCGATTTGATGATTTTCCCAATCTTTATAAAATTCTCCTGTTACATGACAAGAACCAACAAAACATTCCTAAAAGAAGTCTGATGGAAAAGAAAGTAGATTCTGTATGCAAATAGCTTTTCTCTGTTTAAGCTAATTTTGCCTAACTTTAACCCAAACTAAAAAACTGGTAGTATGATGAAGACTACCAAATCTTCTTACTGAACTCAGAGATTGTGATCAACACAATCAGCATAAGGCAGTTTAAAACGTCTCAAAAATGATTTTAAAAATATTGCTGCACTGATGTCATTCATAAATCATGATTTTTTTTCAATAAGATACTTATTTTTAGTTTGACTTCCTGGTATGAAGTTTCATTCTAATACAATTCAGAAGCACAGACATTGCGCTGTTATTCCCCCACATTTTTTAAGAATGATCAGCATTATCTATTCATAGTTTATAGGGCTACCTAACCTTGCTTTAAGAATTCTCAGTTATGAGTTGGTCATGTGCACAAATTATCCTAATATTCTAATACCCAATTTGGCAACAGAATCTTGTTAGCTCTAGCAGTCACCGTTAAAAGAAAATCATATTCAGAAATATGACTTGAGATTCTTATCCCTTTTAGTAGGAAATTTTCTTCTTGTACAATATGTATATAAATCAAATTTGGCAACATATTGTATTATATATGTGTATATCTTTAAAATTAAAGTAAATATAGAGTATATTTTCACTGCAGTGAGAAGATATGGGAAGATTTTAAGTTCTATTTGAATCAAGATTACAGGAACTGATATCCAGAATATATACAGAACTAGAACAACTCAATAGCAAAAAATAATAATAATCTGATTTTAAAAAGGAGAAAAGATCTGAATAGATATTTCTCAAAAGAAGACATATAAATGGCCAGCAAATATATGAAAAAGTGCTTACCATCATTAGGGAAATGCAAATCAAAACCACAATGAGATGTCACCTTATCCCAATTAGAATGGCTATTATCAAAAATACAGAAAATAGCAAATGGACATGGAGAAAGAGGAACACTTATACATTGTTGATATAAATGTAAATTAGGACAGCCATTATGGAAAACAGTAAGGAGATTCTTCAAAAAATTAAAAATAGTACTACCATATGATCCAGCAATTCCACTACTGGGTATATATCCAAAGGAAATGAAATTAATATGTTGAGGAGATAATGCACTTCCATCTTTATTGCAGCACCATTCACAATAGCCAAGAATTGGAATCAACCTAAGTGTTTATTAATGGATGAATCAATAAAGAAAAGTTTTCATTTCACTAAATGAAAAATTTAAGGCTGAATACCATTCAGCCATAAAAAAAAAGAATGAAATCCTCTCATTTGTGGCAACATGGATGAACCTGAAGGACATTATGTCAAGTGAAATAAGCCAGGCAGAGAAAGATAAATGTCACATTATCTCACTCATATGTGTGATCTAAACAAGCTGATCTCATAGAAGTAGAGAGTAGAATAGTGTTTACCAGAGGCTGGGGAAGGTAGAGAAGAGGTGGAGATGGGGAGATTGGTCATTGGGTACAAAGTTACCGTCAGAAAGGAGGAATAAGTTGTGGTGTTCTATCACACAATAGGGTGACTATAGTTAATGATATTATATTGTATATTTCCAAATAGCTAGTAGAGAGGATTTTGAATGTTCTCACCACAAAGAAATGATAATGTATAGGTGATGGATATGCTAAATACCTTGATTTAATTATTACACAATGTATACATGTATCAAAACATCACACTGTACCCCATAAATATGTACAATTACTATGTGTCAATTAAAAACAATATTTTAAAAAGTGAGATATCCATAAAAAAAAAAAAAGTATAGACACTGCTCCAGCAGTGACAACCAGAAAATATTTGATGGTTATAGCTTGGTTCTAAAATATTTAATGACATATTCACCATAAATTTATCCTCAAGATACTTAAAATGAAACAATCACTAGCAATCTCTAGCACCTGAACTGTAATAGTGATTGTAGTCCAATGGTAATTAAATAGCCATAACATCACAAAAAAGTTTGAATGCCAGTCTTTTCCTACCTCAATACTCCTGAAAAAAATCTATACTCTCCTGGAGTAACAATGGCTGAGGGAAGAACAGGTGCACCTTCACCTTCCTAGAGGCGCTCATTTGAACACATGAAGTAGCATGTGCAATTTGAAACGTTTTCCCACAGTCTTAAAGACACTTTGGGGAGCAATCATATTTATTTGGCTTAGAATTACTGGCCTAGATGATATATCATATTCCTTCAGATCTAAGATGTCTTCGCACTGGTGATTTTCAGATATGAACCTTACAACTAGTAGAACCAACTGACTCATAAATATGGAAATGCTTACAGACGCCATTTTGGATATTTTATCCCTATTTAAGGGACTTCTTAAAAACCTCTTTGCCTCACTTGTTCTTTTCATTAAGCACTAAATGAAAGGTTTATAACTGAAAAACACAATTATAAGTCAGAAGGGCACTTACAATAATGTACCTTACATTTTCTATCTCAGTTTTCTGCCTTGGCTTCTCTATCTGTAAAATAGCAACCATAATATTACCAGCTTCATAAGATTTTTCTGTGAATTACATGACTATATATAAAAAACTAAGAACATTTCTCCTAGTTTCAGGAGGTGGAACAAAAAAGGACTAAGAACAGAAAAGCAAGGGTTTCAATATTTTTGTTATAATCATTATTATTTCTATTATTATGTCATATAATAGAATATAATATTATATAATTATATATAAATTAATATGTATATTAATATTAATAATATAATATTAGTAGCATAACATAATTATAATATAGTAATATTAGCATTACTTTACTTATGTAAAATAATATACATTATAGCAAGTAAAATGAGGTTTTTCTTACTGTCACCACACAGCCTTTGGCAGTGAGCAATCCTTCCTTTATTCATCTCATATAACTGAGCAGTGAAGATCCACACTCCAGATGTAGGAAGAACTGCCACTGGTGAAAGATCCAACAGTCTGGCCAATGACATAGGATTTCTCAGGGGTCCCCAGACAGAGATCCAGACTGCACCCCGTTAGGACTTCACATAAAGCGATACTGAATGTCACTTTTGGGGCATGACCTTATCATCTGTGGGAATCTTTTAAAATGGGCCGATCATCTACCTTCTTAAGATTATCCTGAGACACCACTGTCTGAGTGTTTAAAAAGTCACTGGGGAATTCCATTTGTGATAATAACAGACTAAACAACCTGGGTGACCACCTCCCACTGAAAATAACTAAAAACTGGATAAAGCTTTAAAACATTAACATTTTCCTGAAAGTAACAAAGAGCTAACAAGATAGGAAAGCATCTACTACCAGGACAGAGAGCAGCGATCAAGGGGAGCACAACAGCCCAGAGAGGTAAACTCTGCGTTGCCACGGGGGCGTGTGCTGACCCAGCAGGGGCGGGCAGTCTTGAGAGATTATGAGTGTTGTAAGGCTGAGGACCCTTGTAAACCACGCTCGTGTTTTCAGCTGAAAACTCCAGAGACTGCAACACAGGAATAAGTGCAAACAGCCCTTCCATGGCCTGGTGGCCCATTTTACTGTAATCCGAGCTGCTCAGAAAACAACCAACCTGCAACTGGGATTACATTTGTCCTAAACTGCTACTTTCTCCAGAGGCCTGACAGAAGCAAATTAAGTTCTCTCTAAAAGATTGTTTCTATTTTTCATTATAATATTCAGCACAAAATGAAAGATAACTGGGAACCTAAGGAGGCAGGACACCAAGACAGCAAACCAGCAGAATTAACCAACAGCCACAAAAACAAACCCATCCACAAACCAGCTACAATGTTCAAGAAAACGGAAGTCAGGTTGAAATGCGACTATATGGAACTGCAAACTACAAAAAATAGCTGAGAAGATTTTTTAAAGAACCAAATGGAAATTTGAGAACTGAAAGAGAAACTTGGGGACCTTCTAGGGACTTCTGATCTATGTTCTGTGGCAAAGGAGCAGAAACACGAACATAACTTTAAATTTGTGCACTTTTGCCTCCAAAGAGAGGCTCATGGCAGGGCATGGCTGGTATCGAGGAAAGGTCAGAAGCTCATCACAAGCTGTGATGATTAATTTTATGCATCAACCTGAGTGGGCCATGTGTGTCTGGGAGACAGTTTCCAAATGAATCTGTGGGCAGGGTAAAGTAGATCGCCCTGCTCAATGTGGCCACGCATCAGCCAATCTGTTGAGGGCCTGAAATGAACAAAAGGCAGAAGGAGAAAGTCACTCCCTTTTTCCTGCCTCACTGTTTGAGCTGGGCTATCTCGTCTCATCTCCTCTTGCCCTTGGACTGGGAATTACACCATCAGCTCCCCTGGTGCTCAGGCCTTCAGGCTAAGACCGAATTGCATTACCAGCTCTACTGGTTCTCCAGCTCAAGACAGCAGACTCTGGGACTTCTCAGCTTCCATAGTCGTGTGAGCCAACTCCTCATAATTCATTCACTCATTCACATCTCCTGCTGGTTCTGTTTCTCTGGAAAACCCTAATATGCTAGCCTTCCCCTTCTTCACTTTTCTAGATTTTGTTAGTGCTCACAAAAATTGAACTATTTGCAATAAAACTCATTATCAACTCATGCACAGTGCTGTGCTTTTGTAATAAGTTTCCTCACTTTTATATTTCTGATGTCCCAGTAGTAGCATATCAGTTTCTGACTTTTCTGAAAATATCTTACTTTATTAAGTTTCAAAAGAATAATGTTGTACACATAACAATTTATTATTTTTAAAAGGTCTGTGAGGCAGATACACCAGGCATCATTCATACCTTGTGTTCCAGATGAGGCAGCTAAAACTCAAGAGTCCATGTGTTTATGACCACGTACCTGGTAAGACTAGAACTGCCCCTAGAACACTAGCTCTTTGATTACTTCTGCAGTGGTGTTTTTCCTATGTTACTATAATAATCTGAAATAATAGCTTTCTACATTTTTGGTAAAATTTCCAGTCATTCTACAATGATATTTTTTAAAAGCCCTTGTATTTTAGTAGGAAATAATGCTGGCCTATTCATGTGGTTGACTGTGGCTATGTGAAGAAAACCCCTTTAGTTTCTGTGAACATGGGCAGTGGACCCCCACTGCTCATAGATGGAAGAAAGAGGGGTGGATTTTTTTTTTTAGTTAAAAGATATGACTCATATTTTTGGAGTAAAAAGATGGAAATTTGTATAACTATCTTATATTTGACCTCTCCTTATAAAGTTGATTCCTCCTTGGTGAAAAAAAAAACAACTTCAGTGAATTCTGAAGGCACAAATATGCTTACGGTGGAAATGTACCTCCCAACAACTCAAGACATGGGGGAACTAAATTCTGTCACATATTTATCACTCTATTTTCTATCACCTTCTTAAAAGATTGAAAGCAAAAGAGCTTGCTGGCTGCAGGTTGCTGCATCAGCCCACAGGATTCCCTAACATGTTCCTGCATCACAGGCGTGGTGAAAATGAGCCCAGAGTTCTGTGCCGGGAGGCAGCCAAAACTACGCTAGCCTGCTTGGCACCATCTGCTCATTACTAGTGAGCTGGCTTGATCTCCCCCATCGTTCCTTATTACTAATATTATTCTGTGTTGAGTGTGTCCACTTATGTATTTGAAAAATAAACCAGGGCAGGAATTTTGTCATTAAGCAATTCACACACATACATGTGCATCCACAGTTATTTTTTTTATATACACACAGCAAGAACAAGAATGATGAAAACAACTACAAAGCTTTTAGGATCTCATCATTTAAAAGTGCTAAAAATCAGAATACTCATTGAGTGTCTAAGTCTGATATTGGAGAAGGTAAAGAAAAATGTGATAAAAAATGTGTGGAGTTTTTCATGCTTTATCAGATTAAAATGTTACATAAGTACTTAGTTTAGCCTAAATATTTTGCTGTAGTTAACAAAATTCGCAAGAAAAGGTGCCAGTTCTGAGGCTTAAGATATCCAGTCTGATTTTTTAAATAAACTCTGCTGTGTTAAAAGAAGAAATTGAATGGCCAGTTCATGGGTCATCTGACAAGGGACGCCGTGGGGCACACAGCAGTCAGTGATAAGGCCTGATCAGATCAGGCAGGACAGTGGTGGTCATTCCAAACAACAATGTCCTTTGACATGTATTATGTTGCAACCATACTGAACTTTTTTGTTTCCTTAAATCATGTACTTTCTCACTTGCAGACCACTTCATAGAAGCTTTTTCCCCCTCTAATCCAGAAAAGTAATTTTTTCTTTCTTGACCTGAGTAACTCCAACCAAATCTTAAGGTCTATGCTTACTTGTCATTTCCTCTAAGAATTCTTCCCAGAAGGATTCCTATTATTGATTATTCCTGTCGCATACTCCCAGAGTAATCTTCATTTTCTCTTATCAGAGCCCTCACATTATGGGCTTGCATTATTTTACATTATGGTGATTATTATAAATAAATTATTCATCTTTTCTGCTAGACATAAGCTCAACCAAGTCAGGGACTCTGTTTGATTCACCTTCGTATCACCAGTGCCTGTCGACAACAAGTGGTGCACAGTGGCTTTCAATAAATAGTGATAAGTGCTCAATAAAAAATTGAAATAGATTTAGAGGTAGAATGAATTGAAAGCCTAAATGTCCTTATCTTCATTCTTCTCAGTTCCAAATGTCAGACTCCACGAACACTTTGATTAAATTCTCTGAGAGTTATAGAAACTACCCACCTCTCTTGAGGTGATGGGGTGAGAAATAAAAGATTAATATGTGCATAAGATATAGAAACAGTTCATTCATTTGAAAAAGCAATTTAAAAGAACCTAACTTCCTTTTTATTTCATCTGTAGAAATCCATAATTGTGAAAGGAAAACAAGATATTGGTTCAGAAAATGAAGATTATCTAATAAGATGTTTTTTAAAAAACCTGATTATATGCTTTTTACAAGGAGCACATTTTAAATATAAGGAAAATGTAGGTTAAGAGTAAAAGGATACATGCACTAACCAAAGAAACTGGAAGGGGTTATATTAATAAAAAACAAAATAAAATTTTAAGCAAAGTTATTATAGATAAAAACAGACCTATCATAACGATAAAACATTAATTCAACAGAAATATATACAATTTGAAATTTGTACCTAATAACATAACTTCAAAATTCATGAAACAAAAGTTGAATATGGAACATATGATTGCATATGTAACATTTAGCAAAATAGATAAGACCATAACCATTTATAAATATATTACAAACAACAAGAAATGATACAGAGTATATTTTCAGAACATGGTGGAATTTAGATTAAATATCTATAACAAAGACAACTAAAAAAATTACCAAGTGTTTGAAAAATAAGTAACACATACCTATGTAACCCATGCACCAAGAATAAATCAGAGTAAAAGTCAAAAAATATTTTAACTAAGTAATTATGAAAATATGACATTCTCAAATGTATGGGATACACCTAAAGCACGTAGTCTATAATCAGTAGAGCTGGAAAGATAAATAAATATTTACAGATTAAAAAGGAATAATTAAAACTGGCATTATTTACAGATAACAGGAATGTTTTAATTAAAAATCCAAAATAATCTACAAAAAAACTATTAGAATTAATAGAAATTCAGCAAGATGTGTCCTGTGATGGGTATTTCCATATAAATTGTATTTCCATATAAATGGAGCAACTAATTGGAAAATGAAATTTATAAACACTTTTATAATTACATTAAAACATCAAATATCAAGAAATATATATAGAGAGAGATTTCTTACTGAAAACTACAATAAATTATTAGGAGAATTAAAGATGATTTACGTAACATTTAGTTTTGGATTAGATTCATGAGCTGTTAATGGATTAGAAGACTCAACATTGTTATCACGTCATCTCTCCCCTAATTAACCTATAGAATCATTACAATACCAATCAAAATCTCGGCAGTTTTGTGTTTTTGTGTGTATGTCTGAAATGTGTGCACATTGAAAAACTGATTCCAAAATTTATATGGAAATGCAAAAGATTAAAAATAGCAAAGATAATCTTAAAGAAGAAAAAATTGAAGAATTTACATTACTATATGTAAAGTCACATTTTAAAGCTACAGAAATTAGGATAGATTGATATTGATGAAAACATAGACTATTATTAAACCAATAGAACAGAATAGACATGAAATCACACATATATCCTTGCCTGAGTTACAGCAAATCACCATTGCCATTCAAGGAACATATGATAGTTTATGAGTAAACTAGATAAATAGTTTGTGGTAAATTTGAATAATGAAATACCACATGGCAAAGTAAAAATGTGAAATTCTGCTACTCACAACAACATGAATGAATCTCATATAGACAATGTTGAATGCAGACATTTCATTTATATTAAGCTCAAAACAAGCAAAACTTACCCATGATAATTGAGGTAAAATATTGGTTACCTTTGGAGAGATTTATTGACCGGGTATTTTTATCTGGATGATAGTTTCATATGTAAAAATCCATCAAGTTTAACAATTAAGATTTATGCAAGTTGTGTATGTTATGCCTCAATTTTTAAAACATAGAAAAACAGAAAGAGAAGCTTGCAAAAGAAAACTGGGAGGTAACCAACAAGAAAACAGAAGAAACACAACCAGAAAAATCTGAGCAGAGTTTCACCGAAGACAGAAATGACCGGCACAGTGGGCTAGAAGGGATGGAACTAAAGAGTCCACTGGATTTAGCACCAAAGAAGCCACTGATTAGACCTTTTTGTGAAGTGAAAGGGCAGAGACCAGTTCAATGATTCAAGTTGTGAATGGAGGAGAACAGGACACTACAAAGAATTGTAATTTTTAAACCTTACTATCTGGGCAGGGCACGGAAGAGGATGGTGGCTAGAAAAGGATGCAAGGCAAAAGAGCAGTGTTCCATTTTAAGTAGAAATGAGGCTGTGGATTATTCCTTAATATCCATAAAACCTATTTCTAGTTCATAGAAACCTAACTGGGTCTCAAGTGTTGAGTTCAGTAGGGAAATCTCTCCTCTGTTTTTTGATCAAAAGAGAGAATGTATATTTCCAATGCAGTCTGGAAAATTCCATGCTACAATTTCAATTATTTAACTCTTTACTAAAAACTAATGTGTAAAGAGTCTACTTAAACATATCTAACAAAGGGAAAGTTGACAGAATTAATTACCCTGGAAATGCAGACCAAAATATAACCTTGAAGTCGGAAATTTTTTTATCTTTTATTCTTCTCTCAACCAAGTCATGTGAAGGGTATAAACCATGCAGGCTAATAACTACTGAGTGATAACTACGTTTTAATTGTTCCATGAAAGTTCATTTTTGTTACAGATGTTTTGGAATTTTTTCCCTCCAAATCCCTTTTCTGGAAACTTACAGTAATTTAAAAAAAGAGATGAATTAGTTTTATTATGTACCGTAGCCTATATGTGCCATATTAAGTGCATATGAGTTTAATAACAAATCCAGGGATTGTCACAGAGTTTCACTTTACTACAAACACCCGTAATACACAGAAACACATATTCCCCACTCCCAGAAAGAATCCATAAACAGTAAATGACTTACTATAATGTGCTGATAAGGATCTATAAATGACATTTTGGTTTCAATTACAGGAAGTCTTTTCACACTTCAAAGATCTTCTCTGGCACTCTAGCTTCTTTAAAACCTAAAAAATAAACAATCACTATTGTTAAGCTTCCTCTTGTATGCAGTTCCAGGATTTAAGTGGTGATGAGTATGCTTGGGACTTAGGAAGTAAAAGTCTACCCAAGGGAGCAAGATGGATTGAGTTCCCCAACTGTGTATATTAACGGGCATCACACATAACTTAGGGAAAAGGTAAGTATATTTTGACAATACTGTTTAATTTCCGTATTTATTTGTTCAAATTTATTCTGTGAGTTATTATTAGGAAACTGCAAAGTGTGTTTTTCTTTTTGTCATTTGCCAAGTATTTTATGAGAAACACATTGAAATTACGGAAAATTTAAATTATTTTGTACTGTTTATAAGTAAAAAGTCACATGTCATTGTTTTCTCAGTTGGGTCAGCATTACACAAATTCACAATAAGAAAAGAAGATTTTTCACCTTAGCTATTTGTTGAGAATTTTAAAAATACATTCATGCTGAATTTGAACTTTGGTAATGACATTTTAAAAGAAATGTTTGTTCATTCTAAGATACCAGTTTACTTTAGAAGCAGTTAAATGAAAATATTTTAATGGAAAAACACTCTCTATTCTTTCCTTTTCTCTTCTACAATTACACCATTTTACTTAAAAATTTTTAGAAAAGAAACCTCTTCAATGAACACCCTTGTTATTTCATCATATATTTTTTCCTTGAGACTTTATAATACAACACACACATATTTCAGCATTCTATAAGTCACATCTACTTTGGAAAATCATTTCAAATATCTTTAATATTTATATTTAATATGTAACTTCTAAAATGTTTTTATTTCAGAATAAATCAAATATGTTTTAAAGTTTTAAATGATTCTTTCTTTTTAAACATCACCTTTTAAAAAAACTTATAAAAATGACTCATGTTCATTGTCACCAACACAATTGCTGATCTGAATAAAGTATAATCACCATTTTCATTTTGATATATATCTTTCCAGGCTCTTTCAATGCATATTTATGTATTTAGAGTAAAAGGGAAAAAGAGAAGTTGAATTTGGGGGTTTTTCTTTTTACAAAAATGGAATCTCCTGATATGCCCTTGTTTTGTTTTTTTTGACTCATTCATCATTTTTCAGTGTGAAAAACAGAAAGCAATATTACAAGAAAGTTAAAAATCACCTATAGTCCCTTATTTGTAAATTATAGAAAATAGATTCTCCTCTTTTCTTCATTCTAGCCCATCAATCATTATTTTTACCAGGAAGGAAAAATAGTTATTTTTAAAGTAAAACATTTATTTATTTCAATAACTTACTTCTGAAGCTCTAAGGCATGATTATTTTTATC
Source organism: Cheirogaleus medius (assembly GCA_008086735.1). Lineage (NCBI taxonomy): Eukaryota > Metazoa > Chordata > Mammalia > Primates > Cheirogaleidae > Cheirogaleus > Cheirogaleus medius. Next base: position 23,230,857 of record VBSM01002937.1, on the reverse strand, counting down.
TTCTCATCATGAATTTTCATTAGGCTGAAAATTTATACAGCTTTTTAAATCAAGATGAGACCAAACCATCATTCTGATTTTATCGTAATTTAAAGTACGATAGTTTTTGTTTTGCATTTACTCATTTTAAACCTAATAGAAAAGTTTGCTGCTGATAACATTAGCCAATTATCATGTGCTTCAGTGCTATGGTTTGAATGTTTGTCCCCTCTAAAACTCATGTTGAAGTTCAACTGCCCATATAATGGCATTGGGAGGTAGGGTCTTTAAGAGGTGGTTAGGCCATGGGGGTTTAATGCCTTTATAAACAGAGCTCATGGGAATGGGTTCTCTCTTTTGGCCCTTCCACCTTCCGCCATATTTTGGATCCAACCTTGCTCCTCTCTGGACGATGGCTATCTTGGAAGAAAAGAATGGCCTCACCAGACAACAAACCTGCCAGCACCTTGACCTTAGACTTCCCAGCTTCCAGACTGTGAGCTAACAAATTTTTGTTCTTTATAAGTTACCCATTTTGTGGTATTCGCTATGGCAGCACAAAACAGACTAACACACTCAGCTATCACATTTCTGGTTGGATCTGCCTGTTACAGTCAGTAACTTTTAGGTTTTTATTCCAACATCATCTTTCCAGTTAAGCCTTCCCTGACCATATTATTTAGAATTGGTAGAAACCCTGCTTTCCTGTTTTATGGCCACTTAACATCTACTATGTAGTTATTGTTGTGTTTGTCTGTCTCTCCTCCCTTCTTCATTAGAATAGAAACTTCATGAAGGCAGATTTTTTGTGTGTTTTATTCTTTATGAAATCCCCATTCCCATCCCCTATGTAGGCACACATGGGCATTTAATACATATTTGTTAAATGAATTAATAAGTGAATGAATAAATGAGAGAATATATTTATACAAGGGACAATTTTCAAGCCCACTAAAGCATTTTAATCAAGTCAAGAAAAGTTCACTTTCCATTTATCCATAAATTGTATTATCCTCACCTCTAGCTATCTCTTCTACACCATCTTACTCTATTAATTAATACTGACATGAGTTTCTCTTTTCCCTCTTATTATTTTTTCCTAATTATCTACATGTTACACACATCATAAAAACATGATTATCCCTTTACTACTATACTATATAGTGCCTTTGATTAGGCTCTAAGTACTTGTGAAACTACATTTTTATGTTGAAGAAATGACATAATAAAAAGACACAGACAAAACTACAATAGAGTAACTTGTGACTCTGTTATTTGTATTTGAATTTATGATATAAGAAATATATATCTATATCAGGTGGTATGATCCTAACTATTTAGTACTTCTCAGCATTTTCTGAGCTGTTTCTATTTATATCTCATTTAAAATGACCAGCAATGACTTAATCTACTGGTATTACTGATGTTTTTATGCTGATTAAATTCAGGGTATGGCTACATCAGTTCCCAAGTCAGAATACAGCTTATACTTTACAGCTGCTGGTGGAATATATTTTTATGGATGATACAGCATAAAAATTCCCCTGTCTCATTCTCACCCTAACCAACCATATTTCCCTTATATCGTTACCCCTCAGAAATGAAGTAATTTCTTAATATAAATCCTTCCAAGCATAGAATAGCCCACATAAAGCTCCTGGGCCCAAGGGCATGAGGCCTTTAAACTGCTGCAGTGGTACTTCCTGAGAGACAGGGCCTCTCTCCAGGAGCTGAAACATCCACGCAGTTGTAGGGCAATGCGAGGTCAGTGCTATCAAGGATTTAATGCCTGAGGGAAAATCATATTATTTTCTTTACTGAAGCAGCATAATTTGGTAAAAATACCATTGGATATGGGATCAGAAAAGCTTTACTCCAAGTTCCAGTTTCACATTATAAGACCCAGGTTACATTCTCATACATTGGAATAGCACTACTGCAAAATGTACCTAACCCATAATAGATACTCAACACATATAAGTTTTCCTCTTAAGATAAGGATTACATAGCTTGATCCCTAATAACATTATATATTTATTTGAAATATGTACTATCTCTTGTGATTATTCTTGCAACTATAGAAAATCAGAAAATTTTGATGAATTTGTCCTTAACAAATTCCTACATTATACCTTGCACGATATAAGGTGTCTAGAAGCAAACGGTGAACCAGACAGGTGTGAGCTATGAAATTTTGTGGTCCTATAGACTTTATACTTGACATTCTCCATAGTGGAACTTCAAAAAGAAGACAGGTAGTTATTAATCATAGTATTATTAATTAATAAAAATATTATTATATAAATATTATATTATTATTATATATGTAATATAATTGTTATATATAATAATTATCATATATTATTAACAATGTAATTATTATTAATCTGGTCATTATTCTCACCGAAGTTTACTGTGTTACAAACAGTAATAATGGCAGTGGCATAGCAGACAAGCATCTGCTGGGTTCTATAACCACTTGATTCACAAACAGTAGCTTCATACAATATTTTCATTCATTCAAAAATGTCTTTCCTGCCTACCTAGTCTCTGCTAGGCACTGGGAATGCAATGGTGAATAAAGCATAGTTCCTGCCTTTAAGAAACAATGAAGCAGTCCAGGAGTGGCAATAAATGCAGCCTAGCCCCATTCTTCATGCACACAGGTTGCTAAAAGAAGCAGCCCTTTCTATGATTAATGTCTCCAGTTGGAAAGGAATCTTGAAACTTACTCTTCTGTGAAAATATTTTCATGAGTTCCTATTCCCTTAGTAAAAAATCAGAAATCCTTAATATGATCTACAACTGTGGATTTTATACCTATTTACTACAAACTAAAGCAAGAAAACCTTTTTGCATCCCAACATTATACACAAATGGATATACACGCACATATGTAAAATATGGAAGCAAGCTTGATGTGATACTTTTACTGAGTACCATGTGCCCTGCTTTTAGTCTATTTCATTTGTTTAAATGCTGTTAGCAGCCCACTGAATTGATGTCATGACCCACTAACAGCAATTTGAAAACTACTGGTCTAAAAGACTGTAAGACTGGATTTCTATTCACATCCTCAGCTCGTCCCACCACTCGTCCTTTTTCATTCCATGCTATAGCCATACTGGTTCTCTTTCCTTCCTTCAAATGTATGAAGCTCTCTCCCACTCAGGGCTGTAACATGCCCCTTCTATTTATCCATTATTCACAAACATTTAAGGCATAACTGCTATGTGTCAAGTATGGTTCCAGGGACCGGAGGGGCAAAGGTGATGAGTTAGACACATCCCCTTCCCTCTTGGAGCTTACATTTCTAAAGGATAATCAGAAAACAAGGAATCCAAGAAATAAATGAAACAATTAGAAACTGAGTTGTATAAAATGACGGAAACAAGCAAAAGACAGAAACAAAGAATAAGTTGAGGCTGGGCACTAAAAAACGAGCTAGCCACAGAGGGTGAGGAGAGAGTGCGATTAGAATATAATGCTTCAGGCAGGCAGTTGGAGGAATTGAGAGAAAACAAGTGACTGGCAAATGGTGGGCAAACGTGAACGTGGCTTATGATGAAGTTGGGAATATGGGCAGGGGCAAGATCATGTGGGGCCTTGTGGGAAACTCCTGTCCAACCAGCTATAAATCTGACCCATTCTTCAGGACTCAGTTTAAATGTCACATCCACAGAGAAGCCTTCCAGGACCTCTGGAGTATGTTTGGTTGCCTGTGCCTGGTTCCATTTGCTCTCTGGATGACTCCTTCATGCTTTTCATTCCACTTACACAATGTCTGCCATCCCTGAGAGAACTAAAGATGCATAAAGGCAGAGACCATATTTGTCTTGTTCATAGAGTTTTCCTTAGTGCCTAGCACAAAGCCTGAAGTATATAGTAGGCTCAGGATAAAGATGTGTTCAATGAATGGATGGACGGGTGGATGCATGGATGATACTACTCAAAGTAATGCCAGGTTTATGCATGAAGGAAATTCACAGAATAGTGCTACAGTCTCTTTTGATGTCCCTCTTTTTTATTCTTAACTCTTCTTAATGGCAAAGGATGTTAAATATCAATCTCTACTTATAAAGGAAAAAAAAAAAAGCAGAACAAGTGAAATTCCAGAATAAGTGAAATTAGTACACAAATGTTTAGAGGAAATCTGTTTCTGGGGCCTAAAGTTTGGTGTCAGCAACTTTAGTTCCTCTTCTCATTTCCGGCGACTTTATTCATAACCACTCTGTTCACCATCTAGCTATTAGCCACTATGTTATCCTACAGCAAGATTTGGATTTAGACTCCCCTGGTATTAAAGCCAAAAGCAAGAAATATGGTTAAGATAGCTAACTGTGGTCTAGTTTCTTGTCTCTCACTCTCTTTCCCTCTCTCTCTGTCTCTGCTTGCATGCACACGTGAACGTGTGTAAAACCACTAGGTTAGGAACTTGAAGATAACTAGACGTTAAACAAATATGACTCATGGCATTTAATCTTAGAGCAAATTTCTTTTGTTCCTTAATTCCTTTAAGGAATAACTCTCCTCCTGCCTTGATGAAACCTCACTCAGCCTCACAAATTCTGTGTTAACGCTTGGATATAATGAATAAATAAATAAATAAATAAATAAGAATTTAGAAATTAAAATGCCGGGTCCATTTAGGGTCTAAGTCTCTCCTACCCAAGCCAGAGGCTATTACAAGAAGAAAAGAGTGAAGTCATTGGCTTCTTCCCTCCTCCCCTGCCTAGAGTCTAATGCTTTCTAAGCTCCATAACTCTGGTTTTTAACCTCTCATCGTTAGAGAAAAATGAAGTGGGAGAGATAAGGAAAGCAAGAAAGCTATTATTTCACTAGTACTTTTATAAGCTGGCTTTGTGATCTCTGGGCCTGGTACAAATTAAAGCTGAGTCTTTCTTTCATGAATGCCTTCTGCGAATTCTTCTGAGATTCTTTATGTTTGAGATTTCTTCCCTGTGTACCTGACACGTGCAAATGTATCTCTATTCTAGCTGAGAACCTGTGTTTTCTTCTATAGCCCCAAAGCACCCTGCGGTCCACTTCCAGTTTGCTTTTTCGGAGGTTCTTTCACTTCTCCAGGAAAACCCTGTGTGTGTGACGTAAGGCCCCTTCCCAGGATTCTCTTTAGTCCATGAAAAATAATCATGTTTTCTTTCTTTCAACAGAGTCTGAGGATGCAATTACTTCCCAAACAAAACTCTCTGTTCTGCTACCCATGCCCCTTTATATTTCTTAAGCATAACTAGATACCAGCCTACTGCAGGAGACAAATATTAAACCCTCTGGTGAGCTTTTTGAGTGGTCTCCTTAAAGACCGCTCTCTTGATTGGGGATTAGGAGGCACATTCCTCCCAGATCTCCTCCTCAAAAGAAGAGGGGCTGTACTCACAACAGTCGTCTCCAAAGCAAACAAACAAATAAGCAACAACAACAAAACTCTTCCAAATTCCTCCTCACATCTCTACTATTTCAATGTTTTAATAACTGTGAAGTAGGTAAGACTTAGATTTATATAATCTTCTTGTTCATCTGCTTTTTAAAAAACATAAAGGGTAGGCTGTTTCAAAACCCATTTTAGTATTTTATATCTTAGGGTCTTGGTCAAAGCTTCCACTTGAAAGGACAATACATAAGTAGACCAACTTTCCAAATAGCAGAATGAGGAACTTTGGAAATTTTCTTCCCAAAAAGCTCGGAAAAACTGTGCAGAATTATCATAAACAACCCTTTTACAACTCTGAAAACTAACCAAAGGGACCTATAACAAACGAAAAGCATTTATTTTTTAAAAATCTACTAAATCTCAATAAGAACAATGAGAGTCTGTGACATTTTAGCAAGGAGTTTCTTCTACCTGCCCCAGTTCCACAGCATGGAAGTTCTAACTGGGAGGACAGGGCAGCCCTGAGGATTTGTGTCTCTGCTGCCTTGCTAGTTAGAGCGGAAGATAACTATATGTGGAGCACAGCATGGAAAATTCCATGCCAGAGGGTGTTGTCAAATAGAGATCACAGTAGCAATCAGGAAGCTGAATGCTACCATTGGGTCCATACTGGTTGGCACAAGCAACAAAAAAGCAGATCAGCCAGAAATTTAAAAGGGAAATCTAGAAAAAGAGCCAAGCACAGAGAGCCTTGCTAAGACCTCACTTATTCCTGTTGGTCTAGAAGGCTGTGTATAAATGTGAGGCCTCAGGAATGCAGAAAGTAAAAACTAGGGAGGACTTGTAAACTCCCTCAATGTTGAAAGCATTCCCTAAGCCATATGCAGATGAACTGGCGGCTTGGAAGACAGACTCACTTAAGGTGCTTAAGTAAAACTTTTGGTCTGTAGCCTAAGCTGTGCTGCCCCAGGTACGACCATTAGGAAACTAGGCTTAAACATAAAAACAAGAATAAAAACAAACAAACAAATAAAAAACAACTGAGTACACACATCAGAGACTGAACACGGACAGGGGAAGGTCCCTGAGAACACGTTGAAGAAAGTCATTAAAAGAAAAAAACAGCAACAATAACTTCCCCAAAGGAAAGGTCAAAATCCAAAATTACCACAATATACAATTTATAACTAATATATAATCTAAAATTTTCAATTTTCCAAAACAACAACAACAAAAAGTGTGAGCCATGTGCAGGAAAAAAGCAGTCAACAGTAACTATCTCTGAGGCATTCCAGATTAAGAACTTAACAGAAAATATTTCAGAGCATCTATTATGCGTACGTTCAAAGCACTGAAGAAAACCATGCTTTAAAAAAATCAAAGGAAGTATGACGCAAAAACATATCAAATATAGGGTACCAATAAAGAGATATCGATAAAGAGAAAAAAGAACAAAATAGAAATTCTGGAGTTAAAAGCTCAGTAACTGAGATGAAAAATTAACTAGAGGGAGTCAACAGCATATTTTAGCTGGCAGAAGAATCAGTGGATGTAAAGATACAGCAATAGAGATTATTCAATCTGAAGAACAGAAAGAAAAAAAAATGAATAAAAATGAACAGAGTCACACAGACTAGATGGCGACATCAAGTATACTAATGGGAATCCCAGAAGGAAAGGAGAAAGAAAAAAGAGGAGAAAAAAGAAATTAAAGAGATAATGGCTGAAAATATCCCAAATTTCATTAAAAATACATCAAAGAAGCTCAATCAATACAGAGAGATCTACACCTAGACACATCATAGCCTATCTGTTGAAAAATGAAGACCTAAAGAAAATCTTAGCTGCAAGAGAATAATAGCTCGTCAAACACAAGACAACCAAAATAACATTAACAGACAACTTCTTATACGAGCCAAAGGGAGTGGGACGGCATATTTAAGGCACTAAAAAGAATAAAACTGTAAAACAATACTACATCCAGCAAAACTAGCCTTTAAAAATGAAGGAGAAATAAAGACATTGTCACATCAATAAAGACAGAATTTGTTGCTGGGAGACAAGCATTATAAGAAATAGTACAGAAAGTTCTTCAGGCTGAAAGGAAGTGACACGACATAGTAAGCAAAATCCACATAAAGAAAGAGAAAACACCAATAAAGGTAAGTATACAGACAATTTTGAGAGACAATGTGTCTTATAATATATGTAACATATATTCTCTTTTCTTCTTTCAACTGATATGTAAGTCAATTGCATAAAAGAATAATTATAAAATTTTATTGTGCTTAAAGATGCTATATACATATATGAAAAATATAGCGCAAAAGGAGAAGAAGGAATGGAACTATCCAGAAGCAAGGAAATGACACTGGAAGATAATTGCATATATAGGAAGAAATGTAGAGTAGCAGAAATAGTAAATATGTAGGTTAATATAAATTATTTTATAAATATTTTCTTTTCTTCTCTAAACTTTAAAAGATATAGAATTTATAAAGCAATATATTACAATACCGTATTTCTGGGTTTATAACATACACAGACATAATGTAGACGACAATAACAGCACAAAGGGGTAGAAAGGGATTGGAACTATATTGGAGCAAAGTTTCTGTACTTTTCTGGAATCAAGCTATTAATGATATGAAGTAGACTGTACCAAATTAAGGTACATAGTTTAATTCCTAGAGCAACCATCAAGAAAATCACTCAAAAATATAATTAAAATATCAACAAATGAATTAAAATGGACCACTAGAAAATATCTATTTAATATAAGGAATAAAGGAATAAAAGAGAAAAGAGACATATAGAAAACAGAGAGCAAAACGTCAGATGGAAATCCAACCATACAGTCTAACAACATTAAATGTGAGTGATAACACACCAGTCAAAAAAAAAGGCACAGGTTGTCAAGACTGGATAAAACTAAATACATACAAAAGACTGTTGAAATTCAAATAAGGTCTGTAGTATAATTAATAGCAATGTATCAATATCAATTTCTTGGTTTTGGTAATGTACTATGGTTTTGTAAGATATTATTACATTAATACATGAGGGAAAGCTAAGTGAAGGGCATATGGGAACTGTAATATTTTTGCAATTTCTTATCTTAAATTATTTCAAAATTAAAAAGTTTCTTTTAAAAAATTTAATACACATGGGTAGATCTAATTTATATGTATAATTTTTATTCCAAAGCTATGTTCAGAGTGCCATGGTGTCAGCCTAGCTCACAGCAACCTCAAACTCCTGGGCTCAAGCGATCCTTCTGCCTCAGCCTCCCAAGTAGCTGGGACTACAGGCATGCGCCACCATATATATGTGTGTTTTAGTTGTCCAGCTAGTTTCTTTCTATGTTTTTAGTAGAGACGGGGTCTCACTCTTGCTCAGGCTGGTCTCCAACTCCTGAGCTCAAAGGATCACCCGCCTCAGCCTCCCATAGTGCTAGGATTACAGGCATGAGCCACCGCACCTGGGCAGTTCACTTTCTTTAGGACAAAAATCACTGGTTATTATTGTCAGACAGTGATTGCATTTTCAATTCCAGTCAGGAACAGGCACCCATCCATCCTTTTTTCTCCTTGTAATTGTTAGTACTGGCAACAGATATTTCAAGTTTCTGCAGAATTAAGGCATTTCTGTCCAACTAGCTACATGAAACACTAGGAAATGGTTTTCCTCCCACAATTGGCTCAGTCCTGGAAATCTTAACTCCAACTAGGTTGCACAACGAGTATCATGAATACTCATAAAATTGCAGGTTTGGGGTTTTTTTTCTTATAACTATACTGAATAACCACTCTTGGTGAGTGTATACAGTCTTTTATGTCTGAAGGAAGAGATGCGAAGCTCGCAGTTTCTTTTTTTCTTTCCCTTTTTGTTTCTATGTCCTATAATTAGAAACTTCCCTCCTTAACATCAGTAGGAGGGAAATTTGGCTATTCTTTCAACACACACTTGCCTGTGCGATGCAACTCTTGGCTTTCAATGAGTAGTTTGTCCAAGACCCTTTTTAGCCATGTTGTCAGGGCCAGAAGGCCTTCTCAGGAAAAGTGAACAGAACCAAACCCCAGACTCAAGTGTTTTGTCACTTCTCTCTCTCTGCGTAGCCTGATGTAAGAGGAAAAGAAGGAGTTATTACTAGAGTTGTAGCATCTGAAGCAAAGAAGATAGGAACACAAAGGATACTTTTCTCTTTCCCTCCATTTCACTGTGTAGAGCAGAGTCGATAATATTTAATAACAGGTTCAGCACTTAAGTAGTGACAACATCTCCACTGGAGCCAGATGATCTAAGTTCAAGCCTGTCTCCTCCTTTACCTGGGGGATCTTGATCTTCAGTTTCCTTATCTGTAACTGGGGGAAAGGGCCCCAGTTCCTCACAGAGGCAGTGGAAGGATGGAAGGAAAATATATATAAATCCCCAAGCATGGTACCCAACAGGCAAAAAATATACAAAGTAATCATTTATTATCATTGTTTATAAAACTGATATTAATACTTTTCCCCAAACTGCCTCAACTTGATGTGACTCATTTAGCTCTTTGGAAATTTCTAAGAAATCAATTAGCCAAATTTGTTGAGCACCTTTTATAAAGACCATGTACTTTTTCATACTCAGCAATGAGTTTTTCATAGAAATAAAGAAATACTGCTGTTTTTGATCCATTAAAATTTAACAAAACAAAAAACATTGGGATACTTGTCTGCCGCCAAATTCAAAGCTGTCTCCATTCTGCTGGATATAGAAACGTATTCTAAAACCGAAAAGGGGCAGTATGTTGTTAAGTTTCCATCATTGTCAGTCTTATATAGATATATAAAACTAAAGCATTACTCAAATTTTAAATTCTAAATTATTTTCTGGTGCTTATTTTTTAAACCCAGGCTAAGCAAAGACTTTGATATCACCCACACAAAGAAGTGAAGAAACAATCAGAATTAAGATAGGTAAATGAGCTGCTTTATATTAAAAACGTCTCGCAAGACACATTCTCAGTTTACTATAGGAAACCTGATAAGAGAACTTCCGTGTTCCCAAGACAATATAAAAGCATGCCTCCAGAGACAAAGACACACATTCATTAACTAAGCCTGTTTCTTGAGCCAAGAACCCAGTGGTGCAAAACCTGCTACCACATCCCATAATGAGACGCCCGGTGCTGTACAAAACATGTCCATACGATTCCTTTGAATTGATTTTTTTCCTCTCCATTTTTATTCCTAGGTCTCTAATACTGCTTCTTAATCTCTCAAATATGCATTATTGAAAGCTCATTATTTAAATAGACAAATATATATGAAATACCTCTTAGAGTTTCAGAGAAGGGAGAGTTTCCAATGGTTTGATACAGAAAAGGCTTCAGAAAAATGGTAAATAGCTGAGCTGATATTTGAAAATGTGAAAGGTGTCTGAAAAGGGAAAATGGAAACATCTCCTCTAGGAAAAGGCCATGAAGGTTGGAGAAGCTCCGCCCACCTCACACTCTCACCGCTGCTTCTCCGTCCCCACCTTCTCTACAGGACAGTGTCTGTCTGTCATTCGGGGTTCTGCAAAAATTCACTCTCTAAAGTAAGCCATCTCATAACCTGTCCACTAGGACAGGACCCTCGTACTTCTCCCTGGTATCTCTTACCACAGTGTATCCTCGATTACCCTTACACGCAGGGTCTGTTTCCCCTAGCTGGGAGCGACATAAGGGAAGTTCTGTCTTCTCCCTGTATTCCTGCTGGACCCAGAGTGATCCCTCGATTGCTACTGACCAAAGGGTGAATCAGCAAAACTGAGAATTTGCATAGTGTACCAGGGAAACTGGCAGTGTCATAGATGAAGTCTTGTGTTGAGAAATAATCAAGGGGAAATAAAGCCTATGCGTACAACTCAGAATCATAACCTGGAAGATATCTTAGCAACTGCTGATTTGAAGACTTAATTTTTAAAATTCACACTTGGTAAACATTTCCCAGGTACCAAGTACTTTGTTAAGTGATACATATCTATAGACACACACCGTCACTTTAATTTTTATTACAAAATAGGGATTATTATCTCCTGTTTTGTGATTTAAAAACAAAAACAGGTGTGGAAAGGTTAAGTGATTTGTCTAATTGACAACTCAAACTACAGGCAGACTCCCACCCCCAGGCTTTATTAATACAAGAGAATAACTGTCTCTCAGGAAGAATAAGAAACTTCCCGGTCATCTGGGTTAACAGGAACTAAGAAGGCCCTGGAATCCTCTTTCTTTCTATATCACTTTTTCACTCTACAAAAGACCCTAAAGGCCATAAAGAGATTGTAAAACATTATACAACAAGCAATAGAGTCATTACAGAGCCTCACCAGGGAGGTGACATGGTAAAAGTGGCATTTTGTATTAGTTTGCTAGGGTTGCCACAACAAAATACCACAGACTTAGTGGTTTAAACGACAGAAATGTATTTTCTCACAGTCTGGAGGTTGGAAGTCCAAGATCAAAGTGCCGCAGGTTTGTGTTCTTCAGAGGCCTCTCTTGTTGGTTTGCAGAATCCTGCCTTCTCTCTGTGTCCTCACACCTCATAGCTCTGTCCTCGTGCACCTGTGCCCCTGGGGGCTCTGTGTTCAAATTCTCTCTTCGTATAAGGACACCAGTCAGGCTAGATAAAGGCCCACCCTACCAGCCTCACTTTCACTTAATCTCCTCTGTAAAGAGCCTGTCTCCGAAGACACTCACGCTCTGAGGCACTGGGAGTTGGGGTTTCAACGCATGAATTTGAAGGAGACATCATTCAGCCCACAACACACTTCAATAACAGAAACATAGCAGTTGGACAAAGAAGCCTACGGTGGGGAACAGAGGAAAGCAGAGCCTGAGGAGGGAGGGACATAACCAGCCAGAGACGTCAAATGTGTATGATACGCATCTAGACTAGGATTGTGGAGATAACAAAGGAGAGAGAGAGCACCCTCCCTGCCTCCCTCCTCTGATTATTTAAAACGCCCACTCCCACCCCCCCCCACACACACACACAAACATTCTATATACATAAAACAGTGCACAGTGTCATTTCTTTCACCACTTGACCCTTGGGAAGTACTAAGCCAGGTAAACCTGTCCATCTTAAGGGTAAGAAAACTGGCCAGCCCAGTTTCCCACGCGGCATTACAAACACAACAAGAATGTCTCCTCACTCCAAGCCAGTTTTCTAGTTTTTGTTCCTTCACCATTCAGGTTTGCTGTTATTTTCCACCGTTTCACCTCTGGGTGGCCAAAAACAAGTGGCCATTCTGGCTCTATTTTAAGGTCAAGAAATGTTGGAGCTGGAGGAAATATTCATAATCACCAATGAAGAAAGCACTCCACTGTGCACTTTGTAAGCTGAGGCCTGAAGATGTAAACAAACCTGGCCAGGTTTACCCAGCTGGGGAAGCAAGGGACACACCTCTTCACTTTCCACCAGGTTCTCTCTCTTCATACCCTAGTGGCATCCCCACCACCACCACCACACACTAGGGCTGAAAAGAAAATATAGCCAAAACTAAAAGGATATATTTATAAATTTTAGTTTGGCCAAAATTTTAAGTTGCCAAGTTATTGTTTGGTAGTGTACAGAAAACTCAAGATGTAAATTTGAGGGAAATGAATAACTAAATTTCTCCCTGTGACTGATCCAATAAGGCTTTTTAAAAAACTACCTTTCATCTCTGATAATTTTCTAGGCTTGAATCATAATTTTAAGTGGTTTACTTACAAAGGTTAGACAGATTGTTTAAAAAGTGCCTCTTCCCACTCAGACCATTATGGAATAACATTGACAGGTGTTAAATACATGATGTTCATCTTCAGAAAATGTAGAATAATAGTGTTCTGCCTTCCACTTAAAAGAAACTGGTAACGGTGATACACTCAGTGTTAACACTTTGTAAATATAACTAGCGATACAGCACAGAATGCTGGGAAAAGAAGTGTGTTTGGGAACAGCTTTACTTCTACAGCTTTCTCTTTCCAGACTGAACATTTACAAATATGCTCCCCTAGGGAGTAGTTGTGCTTTGTTGAAGGTTCCACTCCCTCTTTAATTGCTGCCTTTTTTCATGACATACTGAAGATTTCCACAGTGGGGAAAGCCTTATCTTTGGGAAAAGCCCCAGGAAAATCATCAGACTGGCTTAAATGTTTCATAAGGGTCATCTTATTACTGGATGAAGTTATCAGCATTCTGGGCTTGCTTTGCTTTTCAACTAGCACAGTAACTATTTTAGGCAGCTAGTGAGGTCAATCACGTAGTTTAAAATACAGAATGTTTATTATGATCTCTAAATGGAAGAAATTGATGGGAAAATATATTATTAACGCAGGAGTTGTGGCAGCTCAGCGAAGCTGTCTAGTCACCTGTTTCAGGTGTTATTGCAAAGTTAAACCATTAAACATGGGACCAGCATCCTACAAGTCCTCTCACGCTGCCCAGCGTGACCCACGCAGACTCACTGCTTCCATCCATGGAGGAGCCTGGCCTTAAATAGCGTAAAACTTAAGCACTAACATGTTAAGAGGATTTACGAGAAATTGCTAAGGGACTTTTAAATAAAAAAGGGTTGGTGGGTTTTTATTTACCTTTGAGAAAACATGAGAGTCAATAACTCAATAATATCTTAGTCTTTGAAAAAATAGCATTTTGATTATGGTAATCAGCTGTTCTCTAAAACTCTAAAGACTGGAAAAGGAAAGGACGTGACTTTTAGATGCAAAATGAAGGATTTATGTAAGGGTGAAGACAGTACATTCTGATAGGGCTGTGAATGTTCCTCTTTTTTGATGGCCTATTATCGTGGCTAAATGGTTTAGACATCTTTACACTGTAGAATTGCAGTGGTTCAAATTCTAGAAAGCTTTATTTTGAGGGAGCACTAACGTGTCCCCAGGAACCTGCAGAAGGATACAAAAGTTGAAGGGTGCACTACAACCCAGACAAAAGAACTTAGCTAGGGGTCCACTAAAGGCTGAGGAGACAAACTGTTAGACATTCAGAACTTAAAAAGACAACAGCAAGAGTTCTACCAAGTAGGACATGAAGAAAAAAGATTTCAGAATGGTGGCTCCTGGAACAGGTAACTGAGATTCACTGAAGTGTAGAAACAGTCTTAGCAAATGGCTAGGTCATGAATCCAGCAAGATTCCGAGAACAAAGGCAACATTCCTACCTACTAGCGCTTGTGACAACTTCCTAGTAGTTATTATAATAATTACCTTAGATAAAGGGATCTGTGGTCTAGAAGCTTATGAATTTCTATGCATTTTTGTTTGAGATGTTTATTTGGGGCGAGGGTTTTTGTTTTTGCATTGCTTAGTTCACTGGTTGTTCATTTTAAGGATTACCAGCTTTTTTGCTTTTATCTTTCTTTCTTTAAAAACACCCACTCTAAAAGAACTCAAGCACCTAGCTTCTTTGGGCCTAGCATTTAAACATGGCTGCAGAAAACCCACATGACCTGGCAGGCTGGTTTTATTTTAGGTTCACATTCTCAAAACCTAAAGAGGCTGTCAACACCACAGGGCATCTTTCTAAGTTTCTCTAGTGAACTTGCACGGGCACTGGAGGAAGTGACTGGGGAAGTGTTCCTTCTCCCTCTCCAGCCTCTCACCCCACCCCCAACTCCTCCCTTAGGGGGTGACTTCATCTTCCTTCACTGAGGAAACAGAAAGCGCCAGAGGGAAGTCTCTCATCTTCCCACCACCAAATCCACAAATTCCCTGGCACGTGCACTTGGGTTCCCTTCTCCCTGTCACCAAGGGGGCAGCATTCTTCCTCCTGTTACAGCCCTGGTGCCACACGTGGCTCTATGGATGCAAAGTCCCTGTCTCCTTCTCCAGGACTTTACTCAGATGGCCATGCCTTCCCGAATCATCACACTTTACTTTCAGCTGAATAATCTAATTGGCAAACTGTCCACTCCATATTCCTTTTCCTGCTATGTCCCCACTTGGGTGCGGTGTTTCACTGCCAGACTCCTCTAAAGGGAGGGCTGTTTGCTCAACCTGCATCAGGGCACCCCCACCCACCTCCGCTTCCTCCTCACGTCTGCTCCCACCCCTCCACTGAAACTGCTCGTATCAAGATCACTAATGACCTCCAGATGTAGTGGTCACTTTTCTGTCCTCAACTTACTCAGCCTCTTTCTCAGAAACCACTTTCCCTTCTTTGCTCCCTGTGACAATACCCAAATCCCTGGTTTCCCATTGAATTTCTTGATTGCTTCTTTGCAGGTTCATTTACAAATGCTGTCCTCTGCCTGGAGCGCCCATCTGGAGCCCTGCCTTTCCCTCTCCACACCCCTCCCACATATGGCTTCTCATCCAGCACATTCCGGCTTCAATTCTCTCTCTCAGCGAGCCCTTCCCATCCTCCACCTTCTCCCGGTATTCTCTGTTATTGAAGCCCAGTATGTTCTTGGTACTAATTAAAACTTTGTGACATAATGAAGGAATAAATGCATACAGTTCAGTGACCAACAATTCCTGGTTGATGCTATCATCCTCATTTTTCGACCCAGCATGTAAAATTTGTATGTGAAAAAGAAGAGTACAAACTATCTAAATTGCTACATTTAATTACCTTATTAATACACATTAACATGTGCATCAATTAATATTATTAATACACATCAAAATATGATAAATTATGTATTAAAAAATTAATTCACAATGAACATGAATTAATTCGTATTGATAACGCATAGGGTTTGATGCATATTAACTATTATTAATTAATATCTTATTAATGCATATTCATACACAGGGTAATTAACCAAATCAATTTGTCAATCTAAAATGTATTTTAAATAGATAGTAGGAATTTCTGAAAACAGTGAGTCTCACAAAGTTGATTCTTTTATTGCTTTTCATTCACAACAGAAGCATCATTACAGGCAGTGATTAAAGATGAGGAAAACAACCCATGTAAATACTATGAAATTTTATATATTTTAAATATAAACCCCTGGTTGTCACCAGCTCAAGAAACAAGTACCAAGTCAGAGATTATAAGTAAGCATCTAATAGCTTTGCATTTAAATCTTTAATGAAGCAAGAAACATCTTTAAAATTTTTACTGTGACAAATTTTCCTGAAATGTGTTTGTAGCATCTTATTCTAAGAATCAAGGATATAACAGTCCTTTAAAGTTATTATCTGAACATGATTACCATTGTTCATTGAATTTTCAATGATTTAGAAGATTGTGCCATGAACTACAGAAATGCCAGAGTGTCATCTCTTTGAGATCTATATTCATGAACTCAGCCAATTTTAAATTCACAGCCCTCTTCTTCATGGCATTTGAATGAAGAGGAAGTTGACACCTGTTTGAGGTTTGTGGTAGATAGAACAAGTGACTAATGGATATTAAGAAATCGTAATTATACATGCAGGAGTCTATACAGAATCATCCCATAACTGCGTGTATCTTTAGGCACTTTTTCCCAATTTGCTTTTCTATAAAATTTTACATAATTACTCTAACTTATTTTTCTCAATACTTTTATAATGTTGCATCAAATACATGTTAAAAAGCCCACATAATAAATTGTCTTTTGTTTCAATAAATAAAAAAAGGAAAGCCTGAAAGAAAACTTAAGACACCATTTACCTGCTCCTAGACTATCCCAACCAAGCAGGCACTATCTCTTCTATAATTACAAATTCAAGAATTTAGCAAGAATACCTATTTCCAAAAGGGGTAAACATCTCAGGCCACTGCCTGAGTACTGCACTCAACTCACTTATCTTGTCAAAGCTGTGGGCAAATAGGAAGTGTATTTTCTGACTGAAACTCAGAAAGCCATTTTCTGACCTAACGTTTCTAGTGGCACAGTTATATCTAGCAGTTGAATCTAATGTACTATGTATTATTTATTATCACATCATACAAATGCATAGTAAGCCAAGTGTATAACTAAAATTGGTTTTTACCCCTGAAGAATGAGTATCTGCTTTACCATAAGCTGCTGGATTGTTTGAAAAAGTTAAATAATAATGATTTTTCTCTATGAATGATAAATCCAAGGTCAGAGTAGTCATTTTGATACACATGCTTTATGCCAACCCCCAGGTTTAAAAAAAGCCAGAAAGATCCCTAGGCTCTGTAAATTAGATTATTCTAAAATAATTCTCTATTAGCAATCTGGAAGCAAAACCTTTGGTAAAATCAGTGTGCTTCTTATATAACTTATGAAATTACTCCTTAGTGTGTCTGTTCTGTATTTTTGGATAAAATATCATATATTTTATTTTCTTAAAGCAGCATATGTCTGTATAAAATACTAGGTAGCTCCAACATATTACAAATCATACAGGACTTTTTCAATCAGTCTAAAGTGTTTGCACAACTTCCTCTATTACGTTTATCAGTAACCAAGTTATAAGGGCAGAGCAATTGAGTTACTATAGAAACATGCACTGCAACAGTGGACTTTCTGAGCCCTTACAATTGTTCTGATGTTAACTCCAACAGGAAGAGGTTGACAAATCAAATAATACATATCAAAATTAAAAATATAAACCAATCAATTAATCAGTCAAAGCATTTAAACTTATCAAAATAGAATTTAAGACTTGGACATAGGCTGGGTGTAGTGGCTCACGTCTGTAATCCTAGCACTCTGGGAGGCTGAGGTGGGAGGATAGCTTGAAGTCAGGAGTTTGAGACCAGCCTGAGTAAGAGCAAGACCCCATCTCTACTAAAAAAAATAGAAAGAAATTAGCTGGACAACTAAATGTATATATATACAAAAAAAAATTTTCCGGGTATGGTGGCGCATGCCTGTAGTCCCAGCAACTTGGGAGGCTGAGGCAGGAGGATCGCTTGAGCCCATGAGTTTAAGGTTGCTGTGAGCTAGGCTGAAACCACAGCACTCTAGCCAGGGCAACAGAGTGAGACTCTGTCTCAAAAAAATAAATAAATAATAAAAAATAAAAGACTTGGACATAAAAAAAACCATTTGACTTTTCACATCAGTAAAATGTGAATAGTAATACCTGTTCTGCTAACAGGTAACAGGTAACTCATACAGTTATTGTAGAAATAAATGAAGTTCTTCAGTAATATTTTTTTTTTTATTTTTTTTTTTTTTGAGACGGGGTCTCGCTCTTGGTCAGGCTGGTTTCGAACTCCTGACCTTGAGCTATCCACCCGCCTCGGCCTCCCAGAGTGCCAGGATTACAGGCGTGAGCCACCGCGCCCGGCCTTCAGTAATCTTTTTATCAACCACAAAATGCTATAGAATAAAAGATATTTGGGAGCCTCTGATATTTTTTCAAAATAGGTAATAAGAAAAAAGCTCATAAATTAAATAATAACAAAATGAAAAACTAAGCAAGTGTGAGCTGAGTATTACAAATACATGACTTTTTTGTACTATAGAAGAATATGGAAATTTCCCATAATATGGACATTTGCTTTCTAATTCAAAACATACTGTTACCTAAAATACCTAAATTTCCCTGCAGACTCCAGAAGTCAAACAAATGTGGAGGAAGACTGAGGAACAGGGAGTAGTTGATTCAATCGCATGTGCTAAAAGAGAGTGGAAAAGAGATGAAGGCCACACTCATAGGTGTTTACTGAGTTTCTCTAAAGTAGTTTGAATTCATTAAATAAGTGATCGGAATGGTAGGGCACCTTTACAAATCTGCTTATGGTGAGCTCATTTTCTCAAAGTTGGTTGTTGACAAACATGGATATTATTTTTCTCACAAAACTTTTTACAAACATAATCACCTAACCTTTAGTCCTAACTCTTGTATCTGGACATTTTGCAGGTTAGGGTATCCCCAAAGCTGTGGGAGATACTACTAGGGTTTTGGCCATCTTCTCTGAACCCTCTTTAGTTTTCCTAT
The DNA here is from genome assembly GCA_008086735.1 of Cheirogaleus medius. Classification (NCBI taxonomy): domain Eukaryota; kingdom Metazoa; phylum Chordata; class Mammalia; order Primates; family Cheirogaleidae; genus Cheirogaleus; species Cheirogaleus medius. Next base: position 23,211,607 of record VBSM01002937.1, on the reverse strand, counting down.
TTTTTGTAAAATAGGAGTCTGCAAGGTAAACAATTATTTGCCTTCATTTTCTATGCATTCTCACCCATTTTTTAGGGGAAGAGCTTCAGGAAACACTGAAAATAATCCTCCAAAAACGAGAAAACCAGTGTTTATAGAATTTCTATTTCCAGTTCAAAATTTCATCTATATTGTTAGGACCCCTTAACATTCCTCAAAATTATTGAGGACCATCTATTCATATTTACCATATTAAAAATTAAAACAGAATTTATTTTAAAAATCACATTCCGAGAGGCAATTCACAAACATAGATATGTAAGTGGCCAGGATGAAAGTCGTTCAACCTCGTTTTTGAAAGAAATGTAAATTTAAACAAGATATTGTTTTCATATACTGTCCAAGTTGTTGGATTTATTGTAGTTTGCACTGTTTAATAATAACACCCAGAGTTGACTTAGGGAGACTCTATTCTCTTATACTGCTTATAAATGGATACAATCTTTCTTAAGAGCAAAGTGTCAAAAATAATACCTAACATTCCATGAGATTGTTGCTAAATATTTTTGAGAATCTCCAAAATACTCAATTTGTATTACTCCTATTTTACAACTGAGAAAACAGCATTTTAAGAAGGGAAAATAATTGGCTTATGATATCACAAGTTGTAGGTAGTAGAATTTTTCTTAGAACCTGGAAATTATACATTAAAGAATATATCCTAAGGAAGTACAGAAAAATGTGTATAAACTTTTATATAAGAGGTTCTAGATGAAACATTATTGATAATAATGGAAAACTGTAACCAAGCTAAATATCCAACAATTTATGACTGGCCAATACAACATATCCGCAGATTAAAAATTACATGCGGTAAAAACCACATACTCTTTTGCTCATGGATAGACTGCCATAATTGTGCAGTGTTTGACACATAGTAGGGACTTAATAATATTTCTTTAAGATATTAATGAATGCATAATAATACACAATTATTTAAAAACATGTTATAACAGAAAATTTTTTGAATGAAGGAAAAGCACTTTATAAAACAGTTTGGACAGTATAATCATAATTTTGTAAATCTACAAGTGAGTGTATGTATAGAAAAATGTCTAGAAGTATAAAAGAGGTATATCCATGAATTTTTTGTCTATCTCTGTGCTGATACATACTGGGTACTCAAAAAATATCCATTGATTGAGTAAATGGAAGAATGACATTTTAAAAGTAGTTACCACCTGGGGACAGCAAAATAGGTAATTTTTTCCTTTTATTCTTTGCAATTTTCTATATTTAACAAAATTTAAAGTGAGCATGATTATCTTTGTAATAAATTATATTATAAAAACACAATCACTCTGGGAAGTATCATTAGTAATTTTGGAATAAAAGTAGCAAATATAGACACCCCACAATCCAATCAAAAATAACTTGCATCTTATTTTCCTATTATTTTCTACTTATAGCATTCAGCAATAAAAAATAACAGATGTAATAGAAAAATGACAAGTCTAATATTGTACAGCTAATTATTATTGATGTGGAGTCTATAATCTAGGTCACTTGGTTTCCAGGCAAGCAGTTTTTTCCATTACACCAAGTTGCTTGGAGTTCCAGAACACCAATGAATAAGTGACAATATGGGCACTGCAATATCCACCGGTAGGCAGTTCCTTACTTACAAGTAAAATTGTTTGCTAATTAACCATTTGATACTACCTGAAAACTCTAAATTTCTAAGAAATTTTCATGTGACATGAATCGTCTTTGGGGATTTGTGAACTTCTAACAGTGTTTTTAAATTTGTGTAGGAATGCCATAATGTGCATTATTCTGGGGAGGGGTCCATAGTTGTCACTAAAGCTATAAAATCTGCAAGCAAGAGAGGAAAAAACTGAAAGGCATGTAAGAGGAAAAGGAACCACAACTAATTCTGTCTTCTTCCTTTTTATTCCTGGAATATATTTTTTAATATGTAGATGATTCAGTTTTATGACTGTGTTCTAAATAGCAGCACTAAGAAAGATAATGATGGGTTAAAAACACAGGCCAAATTACCTCTATGAAATGAACTTTATCAGTGGCTAAGAAATCCATGTAGTAATTTTTCTTTCCCTAACTAAACATAAATGCAAAATACTTCAAAAGTAACTTACAATGGCAAAAAGAAACAGTGTCTGGTCCCATAGAATATGCCTCCCATACAGGAAGTTTGTAAAACTGTTTTGAGCAAATGCAGATTAAACACTTCTCTATGCATTTCACAAGTATTGCTTAATTTAAACTTTAACTCTTCCTGAGCTCAATGAAAGAAGCAAATACCTATTGCTTATCGCAACATCTGACTTGACTGGTAAGATCTAAGGATCTCTAGGACATAATTTTAAGACTCGGTGTTTATTTCACCATGATTAGCCGCAAATATCTTTTGGGCTACAATTCCAAATTTATGCAACAAACAGAAACAAAACAAAATACACATCCTCCTTTAACTCAAATTATATTTGCAAATGTGACTTTAGATTGATCCCATCCAAATGGCATGCCTCTAATACTCTCCACTGCCTTAGCTGAATAAACGCTTACATCACCAACCAGTATGAGGAGAATTTCTTGTTCTAGTTGTTGAGGTGAAAATAATTATTTTTAAGACTCAAATGATTATAAATCGTAGGAGACATTGATACATTAAGCCACTGTTACTTCAAAACCAAATGCCTTTTTTTCCTTCCTCTTCTGAAACAAAATTACGAAAATAGTACACTCAAAATTTAATTATATAATTTGATCAAATCTTTTCAAGTATCTAGTATTGAACTTTATTCTTCTAGCATGTCAAATAACTCAGGGGAAATGTGAATTAGAATACCTGTCAGCTTACAATTAATGTTTTCAATAAGGTCTTTCGTTCGAATAACACTGCAATACACAGAATGCCCAGGAAAGCACTGCTGAAGTCATGGAAATGACTATTTTGTTTTTTAAATTAAAACTTAAATGATTCCCCCGTCTGTCTCTAAAGACCGCTAGGGCTGTCACACAGCACGCTGCTGCTCAAGTTTGGGGATCAGTGACCATCCACTCGCTGGCATCACGTGGAACGCTAGAAAGCGCCCTTTCAAATGCTAACTTTGGGAGGCTCCAACCGAAGGAAAAACCTTATCGTTTGACTCCACGGTGCCTTTAGACCCAGGAAAGCAAACTCTCATTGGTTAGAAGGAAATCGAGGTCCCTAATCTGTGTTTCATTTCAAAAGGCAGAGGACTTGCAGACTTTTTAAAGCAGTGAGGTTTTCCCTCCGTCCGTCCGTCCGTCTGTCCTTCCAAGTGACACGACAGAGTAAAGCTGGGGAGAGTGCGAAAGAGAAGTGGAGCAGGGGAGAGTAAATATATTGCTTACAGTTCCCAGAGTTACATGAGAATCTTCAGGCTCCTCTATGGCTCTAGCTTTGTCAGGATCCTTTTTCAGCTCAGAACTTAGAGACTAAGTTTTATCCTGGGTGGGAGGGGCCCAAATGTGGGCTGGGCTCCTTGAGTTTGTGACGATGTCTTAAAGTGGAATTAAAGAGGAAGAAGGGGAAAGCACTCTTCTCTTAGAAGCTAGTGTTCTAAATACAAATGTTTAGTTACCAGTACCAGGAATTTAAAGTCAGAAAACATTTTTAAATAATATGTAAATTAACCAGTCCTAAATTCCGTGGCTGCTGGGTGTGTGTGTGTGTGTGTGTGTGTCCGAAACTACTTCTTACCCTTAAGTAGTCACTACTTCCTCCTTTCTTCCAAACAAGTAACAACAAAATTGAAAAGACAGTGAATAACGAATAACCTAGAGCATTTTTGTCTTCTTTAAAAAGACAAAATTTACGATAAACTCACAACATAAAATATGTCAAGTTAAATATGAACACTATAAGATCACTCTAAAAATCAAATCTGTTCAAATACTCCCTCTCCAAGCTCAAAACACCAGTGTTTATGATCATTTCTTTGTCCATTTAAGATTAAAGGCATACTAAATGATGTAATACAAAGGTTGAGATTTAGGAGGGAATCAAATCAGGTTGAATTCCAAATTTTCAATGTAAATTCAAATACCTGATAATGCTGTGATGAAGAAGGTGCACTGTTTAAATTTCTCAAAATTCCATTAAGAATCCATTCATGTCTTTAAAGATCGATGTGTTCATTTACTGTATCTTGTTTTTCAAACACAGTATCTTCTATTTTTGTCTATAATCAATCTCTTATAACATTTGCAAGGAATATAATTTCTGCAGACTCCTGTTATTAAATCTTCTGGATTATCTGCTTTCTGTAGCCCAGGATTCAACTCCTTTTGGTTTTTATTTTCTCCCATAAATTTGACCTGGTATGTTATAAATTCTCTCCTTCCTAAAAGAGTGTCTGTTGTGGGGTAAAGCTTTTTCTCTTTCTAATGAAGGACCTGAATTTCTTAAAAGGCAGTGTGTGTTAAATAGAAGAGTAGAGAGTACCCTGCTATTTTTCATCTTTTTACCTAGGTACAATGGGTGAAAGACAGAATATGTACTTCCAGTCACGCTCGTCCTAAGACTGATGGAGAAAGACTCCCTTGAAAAGCAGCTGCTCTAGTCAGATTGATAATAAAAAGTTATAGCAGCTCTCAGTATTTGAGACGCTATCTAATAATAGTGTGTCACATGTTAATGATAAGAAAAAATGGCTAAATGCTTTTAAAGAAAATGTCAGTATATGTTATGGTCAGAGTTAAAAAATATGGGGAGATGGTTGCCTCTTTCCAGCTTTGCTAAATGAAGCTGACTGTTTCCACGCTTAAAGTGAATAAAAGCTGCCACAGGTATGTAATCACCCTCTCTGGAACTGGTGACCACATCCCATCGCCCTATTTTGTGGTTCTGTGGTCTCCGTGTCACATGCATTTTGGCGCCCTACTTGTGATCTTATCGCTCACATAGCCCCTCAGGTAGATGGCACAAATTCGGATGTGCTGTCTTCCCTTTGTCCTATTTCCGCCAAAAATCAAAAATATTCTCAACATTGGCCTAATGGTTTAATAAACCTCAAGAACCTGCTTCCACCTGAGGTAAGAGAGAACTTGTCTCCCATATCCTGCCTCAGTCTGTAGGATCAATTAGGTTAGAAGACCCTTCTTCACTTGTTCATCAACGAAGATCAGTCATCTGGGACCTTTATGAAACTGAGCACCGATCATGTATTATACTTGGCAGTACAAACTGAGTATATGTATTTCGTTTCATGAAGGCAGGAGACAAGTCTTTTTCATTTTAGTAATCCTTGTTCCCACCTGAAGTTCATAACACATTTGGAGCTCAATGGATGTTGAATTTGTTGTCCATGATATTGGGGTCAAAGATATCTTAAACCTGGCACCCAAATAGCACTCTACTCTCCACTGCCATCTCCAGCATTACTAAGGAAGAGAAAGGGTTTTTTTTGTTTGTTTGTCTGTTTTTTAATGCCTCCCAACACACACACTAATAAAATTCCTGGAAATACAAAGCTAACCAGAGGTAAGGGTGAAATGGACCCTAATTAAATTACATTTACCATAAATTTAAAAACTAGGTATCATGATGAAAGCACAGCTCTTGGGAGAAAGTATTTATGAGTAATAAGAACTATATTCTAATAGCTAAACATTTACTAGTAGTTACCCATGCACTAGCAAAGCTCTTTGGACCTAAAAAGTGGAAACAATAATTTTCTCTTTATTATTCTTTATTTGAACACATTAAGCAAATTACTGCTTTATTAAACTCTTTCCTCCTTAATGTTTTTTAATATATTAAGAGGACTATAACAAATAAAGCACTAGTAATCTGATTGTTATTCTTTATAGATAGCCTATAATGGGCCAGGTACTCTGTATTAGCACTACATTTGCTGTATCACTAACTATATTCATGAAATTAGATGTTATATTCTTTCTCTTGAATCTTGATATTAAGTAAGCATAAAAATCTGTAGTGAGGCTAGGATTTTAATCCAAGTCTGTCCAATGCCGAAGTCCACAAGTTTTTCAGTGTATCATACTCTCTCTTACAGCAAGTTTTGTGTGATCATCTTTTTAGCCTTGTTCCCAAGTCAACCAAATCCCTGACTGGTAGACACCAGCAGTAGTGGAGCTACTAATAGAAAATGGAACCCGAGTTACCCCAAGTCCCCAGGCTAGGAAGCCCCCGCTGTTCTCTCCCACAGTAGCAACAGCCACTGTCTTGCCCCTTCTCCCCCCAACCCCACTCCTTTATTTATCTTCTGGCTTCTATCTTCAAATTTTTTATAACTGCATTTTCCTGCCCCCTTTCCTGTCAAAATACTAATTTATACTCTTGCCTTACTATGACTTCCATATACTACCAATGATCTGTACCCCTGCATCTCTTTTCCTGCCTTAAAACCAGTTCGGTAACAGATGCACCTTCCTATAAGACATCAGATCATTCCACTGCTGTACCCACACCTTCCAGTTTTCTCCACTGCCTAATCATGCCCAGCGCTATGCTTTGAAAATATTTGTTTTCTTTTGCAGTTAAAGAATAAGTAAAAATTAAATCAGAATTCCTTCAGATTTTATCACAGATTATAAATTTGTGTTGTACAAACAGAAATATTCATACCATTTAACAATAAATATGACTTAATACACAGTAGGAAATTTTGGCTACAGACAAGTCATGTTCAGAAACATTTGACAAAATTGGGTTGTCCTAATTCATTTTATCTACTTGTGGCAATAATTTAACAAAGTGTTTTCTGCTCCCCAAGAGCCCTCTAAATTTGGTAAAGCAAATGCAAGTCTAGTTTTAGTAATTCTGTAGGAATGGATGAGCTCAATTACTCATCTCAGAGGCTCACTTGCATGCAGACACTATACAGGGTTTTAAAAATACTTGTGCTCTTGGAATTCAAATGTACTGACGACAGTGAGAAAGGCTGAGCCTGTGTCCTTTGCTCCGAAGTAATCCTGAGTAAGAAGAATTACTGCTAAGTGAATTTCCAGTGTTTCTTTGCTTGTAACTGAGCTCTAATAGATGTCAGTAGAAGGTTTTTAATACAACATTTGGTTGTCTAGGGCCAAGATAAGTAGCACCATTCCTATATTTATATTTATAAAATGAGTGACTAAGCAACTTAAAGCACTTTCACTACCTGATTTTTTAAATACATTGTCAGGTTCAATGATTTCTCTTTAGGAAATCTGTCTTCATTCATTCTCCAAATATACATCTTCTTTCTCTGATTGGAAGCACAATGAAGCAAACAAGGAGCTCTTAATCTTCACCTGAATAACAAAGATAATCATGTGCTAGAATTTAATTTCATCGCATTTATAATCTGGCCTTAAATTCCACAATTTATCCCAAGTTTACTTTTAAAGATAAAGTAGAATTTGAGATACTTCACAGCAACAACAAAATTCCAAATGCTGCTATTAAAAAAAAGAAACACAAATATTCACTCTAATCAAATTCATTCCAAATTAGCAAAATGATCCAACAGAATTGTTCATAATGATGGGACTATGAAGGAAAACATTGATGATACAACAAATATTTTAAATATTTCTTAATTAATACCCTGCTGGGATGGTTCAATTTTATGTGTCAATTTGACTGGTCTAAGAGATGCCCTGATAGCTGGTTAACATTATTTCTGGGTATGTCATAGATGAGGATGTTTCAGGAAGAGATTAGCATTTGAATCAGTAGGATAAAGAAGATCCCCCACCCCACCAACGTGGGGCCAGCATCATCCAATCTGTTGAGGGCCTGGATAGAAAAACAAGGCAGAGGAATGGCAAATTCTATTGCTCTCTTTTTGGGTTGAGAAATTTATTTTGTCTTGCCTTCAGATATTGAAGCCTTTGGAATCTGAGACTTACAAAAGATGCCGCTCAGTTCTCAGGCCTTCGGACTTGGACTGGGAATTATACCACTGGCTCTCCTGGAGCTCAGCCTTCGAGCTCAGAGTGCATTACGTCACCAGCTGTCCTGGTTCTCCAGCTTGAAGCCAGCATATCGTGGGACTTTTCAGCCTCCATAATCACACAAACAAATCCCCATAATAAATCTTATTATTATATCCGTATAATATATATCTTATTATATATATATATATGTGTGTACATATCTTACTGGTTCTGTTTCTCTAGAGAACCCTGACTAAAACATCTACTGAGATATTTTTACATTCCAGAAAATAGTAAGCTAGTGCAAGAATAGAATTAAAAATAAAAGACTAGTATCCTAAAAAATTGCAGATTCATTTTTGCTTGTAACTTGCTCTGGTTAAAGAAAGCCCTGCAATGTCAAATAATATTGTAATTTATCATTAAAATAGAAAAAAGAGGTTATGACTATTTTTGCTCTAAGTCATAGCTCTAGAAAAGCAATCTTTCTCCCATTTGGCTTTCTAGATAATTCCATTTTCTTTAACAGCCATTCTGATATTTGCAATAAATGTAGAGCATGGTATAAGTTATGTATGGTCATTTAATTTAGAATGTTTCACCAACTCTTACACAGCACTCTCTTTGGATATAATATTTGTTTAATAAATATTATCCATTCACCCAATAAATATGATTAATTCATTTGATCATTTATTCACAATCATTTATAATTGCCTACAATAGAAGGATAAAAAATTTGTAAAGTACTTGGGGAAGCAAAAAATAAATTCAGTAAACACTGGTTACCACTAATAGGCCTATTGGCCAAGTCACTTTATTTCTTGAAAGTAAGCAGCTTTTCCGCTACCTCTATGCCAAGACTGGTTCCTGGGAACTCCTGAAAAACATAGTTCAACCTTACCATGGGCTTCACATAGCCATTCCTCAGAAGTCTTTCCTACTTATCACATACCTAGGGTACTGTTAGGCACTGAAGAGAGAGAAAACAGGACAGACAAGGTCCATATTTTCATGGAGCTTATGTTGTAGTAGACAAAGGAGGCAAGGAACAAGGTAAAATAATGTTTTTTTAAAAAAACCATCGTGTCCAGAAGAGGCTTCTCTGAGGACACATTTCAGCTGAGATGTGAAAGATGAGAATAAACCAACCAGACATGAAGTCAGTGTGGGAGGAATGTTCCAGGCAGAAGAAGCAGCAAGTATGCACACAAGAGCCTGTACTGACCAATCAATATTAAAGATACATATGAGAGAATGCCATTATGAGTACCTTGAACAGCAAGTGCTAGAGTGAGGGAAGGGAGACAAAAAAGGGCTCAATGAAATCTGAAATCCAAACTGGGCCATGAAGCTAGGATTGGAATTTGGTAGGTATTTTTGATAAGTTGAAACAGCAAAAATAAAGGCAGGAATTAATGGTTTTGGCAGAAGTACAAAGGCAATTCTATGATAATAAGAGAGTTTGTGGGAAGCGCAGTTGGAGATAACTTTCAAGATGTACATTAAGGGGTCAAACTTTAAAAAGTCTTAACTAACAGAGGATTTTAAACATTTTCCTGTACTGCATATGAAACTTGCCAGTTATCAAAGATAGTAGTGGCTAATTGCACTGTTTTGCTTTGATTTTAATAGTTGATTGTTTGCCAAAGATGATTGCTGGTTTCTTGGATCTTAGGAAGGCGTGATGTTATTAAACTAGTGTTCAGGAAGCTAGCAGGTTAAACTGCAGAATGGAAGCAGTGCTGTGGGGCAGGGGAAAGCAAGGTGATCACTGTGTCAAGCAGGTGTGGTGCACAGGGGCCCGAACAGGAGGAGGCCGAGCAAGACGGAAAAGATGGAAATGGAGGGTTGAGATAATTTGACAAAAGTCAAAAAGTCAAATACATGAATAAACCAGACCACTCGGTAGGAGAAGATAATCTGTATGAGACTGAAGATTCAGAGACCCAATTCAGAATTAGGAACTTAATGTCTTATACACAGCATGTACTTAATAATATTTTGTTATGATTTCATATTTAATCTTCGAGTTGTTGCTTACCTCATGAATTTATGCCCTAACAAGTGAACCAGTTGAGTCTTAATTAGAATCAGTTTTGCTACTTGAAAATTGTAAAAAAAGTCTTCTAAAATGGAGACTTGGAATTAAAAAAAGGAGACTTGGAATTATAAAATATGTCCTCAGAGAAGCAGACATGGGCGCTTCTGGAGAAAGTCTTCCCAGCGTTTGGGGTCCGACACCGGAGCTGTGTGTGAGTGCTGGGATGAGCTGGGGTGCGGGTCAGGTCCGGACAGCATTGCTGCAGCCCACAGTGTCATCGCTCCACTGCGAGGATAGGAAACCGTGGGCTTTCAGAGGGGAGGTGATTTACCCAAGATTGAACATCAGAGCTGGAGTTCAAACCAGAGCTTTGACTTCAACTTACTTATCTCTTTATATAGCCATTTTCCATTGTCTACTTGCAGATAAATTAATTGAGCCTTAGAAGTCAAAAGAAAAAAGGTTTCCAAGTAAATAGAAAATGGAAAATAAAAGTTAGAAGTTTTCATCTGCACACACTTTGTTCTGTTTCCTGATAACATTTGTTTTTTAAAAATTTATATTAGAAAAGTAACAAATAAACATTTTAAAAATACATGTGTCATTGTTTGGTTTTCAGTTCTCCTGGCTATAGGTGTTTTTTCCACCTCTATTCCAAACCATGACTTTATGTTCATTGGCAAAGAATCTTTTTTGTTTGTATGACTACTACAGCAGCAGGTACAGAACATGCAGATTTCTGCCCTCTCCTCCCCACTTCTCTCCATCATTCCTCCCAATTATGTTTGCATAGCTCAAATTCTTACAGAGGATTAGGACAAGCAGCAAACACCCAGACAAGGAGGAAAGGATTCAGGTGATTTGGGTATTTATAGTATTGGCAACCTCCATGCCTCAGATTAACAACAGGTAGCCAAGACTTCGGGGAAATGGCTACCCGGTCACATGGTAGGAGAAGAAAATTTGTGTAAGATTGATGATTCAGAGACTTACTTTAGAATTAGAGATTTAGTACCTTATACATAGTAAATAGTACACAGTATTAGATAGCAATATGTAATACATAGTAATACATATGTGTAGCAGAGCAATGCATATTAAGCATGACTTCAATAAGATTTACTAAGATTTAATCTTCAAATTGCCACTTACTTCATAAACTAATGCTCGAACAGGAAACTCAGTTTATTCTTACTAGGAAACAATTTTGCCATATGAAAATTTGAAAAACAATTTGAGGAGGAATGAAGAAGTTTTGGATTACAAAATGCGTGGTGTCCATGGTAACACTGGATTATAATTTCAGGAGTTCCCAAGACTCAAGCTCAGTGCAGAGGCAAGAGAATAGCTCTTAAATTTCACGGTACGATGTGGCTTGGGCGTGAGTCTATCATTGGTAACTAGTATACACCAAAACCAGAAGATTCTATTCCAATGTTTGGGACTTTACAAAATCCATGGGACATTTGCACAAAGTGGAGAATGTGACGGGGAAAGAGGTTTCAATAATGCTTGAAATTAAACTTCCTAGTCAGGTGGTGATTAGGAGCAGTTTAACTTTGACTTATTAAAATAAAAGAAATGTGGCATTTCTTTATCTTGTGTTGTACAAGTCATACTGTAGCTAGTGTTACAAGAGAGAAAGAATTTGAAAAATTACACATTCTACCACCCAAATATAAAAATGGTTAGCATTTTGTGGCCTATCATTTTGTTTTTTTATTCTATGTATGTGTATATAATTTTAATAGGATTATACACTATTTTGTAATCTCTATTTTTCCCTATTCACAACATGTTGAAAATATCTCTCCATGCCAGTAAGATATTTTAATGGTTGTATAATATTACTGTGTATGGGTACATCATAATTTATTAAAGAATAATTTATTTTGATGTCATGCTGTTTTCAACTTTTTCACTATTACAAACAAAACTTTGAGAAACATTTTTGTAATGAAATCTGAGTTCAAACCCACAGTTAAATGAAGGGGCAAGTTTTGATGTGAGAAGTAATGCATTAACATTAATATTAATACATCTCCTTGTGGAAAACTGTCTGGACCAGCCAGATGGAGAAGATTCTGGACCTCCAAAGGAGCATAGGTAGAAAGGGAGGATTCGGTGCTAGAATAGGGAGAATGAACATGAGAGGAGAGCCGCAACCATTTATTAAATGTCCAGAAAACATGTTTATTCTATCTCATTTAATTTTCAACTGCACTGCAGCAGGGTATAATCCACATTTTATAAATGAAAAACCAATGCACAAATTGATTAAATTGACTAAGTTAACTTAATAAATGTTAGAGATGCAAACTCAAGTTTTCCTGATTTCAAAGCCTATGACTTTTTGTTTGTTTATTTGTTTATTTCACCATTTTGCATAAGTAGGAATTATCCTAATAATAATAATAGTATTTATTCTGCTCTAAAATATGTAAGGAATGACGAGGGAAGCAAGTTTAAGTTTCTACAAAAACTCTAATTGGCACTCTAGTGAGAGGTGTACTTGTCTTACTCTTCTCCAGCTTGGTGCTAAACTCACAAACCTTCTTAAACCTGCTTAAGACAGAGATGGACATTACATTTTCCTGTTACCAAAGCTTTCTTCCACCGATGTACCAATGAAGAATAAAGTTAAAAAGGAGTCATTACTCATCACTTACTAATTCCCTTTACTTTTATTTGTAAAGACAAAACTGTAACGCCTACTGTATGAAATAAACATGTTTTCCAAGATGTCTATTTGATCTTTATTTTCTCAATAGTTTCAATCTAAATGAATATATACACAGCTATTTTATTTTATGTGGATGTTCCTTAGAAAAATACCACAAGTCAGGGAAGTCTTAAAATAGGAGGTTTTCAGTTTCTCTTCCTATTCTGAGGCCACATTCAGCATCCTTTTGTGAAAACACAGTGACTCATCAGCATGGTCATCAAGGCATTCTGCATGGGTATATTTACAAATCTAGTAACCATCACGCAAAGGAATATTCCCAAAGCCCTTTTCCAATGAATAAGCAACTAATAATGCTTCCTTGTTAATAGAAAGGTTAAGCCTTGTTCTAGTCTATCCTAAAGGCACAGCTGTGGAATTAAAGTGTATTTCAAACTCTTAAGTGACCTGGGGTATGTTTGGTTCACAGGTAAAGGCAGTACCAGTTTTTGTCTTGTCTGTGCTATAGCTAGAGCTGGGCTTACAAAATTCAATCTCTAGGCCTACATTCCCCAACCCTAGGCTGCTGATTGGTACCAGTCTGTGTCCTGCTAGGAACCCGGCCACACAGCAGGAGGAGAGCCTCGGGTCAGCAAGGAAAGCTTCATCTGTATTTGCAGCCGCTCCCCATTGCTTGCATCACCACCTGAGCTCCGTCTCCTGTCAGATCAGGGTGGCATTAGATTCTCATAGGAGCACGAACCCTACTGTAAACTGCGCATGTGAGGGATCTGGGCTCCTTATGAGAATCTAATGCCTGATGATCTGAGGGGGAGCTGAAGCGGTGACACTAGCGCTGGGGAGCAGCTGCAAATACAGATTGTCATTAGCAGAGAGGTTTGACTGCACAGAGACCATAATAAATCCATTGCTTGCAGACTCATATCCAAACCCTTTCAGCGAGTGGCAAGTGACAGTGTAGTAATAATAGAAATAAAGTGCACGATAAATGTAATGTGCTTGAATCATCCTAAAACCATTCTCCCTCCCCCATCCACGGAAAAATTATCTTCCACAAAACCCATCCCTGGTGCCAAAAAGGTTGGGGACTGCTGCTGTAGGTCGTTGTTAATGTGACAAAATGTTACAGGTTTATGGACAAACTAGAAAAATGAGAAACATTATATACATAATAATGTTATTAATTGTCCTTTCAGAGGAATTAGAAGGAATTAGAAGGAATATGTGAGATTATGTCCTTCTTAAACTGTCTTGTTAAAATAGCATTCCAAATTTGTCTTTGGATAATTTTTTTTGGTTTTGGTTTTGGTTTTTGGTAGGGGAGTGGGGAAGAGATTTTCTGATCCCTGATTCCAAAATCTGGGACTCATGGTTTAATATCTTGCTCAGAATACTGAGGAAACTTTGCTCTCTTAAACCCTTTCTGCAATAAAAATGTTTGCAATGTCATAATGAGTAGGACCATCATGAAAATAGACTCACCAGGCTGCATAATACTACAATAAATCATTATCCCAAACTTCACCTTGCTCTCTCTTCAGTTAATACAACCCACCAGGTAGCTTTTCCTTACTGCCCAGGTTTCTAGCAAGCAGATATGTTTTCTGTGGTGCATGCACACACTCAGACAGACATATGTGCTCTCCACTTCCACACACTCCCCTCCACGGCTTTCTCTAACAGCAGCCAGAAGAACGGCGATCACGTTAGTACACGAATGTTCTCTTGTCACTTCCCTTCAGTGAGTGGTTCCCCATTTTCTTTGGGATGCTACTTATCCTCTTTAATATGGTCTCAATATGTTCCTGTCTAATTACCTTCACATATGGCCTGTTCCTTGCCCAACAGCTCTGCCTTGCCGCCACCAACTTCACTTTCAATTTTCAATGTAAAAGTCACTTCCTCCTAAAAGATCTTACCATGTCAACACCCCCCCCAGGCAGAATTTTTCTCCCTTTCCTTCCATTTCACCTGCAATTCTCCTTCTTAAAACTTCTAATCATTTACGCAAGGCCCACGTTCCCTACCAGTTTCATGCTCTAGGTGGTAAGCTCTGGGAGGGCAGAGACTGTCTCTTTTGTGTTCTGTTGTACAGGCAACATGTAACATGATGCCCCCATGTGTTAATCATTAGGGTTCAATAATTATTTTCAAATGAATGAATTCCCTTTACTTAGCCTTCTAAGCCCTTTTCTCCTGTTACTTTTAAATTCTTGCTATTAGACTCAACAATTCATCTCAATGAATTCAAAAGGCAATGTGATGAATTGGTACTATAATTTTCAAGGTATCATTGCTCTGTATTTAGTATATTGTAATAATTTTTTTTCCTCCAGTGCTTCTCCTTTGTGTTACCAAATCATGCTCCCGAATTCTGGCTAAATATGATGCTCGGATTCTGGGTCATAATTAACATAAATTGGTGTGTTGCCTTTTCTCACCTTGAGGTTTAGAACGAACTTTTAAGACTCTGCAACATACCCAGACTGTATCATTGAAGACAGCAGGGTTTCCTGGCCATTAATAAAGGGTGGGCCACAGTGAAATGATTGAAATTAGAGTAAACAGAAGAAGAATTTTGTCAAATGGTTGTTGTAGAGGAAACCACACTAGAAAATTCATCAGCCCATCCTGAACAATTACAAAAACAAATGTTGGTGGTTATGTTGGGCAATGCTCACTGAAGCCAAGAATCAAATTCACAAATATTTCCAGGCCCTGCAAACCAAAAAATGCACTTTGTATGTACAAATTCTGGAAAAAAAGTTTCTAATTATGTGCTTGTTTTTATACATATTTGCACATCCAGATAATGATCACTTTCAGGGCCAACATGTTGAAACAAAAAGAGGGAAGTAAAGAGAGAGTTAGATAAAAGAAGGAAACGTCTCCAATTCACAATCATTTTTCAACTTTAGAGAGGACAAGGAGCCTTGAGATCACCTAATAAAACTCTTACCAGCTTATTGGTGAGGTGAGAAACCGGGACATGCATTGTGCACTGATCTGCATTCACCATTCTATGATGTAAACTGACATTAGACTATCTAAAAATTGTTATGCATTAATGTTAACCGGCATTTAGCACCTTCCTGAAATTAGATGCCATCCCAAATTCCCTAATGCTCTTAAGATCTATAGGCGCATAATCCCGAAGTTATGTTTCAATGAATTCTCTCCCTGTTACCTCCCATATGATGAGACTATAAGTTCTGTCATTTTATCCTACTCAGTATCTCTCAAACCATTTTTCTTCCTCTTCTATTTCTGGTGCCATCACCCTAATTCTTGATAAATCTACAGCTAGAGAACTGTCATAAACTCCTAACTGATCTCTCCGTAATTCAACCTGTACAGAGTCACCAGAGTAGTAAGAATAATTATCTCAAGGATTATGTTCATCATAACGTATTACATTTATCCTATTACCCAAAAGTTTAACTGGTTCTTCATTGCCTAAAAAATCAAAAAAGCTCACAGCTATTAGAAGCTGCTCTCCAGCAGGAAATTTTCCTTTCTGCCTACACATCTGTGGGCCCACACCATCCACTGTGTTCGCTGGGCAAACTGGACAGAATGTGCAGTCAGTGGGAAGAACCCAACGTGTGTCCCAGGCTTGTCCATCTCCGAGGTGCATGACTTCGCAGCTACTCTTTATTGATTCTGAGCTGCAGTTTCTTCATCTCTAAAGTGTATATGATTTCACTTTCTACCATATTGACTTGCTGTGAGAATTAACAGACATAATGCAAGTAAAGGACCTGGCATGTATTAGACACACTTGCATATTTTAATTACTATTATTTTACATATTTACCCTGCCTGATTTCACAAAGGACTGGCGTAAGCCATCATCTACTTGTCCTTCATTCAGTAAGATGTAGTCCCTCACCCTGAAAAAGCCCACATAGTAACAACATATAAAAACACAAATACGAAGCACAGTGGTTATGCTCTGGGGGAACAGAGATACACTGTGTATTAGGGGATTACTGAGTAAGGATTTCTAAGCTACCAAGATTTGGGGGTTGGGCCAGGGAGGATGGGATACTTGATTACAATCAGCAGGCAAAAATGAGTAAAAGCTATGAAGGCAAAGAGAGGAGACAGAATGCTGTCGCAGGTAGATGAACAGATTATATAACAATGATTATTATTATAAAGACCTATACCAGAAAACACTGCCTCCATTCCAAGTTAATTTCTGGTT
Organism: Cheirogaleus medius; assembly: GCA_008086735.1. Lineage (NCBI taxonomy): Eukaryota > Metazoa > Chordata > Mammalia > Primates > Cheirogaleidae > Cheirogaleus > Cheirogaleus medius. The sequence continues at coordinate 23,194,759 of VBSM01002937.1, read as the reverse complement.
ACCTTACTTAAAGCAAACTGTGTATTAAATTCTAATTTTGCCCAATTTATCTGTGACTCAGTCCCCACCACTGTGCCCACACCCTGGCCACTGGACCCTACTCCTCTCTGAGCTGGCTCTCTGCGTCTATATACCTCAGAACTGTGGTTTAAGTTCCTGAGGTCCTTCCTCATAGGCTCCTTACCATCTTGCTTTCTGAGACACTGTTTCTTGCCTGCTCTTTCTTGACCACTGGCCCCCCAGGGTTTGGAATTCTGTCTGTCTCCTGGGAATTGCTCCATCAGACCAGGCTCTTCCCAGCCACACACCCTGGGTATATGACTCTAGGTCTTGGGTTTAAATGTCACCTCTTCAAAGAAACTTCTCTCCTCTCCCTTCCCCACTCTCAGATTTAAAAGGACAACTCAGTCTCTCTCTCTCTTCCATACTATTCACTTTTTTGCATTGCAATTATTATCTGGTAATTTTCTAATTTGTTTATTTGTTATCTGTTTATTTCCTGACTTGCTACACTAGGATGTAAATTCCATAAAGTTTAGGACCTCATCTATTTTGTTCCCTTTGGCATCCACAGATCCACAGTGCCTAGAACATTTCTTGGAACATAATAAAGGATCAATAAGCATTAGATTAATGGACGACGGAAGGAAGGACTATGTCTACTCTGGCAGCTGACTCCTCACCATAAATTCCTGCTGTCCAGATCCTCAGGACCACTAGATTGCTGTTTTCACTAACCTCTTAGTTTTAAAATCTCAAGACCTGCCCACTGGTGGTCACACAAGTCCCTAAATCTACATAAGCCTCTAATTGAAGGTTACTATCTTCCCTGTGCCAACCCTTAACTCATATTTTATTAATCAGAAATTTGACACCCTAGCTAGCAATATTTAATTGTCATCCTTCAACTAACTTACTAATATTTGCCCTTGTGTCTTAACATAAGTCATTACCTAGACTAAGCCATAGAATTAGAATTTATTGTCATCATTACCTTCAGGTTCTGATTAAAAATTTCACTATCCTCAATGTCCTCTCTAATCACTTACAAATGAAAGTCTCTTGTCATCGTGTTCTTTATCAGTTTATTTAAGCTGCACCAAATTGCAATTTTGACAGTGTTGATCTTAATATTTTTATGCTACTAAATATATCTATTTTCCCTAGGTGTACTGCAAGTGTTTTAAATTAGATATTATCATTCATTTCTTTTTCTCATTATCTTTCATTAGAGTGTCATGATTTCTTCTCAGGAAATAAAAAGTAAAGACTTTCGAATAAAATCATATCCCAAATTTTACTGACATTATACAATCTTGCTTGTTATTGTAACTATTCAGAGTGCCTAAATATCACCAATGGATCAGGTACTGACGGGTTTACTGCTGGGCCCTGAGATTCATTTTTAAAAAGTAAAAGTTACTACACTTTTCTTAACTTCCTTGCACTTATTCTAACAGAATTCCATTCTTTCCTCATTGGGAAGAAAATTTGATTTATAATCTATGATGTGCTTTTTCAACTTCCATGGTTTATTTTTTTTTTAATTTTTTTTATTTCAGCATATTATGGGGGTACAAATATTACGGTTATGTATATTGCCCACTTCCCCCTCCCCCAACTTCCATGGTTTAAAGCATGATAATCTATTTTTCTATAGTGAGTAGCAAAGCACAAAGAAGAATTGGTTCTATATTGTGGCAACGAAAGAAAGAGATGAAAAGTGATTGGTTTATGAGCAGGATGCTAAATCAGCCAGGGCTTAGGAACAAAGGAACAAGGAAACAAAACAGGGACTGAATGAATTCCATCGTGTAAGAGGCCAAAGGTGAGACCGAGGTAAGGCTCCACGTCAGAGAGGGATTAGTAAAACCTTTCACTTGAGGGTGGGCCAGCAAACTATTAACTTAGGGCTTCATTACATTACCCTTGATTTGGTTCCAGAATCTGAAGCAGAGCCAAGCACGGCACCCAGGGGAAAGTCGGTCCAGGTACCATGACTGGAGAAAGGCAGTGAAAAGGAGACAGGTGGTTGCACCCTCTGATTGCATCATACTCATTCATTCTTCTATCTCTGGGGCTTATTTGCTGTGCTTCTCTCCTCCCGTGTACATACACATGTAGGGTGCTGGCCTCTTTTTCTTACCAGCCTATTTTTAACCTTACATATTCTCATTGAATAAGAATTTAATTATAGTCACAATACATGCTGACTCAAGTTGGTTTTTTGTTATTGGAAATTTAATACCATTTCTTATCATCCTGGAAATATATTAATCTCACCCTGGTTTCCTTATAGTGTCATAATCTTTTATATGAGCTTCTAAACCTTCCGTCGATTGAATATTAATAGCTTTACTGTAGAGATGACTTCAGCTTTAATCTTTTCAATAAGTTTGTGTGTGTGTGTAAGAGGCAAGCTCCTTTCCCAGAATTTAGCTAAACTTCATTTCTAATACAGGTTTATTTTTCATGTTGATTCATACTTAAGTCTCCTCTTTTTTGGATTATTCCTTCCCTGCAGAATTTTGGCCTGATTCTCAATTCAAGAGTTACAAATGATTTATCTTGGAATCTTTTAAAAATTCTTGTGGTTCAAAAGATTTCAGTAGTAGACTATTTTCGTCACGATGAGACAATCCCTCAGTTAAAGCAGCATTAGTCTCTGCATTGCTAACTCACCACCCCGTATTTTTTTTTTTTTCTTAAGAAAACAAGTGAAAATTACTTGCGGGTTACCACAGTCCTCCTCATTTTTCTTTTTGTAAAAATTCATGTATACGTGCAAGAAGCCTCATTTAAATTTATTACATCCTAGTTCCCCAGGAGAATTGAAAAGGAAAGAATTACTCAACACTTCCCTTCCAGTAGTTTTTAACTAATTGGGCATGTAAAAATATACACACACATAAATCTATGAAACAAAAACACTAAAATAATAATAACAGTAATCATAAACATTCTTATGGAGTAGGATGGTAAGTTTTCTATGTCAGTCTGGGTGAGGGGAGACCCAGGTAGCTGGTAAAACATTAGATCTGACTGTGTCTGTGAGGCTGTTTCTGGAAAAGATTAGCATTCGAATCAATACCTTGAGTAAGGAAGGTCTGCGCTCACTCCTGTGGGCGGGTATCATCCAATCTTCTGAGGGCCTAAATTGAACAACAACAACAGAAAAAGCTGGAGGAAGGGTGAATTTGCTGCTTCTCCTAGAGCTGGGACATTTATTTTCTCCTGCCCTGGGACCTCAGAGATCCACATTCTTGGGCTTTTGGACTCTGGAACTTACCCCAGTGGCCCCTCAGCTCTCAGGCCTTCAGCTTTGGACTGGGAGTTACACCCTAGACTCCCCCGCTGCTCAGGCCTGTGGCCTTGGACGGCACCGCACGGCCGGCTGTCCTGGTTCTCCAGTGTGCAGTCTATTGTGGACTTCACGGCCTCCATACTTACGTGAGCCAATTCTCATCATAAATCTCCTCTTTTATATATCCATCTACAGTCATCCCTCCGTATCCATGGGGAGTCGGTTTCAAAACCTCCCACAGATCCCAAACTTTCTGTGTACTCAAGCTGCTGATATACACGGTGTAGAATCTGTGTATGACGTACACGTATCTTCCTACATACTTTAAATCATCTCTAGATTACTTATAATAGCTAATACAATGCAAATGCCATGTAAATAGTTGTTATTCTGTATTGTTTAGGGAATAGCGACAAGAAAAATAGTCTGTGCACGTGCAGTACAGGCACAATTTCTTATAATATATTTTTGATCCCTGGTCGGTTGACTTCACGGACACGGAGGCTGACTGCATGTCCTGTTGGTTTTGTTCCTCTGGAGAACCTTGTCTAATACACCGAGTTTTACCATTTCAAGGGACGTTTTCTTATTTGATCCTATACTGATCCTGTGAGATGGGTGCTATTATCATCCCCTTTTACAGATGAGAAAATCAAACACAAAAGGTGATATGACTTGTCCAAATTCCCTCAACCATAACTGGAGCTTGAAATCAGCCTTCCAACCCCAAAGCACGTTGCTGAGCACACTGCGTCCCCACGATGAAAGAAAGTGCATTCTTCCTGCCTCAACTTACCTATGTTGCCTAGCCCTAGGACACGAGAAAATAACAGATGTTCAGTGCTAGAACGTGTGCGGCAAAGAGCAAGCACACTATTCACATTACTTATTGATATTTTTATTGCTAAATACTATAAGAAATGAAAGAGCATTTCAAAGAAAAGTTGGGCCTTGAACTTTGAACAACGAGTGACAATGGACACATGACCAGAAGAAAGAAGAGGCATTCTTGTGTGTGGGGTGACAGAAGCAAAGCTCTGATTTCAGGAGTCGGCATGGCTCAGGCAGGACAGTGGGAAAGCTTTCCTAGTCCAGGTAGAGGGCTGGGATGAGCTTGGAGAAAGGTGTTCTGAATACATAGTCTGGGGACAAATAATAGAGCATGGAAGGTCCCCGGATGCTGGGCTGAGGAACTTTACTTTAAAGGTAATGGTGAGCCTCCGCAGGGTTTTATGCCCCGAGGGGGCTAGATCCAATCACCACATTGGGCAGATTTTTATTGTGCCCAGAAGCAGAGAGACAACTAAGAAGCTGCTGTAGAAATCCAGGTGTTAGGTGACGGCCATCTAGACTAGAGGAGAGCAGTGGGATAGAGAAGAAAAGAATAAATGTGAAACAACTCTCGAAATAAGAAACAAGGCCTGGTGCAGTAGCTTGGCCTGGCGCGGTGGCTCAGCCTGTAATCCTAGCACTCTGGGAGGCCGAGGCGGGAGGATCCCTCCAGCTCAGGAGTTTGAAACCAGCCTGAGCAAGAGCAAGACCCCGTCTCTACTAAAAGTAGAAAAAAATTAGCCAGCGTGAGTGTCGGGTGCCTGAACTCCCAGCTATTCAGGAGGAATCCCTCGAGCCCAGGAGGGATTTTGTTTGTTTGTTTGTTTGTTTTTGTTTCTGTTTTTGTTTGACCTGTATCCTGTCTTTTAAAAATTTTTTTTAATTTTTTTTTACTTGAGAGTATGACAGGGGTACAAACGCTTTGGTTACATAAATTGTCTTTGCACTGCTTGACAAGTGTGCCCATCCCCCAGACAGCGCGTACCACCTCTGTTAGGTGTGAATATACCCGTCCTCTCCTCCCCTCGCCCACCTGCCAGACCGCCTGATGAATGTTACTACCATATGTGCATACATGTGTTGATCAATTAGTACCAATTTGATGGTGAGTACATGTGGTGCTTGTTTTTCCATTCTTGTGACACTTCACTTTGTAGAATGGGTTCCAGCTCTATCCAGGATACAAGAGGTTCTAGTTCACCATTGTTTTTGTGACTGAGTAGAACTCCATGGTATACATAGACCACATTTTATTTATCCACTCATGTATTGATGGAGACTTGAGCTGTTGCCACATCTTTGCAATTGTGAATTGTGCTGCTATAAACATTCTAGTGCAGATGTCTTTTTTATAGAATGTCTTTTTTCCTTTGGGTACATGCCCAGTAAGGGATTGCTGGATCAAATGGTAGTTCTACTTGTAGCTCTTTGAAGTATCTCCATATTACTTTCCATAGAGGCTGTACTAGTTTGCAGTCCCACCAGCAGTGTATGAGTGTTCCTATCTCTCCACATCTACGCCAACATTTGGGGTTTGATTTTTTCTTGTTCATTTTCTTGAGTTCTATAAAGATTCTAGTTATCAGCCCTTATCAGATGTGTAGTATGTGAATATTTTCTCCCATTCTGTTTGCTCTCATGATAGTTCCTTGGCTGTACAGAAGCTTTTTTGTTTGATCAGATCCCAATTATTTATTTTGATAAGAAGAGTAAATAGTAACTTGACAACTTTCTAGCTAAAACTGAATCATAAATAACCTTTTAAAAACATTTTATTTATAATTAGCTTATACCTTTAGTCACAATCACTTGTCCCTCTCTCCTTTTTAGTTTCTAGAATAAATTTCTCAAATACATATTATTGCTATATTCCAGTTCATTTTCTGCACATAATTATAGTCCTTATCCTATCTTCTAGAATCATAGACTGAAGAGATTATATGAACTAAAGGAGTATACAGTAGACATTTATTCTACACCAGTGGTTCTCAAACTCTTTGGTCTCAGTAATCATGTTATAGAAATCGAATTGTTGAGAACTGAAAAGAGCCTTTGATTATATGGGTTATACCTATTGATACCTACTACATTTGATATCAAAATAGAAATATTTAAAACAATTGTCTATATATTCATGTTTAAATAACAATAATAAATCCATTGTGTATTAACCTTAATATTTTTATGAAAATAACTATATTTTCCAAACAAAAAGATTTAGGAACAAGAATGATATTATTGGACATTTTTTCAAATCTTTTCATGTCTGGCCAAATAGAAGATAGCTGGATTCTTGTATTCCTTCCGTATTCAGTGAATTTCAATATATTGTTTTGGTTGAAGTATATAACTCAGAAAATCCAACCTCACACATATATGCCATGGAAAAATGTAAGGAATTAGTGTTAAGAATTGAGAAAATTTTTATTCTATTCACAGTCCCACAAAAATGTTTTGACTTTATTATAGTTTACTAGTACATGTCATTTAAAAGTGTAAATTTTACATAGCAAGTTACTGAGAGTGTTTACTCAGTGTTCTCTGTCAAAAGCATTTTCGCATTTCAGTCTAACCTCTATCCTCTATCCACTCTGGGGACATTTACATTTCTCATTGAAGTGACAAAGATGCTAAATTCAGATTTAAAGTAACTCAGTTCTTAGGGCAGGAGCTGCCACATAACATGGACCCATAAATGTTAGCTATTGGCAGAAAGCTCCAGAGTAGCAGCTTTTACAATGTGATACTTGGATACCTTGGGGTCTCCAAGATCTTATTAGGAGATCCACATGGCAAAATATTTTTATAATGACATTAAGGTATTATTTGCCCAGTAGTCATTGTTTAACTATCACTAGTAGTCACTGTACTCTTTGCTCTTAGTACTGGTACCAGTATTAGTAGTCAATGCATCCTTTACTGCCACACAATCAAAGTTTAAAAAAAAAAAAGCAAGTTTCATTTAAGAATGCCCTTGAGAAGTAGTAAAAATGAGTAATTTTGTGAAATCTCAAGTATTGTGTTGAGATATCTTTTTAATATTCTGTGTGATGAAAAGGAAAGAATGAACAAAACACTTCTCTTGCACACCTAAGACTGATGCTGTCTTCAGGAAAAACACATGTGCAATTGTTTGAGTTGTGAGCTAAACGACATCCATTTTTGACAACATACTATTTTGAAAAACCAACAGACAAACTATTGCTATTTAGACTTTGGGATTTGGCAGACATTTTCTCAAAATTAGTGGAATGAGCCTGTCACCTTGAGGAAAACATTTGTTGCCAATAAAAACAATTGAGGTTTCACATGAAAATTAGAATACAGAGAAACTTATATCTTCCATTGTGATCTTGGCAGCTTCTAAACACTTAAAAGACTTTTCTGATGAGATTAGTAGTGATATTATCAATTTTGATATGTTTCAACATTTTAAAGAGCTACATAACTCAATGAACCCATATATCTTTTAAATGATGATCATACTATGCTGAAAAATCTTGCATGAGTGAAAAATCTATACAAAGTGCAAGACTGACTAATGAATTCTAACATAAAAGGGTATAAAATGTTTATTGATGTTTACTTTCAGATTCCACATTTCGACTCACCTTTGAGAAACTACTACTTGTCAAGTTTTGGTTAGTATCAAAGAAGTATACCAATAATTTTTGGAAGAGGTTATTGAAATACTCCTTCCCTTTCCTTTTTCCTTTCCTTTCCTTTCCTTTCCTTTCCTTTCCTTTCCTTTCCTTTCCTTTCCTTCTTTTCCTTTCTTTCCTTCCTTCCTTCTTTCTTTCTTTCCTTTTAGACAGAGTTTCACTCTGTTGTCCTGGGTAGAGTGCAGTGGTGTCATAGCTGACTGCAACCTCCAACTCCTGGGCTGAAGTGATCCTCCTGCCTCAGCCTCCCAAGTAGCTGGGACTACAGGTGCATGACAATTATACCTATTTCATGGTATAGTAATTTTAGGAAGATCTAGTTTCTGTCTTAAATAAGTTTATATAAGTTTAGAATCAAACTCTACTTCCAGCTTTGCCACTTTCTTTTAAGTGTTGTATAATGCACATCATTAACTTTTGTGGACTTGAGAGAATTAAAGGAAGAATTCAAAAGGACAAAAATGATCACACATCTGTGTCCATTAGAAGAAAACCCAGAGCTGGCTCAAATTCTAAGACAAGAGTTATATTCAGAAAAGCTTTGGATCAGACATTCTCTGTGGAAGTGGCCAGTAGTGGGCTTTGGTAGCACTCTTAGGCAGTGGAAAAATAGAAAAGACATCTTAGATCCTACAGAGATATCAGTGTGTACCAATCCCACTAATCTAATGAATAAATAAAAACCCAACAAACAAAAAAGTAGCTCCTCTAGATTAGTATATATAATTTTATCCATGTTGTTTACTAAGCTTAGTTTCCATATCTGCAAAATTGCTGTATTAAAATTGGCTCAGGCCAGGCACAGTGGCTCATGCTTCCAACCCTAGCACTTTGGGAGGCTGATGTGGAAGGAACCATTGAGTCCAGGAGATTGAGACCAGCCAGAGCAACAGCAAGATCCCACCTCTGAAAAATTAGAAAAATTACCCAGGTGTGGTGTTGGCCTCCTGTAGTCCTAGCTACTGGGGAAGCCAAGGCAGGAGAATTGCTTAAGCCCAGGAGTTTAAGGCTGCAGTGAGCTTTGATCACACCACTGCACTCTAGCCAGGGCAACCGAGTGAGATCCTGTCTCAAAAAATAAATAAAATAAAATAAAATTGGCTCAAATAATTTTGAGGATAATCCAAGACTAACAATATAACTCCAAGATAGTACATTCATTGCTAGAATTAATTAAATTACTAAACAGTTTTGGTGTTATAGAAGATAAGAATAAAGGAAAAGAATGAGTCTCAAACCAACTCTAAGCTTTCCTAAAATTCCCAATTTTCTTTGCAATTTAGGCAAAAAAACATAATGTCATTAATCATCTTTTTTCTTTTTTTGTGAAACAGAGTCTCACTCTGTTACCTAGGCTGGAATGCAGTGGCGTGATCATAGTTCACTGTAGCCTCAAACTCCTGGGCTCAAGCAATCATCCCGTTTGGCTGGGACTACAGGTGTTCACCATTACACTTGGCTAACTTTTCTTATTTTTTTCAGAGTTGGGTCTCACTCAGGCTGGTCTCGAACTCCTGGCCTCAAGTGAGTCTCCTGCCTTGGCCTCCCAAAGCTCTGGGATTACAGACATGAGCCACTGCACCTGGCCTCATCAATCAACTTAATGACTGATGGAAAAGGCCTGGAGATTTGGCCTGTCAGAATAAATGTTCAAGGGTAATGACACAACATTCTCCCACAGGTCAGCAGGGGGTGTCACTTCACCAGCCTTCTTGTTGTCATCCAATAAGCTCCTGCAGGTACAGAAGATCTTTCAATGAACAAAGCATTCAAGTGAAACTCATCCACAGCAGCTTGACCCTTGTCGCTTCAGTTTCCTCCACTCGCTTAATGCTTTATTTTGATTTTCAGAGCTACCTTCCCAGAAGTCTATAGCAAATGAATATATTATCATATAAAAATATTTAAAATTCTTAGCTTATATTTTAAAAACATGCCCTTATTTATTTATCATTGTCAAAAAAAATCGTCCCACTGTTAAGTAGGATTGAATCAGGTTTCTCATGCTTTTCAAAAGAAACAGAAAAATACCAGCCTAAAAAGAAAAAAGAAATACCCATAGAACTCTTCACATACCAAGTAGCATGAAAAAGAACATGTAATTATATAGAACTTGAAGAAAAGTGGTTGTGTTACGAATAGGTAAGGTTTTCCTTTGTGAAATTTGAATCATGTGTTAAGAGACACACTTCCCACTATACCATGGTGTCTTGGCTTGCCATGCAGAAAGCTGTTAAAGGCTCACACAGTTGTAGCTAGTGATACCAAGATTCTCTGGGTGCACTAGGGAAACAGAGGTAAAGAGTGGGGAACAAAAGGCTACGGAAGATTTTTCCCATTTAGTTGTTAAAAAAAATAAAAAAGAATTTAAAATGCTTAGCTGGGGATAAATACAAAAGAAAATGACTTCAGTTTTTTAAACCTAAAAAAGAAAAAAGGAGAAAAAGCACTATTTGAGGGGCAAAAATGGGAAGAAAGCCTGTACTGTTCCCATTCTTTTTGTTAAGTGCTCGGTGGAGTTTCAATGACAAATTGATTATATTGTTAAAGAAGGCTTACATAGTGAGCAACTGATGTTCACATTATAGGAACATAGCTATCTCAAAGCACTTATATTGCACTAAAAATCACTACTGTTATGTGTGTTCAATGTGGATATTGGTTTTAAAAAAACACTACAGGGAGTTCAGGATGTCGATAATCAAGAGGCAATAGTGCGAATAACTTTGTATGTCCTTGAGAAAATGACTGCCTAATAACCATGTCCTGCCTTAAACTGAAGTTTCAATAGTATTTACAGCATAGTTCATTAGGTTTCTGAATAGCCTATTAAGTTATTTCAAAGCTTGTCTATGGTTAAAGAGTAACAACATGATTATTTCCCTTTCCCCATGGGAATTGTTTGAATTGCAATATCCTGTTATGGGGATCTAGGACTTTGACATACACATTGAATAGTAAAACCTCTCTCACTCAGAATAATTGTGATATGGCTCCATTGTTCTCAATGAGGTCTCTAATGAGCTTTCAAAAATACTTCAATTTATAGAGTATTTTGAAAAAATCTGGCTTATTAGTGTCTAGTACATTTTATAATGCACTGAGATACCAGTAAGTTATGATATTCATAGTTCATAACATGGTTTAAGTAGTATTGTCTCAGAAGAACAAGACACAAACAATTTTTTTTTCTCTAAGAAATAATGACAACCAGGCATAAGCAAAATTGTCAAATTTGAACATGGATGTTTGTCTTCAATATCACCAACTTCTCACTCATTATTATCCCCTTTCCTTCAGTAGTAGCCACTCCTCCTGCGGGTGCTCACTGAGCGCACACGTTCTAATTCTAAATGCAATAAAGAATAGGTCTGAATATAAGGAAATATGGACAGGCACCTGTTCACAAAGACTTTTAACTTCTATGAGTAACCAATTTAATATACAGATCGCTCCTTCAAAGTAATTGTAAGCAATAAAAAGCATAATGTAACAGAAGTAGCATGAGAGAAGTCAAATAAAGGCAAAGAAGTTACATCCCTGCCAAAGCTTTTCTCTTCGCTATCTGCCCCTGCTATCTCTTCAGCCCCCAAGGACTTCAGATAGCAGAGATCCAAAATCTGCTGTCATTGAAACACTCCCTTAGCTAATCTATGCCTTCTTGAATAATCATGCTGTCTGATTTACAGAATCTTACAGTACTCTATTTGAGAAGTGGTTAGAAGCTGGACCAGAGGATGTTTGTAGGAATAAAGAAAAGGGAACATAATCTAATGAAATTAAGGAAGTAAAATCTATGGGACTTGGCAACTGAATATGGGAGATAGGTAGAAGAGAGAACTCTGAAAAAATGCCTGAGTTTCCAGGTAGATTTGATTTGTAGGCAAATTTCTGCATATTGCAGTACCTGAGTAATATCAAGTATTCAATACATACGTTGATTAAATCAATGACTTAGTGGATGAAATGATGATAGATGGATGGATGAATGGATGGATGGATAGATTGATAAAAGTTCATTATGGTGCCTTCCACGAAGATAATGAATAAAGGAAAAAGGACACATTCTGTTAAGAAATGCAGCAATGAAAATTTCTAATTCACAGTAAGCCCCTATTGCCTTATAAAAGTCTACATAAACCTGTAAAAAAAATCTTAATACACAATATTAACTGAATTCATTATGTCAAACTCTAAAGGCATTGTGATATCATTGATTTCAGAGCTAAACAAATTATAATGTTTAATCAGCATTCCTATTACCTAACAAATACCATAACAATTCATGGAATATTGTGGTGTTTTAGATTTTTTATGTTTGAAATAGGGAATGTCATTTGTTCTACCTCCTTTTTGGAGTTCAGATCAAGAGATGATACACATTGTTCACATTTGCATCACTAGCTAAGTGAGAAACAAAGCAGCAATTGTACTAATCTGTGTTACTGTTGAGCATGACCTCTACATAGCCCTGGAGAACACAGCTGGGGCCTGTGCCTCAATTCTCTCTCCTCTACACGATGGACACTGCACCCACAACCACTTGGTCACAGATAGGTGGGGCACAGTGAAAAGGGCTGCATAATGGTGGTTAGGGGCAGAGGTTGGGGAGCATTTGTCATGCATGTCTACTGCATAGGATTCACAAGTAACAGAGGCAAGAGATGACTAACACAAGGCAGCCCCCATTAACACTGTGATGTTACTTACTGGAGAAATGCTGCCCCTACCTAACCAGTGCATGTTAGACCCTCAGAGTAGTCATTTCTTCCTAAGGGTAAAGAGAGTTAGTACAAATGGATGGAAGTGTTACTTTCAAAACTTCCTCAGTGAGGGGAACTCATACCAATGTGGTCAGAGGCTAAAGCTGAACAGGAAGCATTCCCCCAGCTTTACCAATCAGGAATATTTGGTTTCTATATTTCTGGATTTGGAGATATTCCTAAAGACACTTAGAAAATCCTATCTGGTAGGTCAATGCTCTTGGCCATTTGCTAGGTGACAATTATTTTATTACATCGAAAAAGAGGAGTATTATATATTGCCACTGGTTGCAATTATATAACATTTATAACATTATTTGTCCTTTATAACATTTCTATTAGAGAAGAGAAAAGACCTGCCTCTCAGAACCCCAAATGAGAAAGAAAAGTCATAACTGGTTTCAAAAGAAAGAACCTTTCCAACAAAGAAAGCAGTCTCATAAGAAGAGAGCTAGAAAATCAGTGTGAGTGATATTTGTCTTAATTTTATTTTGAGTAAAATATAAAAGAGACAATGGTAAAAAATATTTTACTTGAGTTTTATTCTTAGAGTGTTTAATATTTTTCTATTATAAAATACAAATATATTCCCTTTGGGTTCATTAAAGAGAAGGTAGTCTCTCTTGATCTGTGACCAACTAAAAAGTAAGTTTTGGAATATGTACATCAAAAAGTAAGCATTTTTTCGGTCTGCTGGGCCAAGTAAAAAGTCAAAAGAGAAATCATCATTAGTATCTTTTGGCATTTTGCAATCAAGGTTTTGTAGGTACTTTTATTTATTTCTTGCATGTGTTTTGCCTATAATGACTTCCTCTCCATCCAAGTTTTTTATTATATTACTAGAACAGTAAAAGGAAGAAAAAAATGATAAATTATATGAATTCAAATCATTGGTCACTGATCCCTGATATGTTTGTATTTAAGCTCGGATATTTAAAAATTATTTTTTGGTTGCATCTGCCATGTTTCATAATTTTTCTCATCTATGTATATTTCTTTTTATTTTATTTCATTGTTCAACAAAGGGACATGTTCAGAATCTGCAATGGCATCCAAGAAAAAAGTTGTAATAAATAATTTTAATAATTATGGTATATTAATTTTTATATTAAAATATAACATTTGAAAAGGTTTTTTACCCCAAAATTTGCTTTGCTTATCTCAGATACAAGATGTAAGTGTATATATATATGTGTGTGTGTGTGTATACATATAAAACAGAGTTGAATATATTTGTATCTTTGTAGAGCTGAATAAATCACCTTACATCTTAAAATATAATATGTTTAATAAATATTACTTAAATAAAATAATTCAATTGTCTTCAAGGTCTGAATTATTCAGGCTACTACTTCAAGAATGAAATATCTTTCCAAATCTCTAAAAGACCAAAGTCAATGCAATAGGACTCTAAGAAATTTATTCTTTGCTTTCAGTTTCTAATCCTATCTTGAAATAGTGTCTGCTTTAAAGCAGAGTTAATGAGGAAAGGATTTGTAAAGAAGTAGGTAAGATAAAATATCTTGTCCAAATTTCATCACATTAAGGCTGTGCACCTACGTATCTCCCATCAAGATACTATTGGCCCAAAAAGTACAAGTTAAAAGTCATCAAGTAGATAAAATCTGGTCTGGAGAGAGCAAGAAAAAGATGAGAGATAATTTTTTTAAATGTTTTTAAATTGAGTATAATAGGTGTGATAACATTTTCAGATTGAATCAGCTTGAAGTGTAAATCCCACAATGTGAACATCAGAAATCATAAAACCAGTGTGGAGCATAGCTGGAGGACATGAATGAGAATTAGGGGAACATAATGATGGCATCTTATCAGTACATGTTCTGTACATACATCTGTACAATAAATCTGTACATGTTCCCTCCAGTCTAATTCCCTCTCAAAGCAATAACTTAATCACAGTGGCAGCAGCTACAGTGAAAAGTCGTCATTCTTTGATACATGGCAAAGATTTGCAGCTATGTTGATTAAAGTCTCTCCTGATAATATACATTGCTAAGCCTTGAATACCATGCAATATTTCATGATATCATATTCACAATTTTCCTGTAATTTAAAAAATATTTCCATCACTCACATTCTATTTCTAGAATATCTACCTATATATGGATCATGCTAAAGTATTACAAACTCATTAGAGAGCACCCTTACATTGTGACATGAAGATACATCAAATGAGAATAGTTATTGTGTTTTACAAAGGGAAATGCTGGAGTATATTATAGATCAAAAGTGTTCTATTACTGTCCTTCACATAGAATTTTTTCTTAGTAGAGAGGGGCGAAATGTGGGCAGAAAAACTGAACGAAAGTCTATAAGTAGACAAATAATTTCTCTCATGATTGTAAGAGTAAAATTGTTTCAGAAAAGGAGAGAAGGAGGAAGAAAGAGGGAGGGAAGGGAAAGAGAGGAATGAAAAAATATATAGGACAACCCAGAAACAAACAGTGGTCTTTTTAAAATAGGGCTAGAACTTTATAAAAAATAAAAATATATGGTTTACTCAGTGACTAAGATGAACTTTGAGAGCTGAAAAGGGACTAGGTGATTTCTGAATCTCCCAGCATGATAATTACTGGCATTCTTTTAGCATTATTTTAATTATTGAACAGTAATATAATCAATGTCCCCAGATTAATATCTTTTATTTACTCTACTTCCTATTCTATTTCATCTCTCTTCTAACAATTGAACATTTTTCTCCTGTCACTAATGCAGATTTTAAATTAATAGTCAAAATGTACCATGTCTCATTAGCTTAAAAGACATTTCCATCCTTATCAAATCAATTGGGGAAAAAGAAACAATGGGTAGGAACTCTGGTCCTCTTACTGTGATTTTCTCTCATAATAAACAATCTACTTAAAATGTCCTGTACATTTTACATGGAAAACATGCCTCACCCCAAATTGTCTGCAAGATCCATGCTTGAGAAATAGTATATACATTCTATCAATATATATTATACAGTCTATCAATTGGGCTAACAACCAGACTGATCTTTTCTTATTTTTTTAATGATCTCTCCTTCATTTCTAAATGAAAGACTGATCTTAAATTGAGGATCCTGGACTACTGAAATCTTTAAGTGACAAAAAGGTTAAAAGACTTGAGGGAAGTGTTTTGTATGCAAAATGTAAAGCCCTGGTTGGAGGCAAGATTCCCTGCAAAACTTGTCCCAGTCTCCGGAGCTTCTCCCTACTTTTCTACATGCATGCTGCTGTCTTCTCTAATCTGGCTTCTTCATCTTTAAAATACATCCTTTTTCACACTTTTGTTGTCAAATATCTCTGTTAGGAAATTACCTGATTCATATAGTCACACCAAGGTGTATTTGAAGGATTAGGTTTTTATGAATGACTATTCCTAGAAGTATTTGCATCAAAAAATATAAACTTTAGTATAAAGAAATGACATAACAATGGGGAGATTTTAAACATCGTTTAGATGAAAGGGTTTGAGGATTGGGCAGAGGCAGTGGCAGAGTGAAAGACACACTCAATAAGTGGCAGCTCCTGATGCGTTGCACAGAGATGACCGCGAACACGCATATGCATAGACTCTAGAGTTCTAGCAGCTGTTTAAAAAAACAAGTCTGCAAATTGAGGTAGTGTATGCAGCATAAAAGAATCCTTCCAAAATAGCAAATATTAAAGTTCCAAAGAGCACTATACTAGTACCCTTCGCCTAAATCAACATTTGGCTTCTGACACTGATAAAATTTCGGTCATATAATGGAAAAAGTGTAGAAAAACACAAATACATAGAAACACATATGACCCGAGCACAAACTCATAAATGACTGAAGCTCTGGGGTATATCACAAAAATGCCTGATGAACAGACAGGAAAAGGATTAGCAGGGTGGGAATAGAAGCTGAAGAAGTTGTTTATTGCAGTGACCAAAGTGACAGAGAAAAAAGACAAGTCTGACCAGGTTTTATGAAGAAGTTGAGTATTAATTTGGGATATTTTTATTTTATTCTTATACCCTCAAAGGAATTCCAGGAAATTTATAATTTTATAAATGATTATAGTTAGTCTTGTATTTAATTTGATAAGGCATTGCTTATTGTAATATACAAGGCTTTTTTCTCTTTAAAAGATTTAGGAGACTAAAATTCTTTCCCCTTCATTGACCTCTCAAGGTATCTAAAATTCCAAGCTCCACACTTATGCATCTCTCTACTTGATATTTTCACTTTTATTTCTTAAAGGTACCTCAAACTCAACATGATCAACACTACAAACCATGACCTTTGCCTCATACCCGGTCCTCTCCGGGTGTCACCTCTCTCAGTGAATGGCATATACATTTGATTGTCATCCTTGACATCTTATCCTTTGAGACACCCTTCACCACCAGGCCCATTGATACTACCTCTAAACTACCCTTTAAATCTATATACATCTCTCTTTCCCCACTAATTCAAATAACAAGGTCTCCTCCGGTAGCCTTCTGATCTAGTTCCACACACTATTCCTGCTGGCTACAATTACTTCTTCCACATGAGAGTCTCTGTAAGCAGCCTAAAAAACAAATCTCATCATGTTATCTCTCTTCTTAAAACCCTTCAAAGGTAAGGCATTGCTCGTGCTTAACACAGCCTATGCAGCTCCAAGGGGGGTATCCCCAGATCACCTCAGCCCCAGCCTCTGCCTGATACTTGCTTCCTCATATTCTTTTTTCAAGCTTACTGGCTTCTTTCCGATTTTGAATATACCATGATACTTATAATATAGGAAACATTCCACTTACTCTTTCCTTTGCCTTGGACATCTCTCACATGCCCTTTCACCTAATAACATTTATTTTTCCACCAAATTGTCCAAATATCTCTTCCTCAGGAAATACTACTCTGTCTTGACAAGATGAATCAGATCTCTATGTCTTTAATGACATTTATTACTATTTTTAATTTGTGTACTTCCTTGAACATTGTCTACCTCCCACACAATAAGTTTCATGAGGGCAGGGATTATTTCTGCTTTTGCTGGTCCTTTTCCTAAGCACTAAGTCCAGTGATTAGCAAACACTGTATTCTCAAATGTATTATAGAATGAATTAAAGAATGTATGAATAAATGGATGGATGAATGGATGGATGATTAAAAGAAAGAATAGTATCTTCAGATGTCAAATACCTGAAGTCATTCAATCAATCTGTGGTAGAATTTTATCATTGCCCAGAAAGAAAGAAAGATCCTGAGAGAATGGCATTTGGTGCAATGGTATAGAGAAGAATAGAAAGTGACTAAGACAAAGAATATTTGCAGTTACTATTGCTATTCAGAATGTATTCCCCTCCCCACCTCCTTTTTTTTGAGAGCATCCTCTTATTTGGGACATTTATCTTTCTTCTACTCTGTGTGGTTTTGTGGGAATATATATCTGGGAGGCTTCCTCCCATTATGAGAGTTGAGGGGGTCCATATTTTTTCCCTTCAACTCCTGCATGGTTCAGCTAGTAAATGAGAACGTAACCTAAACTTGAAAAATCAGACTCTTTTCTTGAGATTTTAACTTTTAAGCAAGACTCATTTGAAGGTTAAGTTTATGTGTCAACTTGAGTTGGCTAAGGAATGCACAGATAGCTGGTAGAACATTGTTTCTGGACATGCCCATGAGGGTGTTCCCAGAAGAGACTAGCATTTGATTCAGTAGACTGAAAAAAGACGATCTGCCCTCACCAACGTGGGTGGGTGTTATCCAATCTGTTGAGAACCCAAATATAACAAAAAGCGAGAGGAAGGACGGATTTTCTCTCTCCTTGTGCTGGGACATCCATTGCCATTGGACGCCAGAGTTCATGGTTGTGAGGCCTTGAGAGTGTTGAGATTTACACCAGCAGCCCCCAGGCCTTTGGCCCCAGACTCAGGGTTCCATCGTTGGCTCCCCCGGTTCTCAGGCCTTAGAACTCAGACTGAATTATAACACCAGCTTTCCTTGTTCTGCTGCTTGCTGATGGCTATTGTGGGACTTCTCAGCCTCCATAGTCATGTGAGCCAATTCCCATAATAAATCTCTATTTATCTGTCTATCCATCCTATTCGTTCTATTTCTCTGGAGAACCCTGTCTAATACAAGCCACAATGACAAAGAGAATGGCTGAAAGTCATTCATCTGGATAGCAGCATGACAGTGTCACCCTGAAGACACTGTTCTGCCTACAAGATAGTGGCTGTGTTTCCTGTTCACCAGTTTGCCAGATCTTTTTTCCTATGTGTTCCCAAGCCCACTGTCCATCACTGATTGATTCTGGGAATGTTGTCTATCTTTACAATAAATTTCTCCCTGCTTAATTTAATCAGAGTCTGTTTCTGTTGTTTGCAACCAAAAACTCTGATGGTGACAGGAAGGGACAATGTACCAAGATGCTCTTGAAGTCTGAGGACATTCAACGAACATCTATTGAATTTCCACTTTTGTTGAGAATATAAATGAAAAAACCCTATAATTCCTACTCTTAGGGACAGTTTTTGAGGGGAGACAAATCCAATACCTGCAGATATCTGCCATCCTAGGGATAAGGGAGAATCAGAGTAAAAGTGGAGTAATAATGGGGAAGGAACTATGACCATTGCCTGAGGGTATTAAAGGTGTCATCCCAGAAGTACCATTTTGAAATGCAGAAAGATAGAAGTTCAGTAGATGATAAAGTAACAATATACATAATTTACCTCAACTTTTCAATTGTGTCTAGAGCAACCCTCTTTTAAAATTACACATATTTCATAACAGTTGCTTATCACACATATGTGGAGAATGTGGAAAAGTAAAAAAAATCATTATGACCCAAGAGATCATAACTGTGAGTGGAGAAGATATTTAAAATATAATGTGTTTATTCACAAATCATATATCTATAAGGGATTTGTGCCCAGAGCATATAAGGAACTCTTACAATTCAATAATAAAAGTCAAATAATCTAATCTAAAAATGGAGAAAGGATTTGAATAGACATTTCTCCAAAGAAAATATACAAATGGCCAATAAGCTCATGGAAAAATGCTCAAAATATTAGTTATTAGAGAAATGCAAATCAAAATAACAAGGTACCACTTCACATTCAATAGAATGATTCTAATCAAAATGATAGACAATCCCAAATGTTGGCAAGGATGTGGAGAAGTGGTACCCGCACATACTGCTGGTGGACATGTAAAGTGATACAGTCACTTTGAAAAACAGTTTGGCAGTTCTTCAAAATGTTAAAAAGGCAAGATGCGGTGGCTCACACCTGTAATTCTAGCACTTTGGGAGGGCGAGGCTGGAGGGTCACTTGAGACCAGGAGTTCAAGACCAGCCTGGACAACAGAGAAGGACCCTATCTCTTTTATATAGACTATAAATATAGTCTATATGTAATATAGACTTATAATATGATCCAGCAATTTCACTCCTAAGTATCAACCCAAAAGAAAAAAATAATGTATTCACTAAAATCTTGTACAGGATGTTTGTGGTAGCATTCTTCATAACAGCCAAAAAATGGAAACAACCCAAATGTCCATCAACTGATAAATTAAATGGAGAAACAAAATGTGGCATATCAATGCAATGGAATGTTATTTGGCAATAAAAAGAAATGAAGTACTGATACACACTACAATATGGATGAATCTTGAAAATATTAAGTGAAAAGAGCTGGTTCCAAATGACCACATATTATATAATTCTATTTATGTGAAATGTCCAGAACAGGCAAATCCATTGAGACCAAAATTAGATTAGTAGTTGCTAGAGTTTGGGGAAAGGAGGAAAATGGAGAGTGACTACTAGTGGGTATGGGATTTCTTTTATGAATACTTAAAATGTTCTAAAGTGAAATTGTAGGTGTTGCACATTTCTAGGAATATATTAAAAACCACTGAAGTGTATATTTTAAATGAGTGGATTTTATGGTACATGCATTATATCTCAATAAAACTTATAAAAATAACTATAATGTATTAATAAATGCAAAGCAAATAACATGTGTAAAATGTAGGAGTGTCATGGACTGAGGAAAGGGGTGGAACAGGGAAGGGTTCATGGGGGAGATGCTAAATTATGAGGTGATCTTCTTTCACCCGACCTTACCTGTCAACACATGGAGTCAGTTCCATCAGGCTTTGGCTGCCCAGATACATAAATATTAAAGAACAATTATTGTATTTAGTTTTAAATGGAAAACATGTTCCAGAACGCTCAAGCATATCAATCCCAAGAGATTAAGCTTCAGGCAAGTCCAATCTCCTCAGCCAGATCGCTAATAAGGGTCATTAGTGCAGTTCAGCTACACCTGAGTTTATTCAGTGACGTATTTTTTTCTCTATTCAAAGACTCCCAAGTACAAGAACTGCCAGAAGACAATAACCATTCATCAACATTTTATTCTCACAGGATGCTGAATGAGTTAGATATTAGAATCCACTTCAGTTATCTGGTTGTTCACTGGGTAACCAAAATAATCCAGGTCTCCAGATGTTTGTTCACTTGCTCGAAACCTAAACAATATTAAGCAGCACACTAAAGACAGGAAGTACTTCCTGAAAATAGTCTCAATCCTCAGCACTTTGCTACCACAGTCAAGCTTCCCAATGACAAAAATTATTATTTTTTATTATTTTTTTTAAAGCTGGTCAAGTGAAACAGTGGGAGTGGAGAAGGAACAAAGGAATCTGCAACTGGTTGTAATCAATTAGGTGTAAACACCACTGCACTTGGACCAACCCCAGTAACAAAAATTAAAGGGTCTCTTTTATCAATGTATATACCCAGAAATTATAACACGAAATTTGCAAATTCCTTATCTTCTCTCTGTGGAATATATCTGTGTAAAATTTTTTAAAAAATGTTTTGGATTGTAAATCCCAGAATTATTTATGTACACCCTTACTCTAAGGAACAGTTTCTATAGTACTACTGGTTACTTATTGGTACTTTCAGTCAATCTCATACAATGAGTAAATAATAACATGGAAAACATAATGTAAAACAGAATAGGATACTAAAGTAGAATTTTTGTTGTAACCTAGGAAGCTTGCCAATCATTTCTCCTCATGCACCACTGAATCAAAGAGAATGTGACAAGAATGTACTGTTATTTTTAAAAAAAGCCTTCACTACAAATTAAATGTAAGTCTTATGACCTTAACATTTCTGGCAGAGAAAAAGGTCACATCAAAGACCACTTGGACCATAAAAGAATAATAAACTATGGACCAGGAAGAAATGTATCCTGGCAATAAAGACTCAGCAACCAATCCCTGGATGATATTGGGAAATCGTATTTTGTAATATGAAATATGCTGTGTCACAATTGATGTTAGCCTATAATGATAGACTAGCAGAATCAGAAAGCACTGTGCAGAAAGGAGGTGATCCCCACACTTCCTCTGACTCACTAAGGTAGACTGTATGTTGACCTTCATCATGGGTGTCAGTCATTCTCTGCTCTGTATAAATCTCCTGCTGGCTGGCTGAAAACAGTGGAAAAACTTAAGATCCTGAAGGGTTTCGGGTGGTGAGGGCAAGAAAAAGCCTTTAGGACAGCCTGCTTGCCTGATAGAATATCTAAAGAAAAACCAAATATCTTGTATTGTTAACACTAATTTCCCATTAATATTTGCTTTGTATCAATCATTTAAAAACTTTTTATTTGAGGTCTATTTTACTCTAGTGAATTAAATAGATCTTAAGAGTACAGTATCATCAGTTTTGACAAATGGATAAACTCATGTAACCCGCATTCTATCAAAATATAGAACATTTGGCTGGGCATAGTGGCTCACGCCCACAATTCCAGCACTTTGGGAGGCATAGGTGGGAGGATCACTTGAGACCAGGAGTTTGAGCCCAGCCTGGGGAACAGCAACATGGAGAGATCCTGTCTCTACAAAAAATGGAAAAAATTACCCAGGTGTGGTGGTGCACACCTGTAGTCCCAGCTACTTAGGAGGCTGAGGCAGGAGGATGACTTGAGCCCAGGAATTTGAGGCTGCAGTGAGCTATGATGACACCACTGCATTCAATCCCGGGCAAGAGATCAAGACCTTGTGTTGAGATATATTTAAGTAGCAATTTTCAAAGCACTCTGTCCCAGAGAGTCACTTTCTTAGCCAAGTTCACACAATCAGCAAGTTGCAGGCCTGAAATTCAAACTCAAGAATTCTGATTTTAAATCCAGTGTTCTTTCATGTGCGACATATCCCTATTTTGAATTATTCATGAAGTGCTTAAAGTTTTCAATTGTTAGAAGACTTTATCTTATATACTGTACTTTTCAACATCTTTAACCTAAGTTTGGCATATCACACGCTGATATTCTTAATATGCATTTGTTTTTGGAAACATCTTAGAAAACCATACAAAGACAGGAGTGATTAAAATTGTATATCGAAAATATTAATGACAAACTGGAACATGTTTGTAACATATAGTATGAAAAGTGGCTATCATTAATATATAGAGAACTTATATTTAATAAGAAAAAAGCACTCAAAAGAAATATGTTAAAGGATATTCATGAGAATTTTTTTCAGAATAAGATAGACAAATCATTAATAATCATATAATTGAAAACTTTATCCTCATCAAAATAATGGAAATTGAAAAGCTGGATAATATTTTTCTATCTATAGTTTGAAAAAGTGTTAATAGAATACTACTAAGTTGATGAGGACATATTTATAAATTTGTTGTTTTAAGCAAAAGTTCATGCAATCTTACCAGAAAGAATTTTGTAAAACATAGAAAAATTATACAAGTTGTATAAATCTTTGACTCAAAGGTTCTATTTCTAAAACTCTAAGATAACAATCAGACATGTTTACTCACAAACACATGAACATGCACACACACACAGAAATATGTGAACAGAGATGAGAAACAGTTTAAATATTTAGAAAAAGTTATTAAATGTTTTCTGGTAAAATGAAATAATAATAAAGTTATACCCATTAGGTTATGATGTATTATTCTATTTATATAATGCTAGATTTGATTTGATAATATTTGTTTAGAATATTTTCATCTGTACTTATAATTGAGATTGGCCCATAATTTTCCTTTCTCTTTTTTGGATTTTGGTATCAAGGTCATGCTTGCTCCAAAAATAAGTTGAACTATTTTCCATGTTGTTTTTCTTCTCTGGAAAAGTTTCTGTTAATTGGGAATTATTTTTTATAAATCCCCAGAAAGGAAACAAACTAAAAATGTTCTTTTTGGAATATTTTGACTACTGATTCTGTTTTTATATTGGATTTCTAGTCCTTTATGAGTCAATTTTGGTAAGATACTGTTTTTTAGAAATGAGTCCATCTCATCTAAAGTTTTAAGTTGCTCACAGTATCTTATTTGCTTAAAATTTCTGCAGCATCCTTTCATTTTTAGATTTACTTGTTCTATAACTTTTTCTTGATCAATTTTCCAAAGATTTGTAAAATTTATTAGTACTTTCATAGAAACAATGTAGTTACTTTGTGGCAATGTAGACTACCTTGATCCTTTTTAATTATGTTTATATCTTCTTTCATTAATTCTAAATCCTATTACTTCCTTTATTTTAATTTTTTAATTTTGATTTCTTTTTACAACTTATTGAGATGAATATGGAAAATAAGCTGAGGTAACTACAGGCAATTATTGAAATAAATATGAAAGAAAATTATCATTGTCTTTTTTTCCTACTATTGCATTCGAAAATGTAAATTTCCCTCAAAGTATTGCTCTGGCTATATCACACAAGTTTTAATTTGTAATTTTTAAATTATTATTTAGTTTAATAATTTCTTTAATTTCCATTATCTTTTCTTCTTTGATCCATGTTTTATTTAGAAGTTAACTTCCAAATACATGGAGATCATATAGTTGTTATTGGCATTTCCAAATATGTGGAGATTTTCATTGATATTGTCAAATACATAAGGAGTTGTCCACATTTCCAAATATATTTCTAAATATGCAGAAATTCTATAATTATCATTCATATTGATAATAAGAAAACAAGGTTAACATGAGATTAGAGGATATAATTTTGTATTTGAAATTTTGGGAGATTCTTTTTATGGCCCAGAATATAGTAAACTTTTTGTAAATGTTTTATATATACTTGAAAAGCATGTGTTTTCCTGAAATTATTGTGTGCAGTGTTCCACATTTGTACATTAGGTAATTTTTAACTTTATCATTAAAATCTTCTATATCGTTACTGATTTGTTTTTTTGCCTCTTTGCTCTACCATTTACTAAAAGAGATATTTCAAAATCTCTTTCTCCTTGTATTTTTGATGGTGTTTGTTTTATCTATTTTAAGGTTATAATTTTATTAGCATGCAAATTAAACTTTAAGTTTCTCTGGTGAGTTAAACCAGGAAATTCATTGTGATCCTTATAAAGTGAACTTCTTTAATCTCTAGTAATGCTTTTGCTTAAAATTCTATCTGGTGTAAAACTAATGAAGCTGTTTGAGCTTTCTTTTGATTGTTCTTTCAATGGTATACAATTGGTTAGAAAAGATTTGTAAGATACACATCTAAAAGTTATTAGTTTATTTAAAAATAATTTCTGAAATACTGGCAAAAGTACAATATGCATTTTGACATGGAACAATGTTCATGATACATTAATGAAGAAAAAGATTACCAAATAGAATAAATAGCATACTCTCATGTGTGTAGGAGGGAGAGTGTACATATACATGTGTGTATATATGTGTATGCATGTGTGTATGCATACTCATAGTGAGCATATGAATTAGTATGAAGATACACACCCAGCTGTTTTCAGTAGTTTGTCCTAGGCCCACTGCCTAGGCCCATTGTTGGTGACTTTTGTTTATTTCCTTTTGCTTCTCTGTACTTTAAAATTTTCTAAAATTAGATTCTATTTTAGAACAGTGTCACACTGGGTGCAGTGGCTCACACCTGTATCCTAGCAAGTCTGGAGGCCAAGGCAGGAGGATCGATTGCTTGAAGCCAGGAGTTCAATACCAACCTGGGCAACATAGCAAGATCCCTGTCTCTATTAAAAAAAAGAAATTAGCTTGGTGTGGTGGCATGCACCTATAGTCCCAGCTACTCCGGAGGCTGAGCCAGGATGACCGCTCGAGCCCAGGTGTTGGAGGTTGCAGTGAGCTGTGATGACACCACTGCATTCAAGCCCAGACAATAGAGCAAGACAATGTCTCAAAAAAAAAAAATGACAAACAAACAAAAAGTGTCAAATGCATAAACAGAAACCAGTTTGGTTTTTTTTCTGGACTAGAAAAAATCATTTACTTTGGCAATATTATTATCTTCAACATCTTTAATAAGAATAGTTTTAGTAGAGGGTTTGAAGCTGAGATCAGATTACAATGGACTTCAGAGTAGGAGAAACAAATTTTCTTAATAGCTGTAAAGGACATGAAAAAGATGATATATGAATGATGTATGGTTGAAAAGCCAGGGTCAAATTTTGTTTTTGCTTAGTTCCAGAGAAATGCTAACACATTTCCTGAAGAAGTGGAAGAAAGAAGACAAAAACAGAAAGGCCAGTTTATTGAGCAAAGAATACGAAGACCCCAGGAGCACAGGCAGCAAGTTGGTCTCTTAAGAAGCAGAAACTGGGCAGGAAAAGGTAAGGGTTACATTCTGCAAGTTCCTTTCAAACAAAGGAATAATCTTAAGAAGAGTTTTATAGGCAGGAGGCAAGCAAGACCAGTTCCAACTTGTTAATTTTTTTCTTCCTTTTCTGGGAATGGAAACAGATATCCCAAAAGACATGAGCTTATCAAAATAATTAGAGAAATCCAGGCTATATCTTGTTTTCTTATCTTGTACCATTCCAGTTGCCTTTTGTAACTTGACTCAGGGTCACTAATACTAAAATCTCCAGTAAAAGGTAAAATGGAATGCTTTCTTTCAACCCAGCCTAAAATGTAAATGAGCATTAATTGCTTAAATGATCATTACATGTAATTCCCCTTAATTGATATCCAAAAGCAGCCATTTAAAATGTTGTATTCATAATAATATTTAGCTGATTTTATTTCTTTTTGTTTCAAAAGCTGTGATTAAATACATGGAGCTTTGTGAAGAGAAACAAAGGGAATACTGAGTATTCAGTAATGGATGTAATACAGTAACTCTCTGAGTTTTTATATATTACTTATATATACAATTTATATCATATATTTTTTAATGTGTTTTACATATGATGAAACTAAATCTCTAGGGATAAGGTTATTTACCAAAGCTCACAAGCTGCGAAGTATAAGTGCTGGGATTTTACTGTAGAATCCATGCAGTTTCCACCATGCCAGTCTGGCTACAAATCTGGATAAATGGATAAAAATGGTTGCTGATTCTAGAGCTCAGTCTTCTAATTGTGAAGCCAGCTGACAAATCCTATGGAAAGCAAGTAAAGAAAAATAGCAAAGTGGGAGAAGTCCTAGCTCCCAGTGAAGAAAGCAGGATTCTGTTCTTGGGTTTGCCACATACTTTCGATGGGATCTTGAGGAACTCATCATCTCTGGATCTCAGTTTCCTCTTCTAAAAAAGGATGGATTTTTTACTGAACGGGCTTTAATATTCCTTTCTAGATGCTAAATGCATATAGTAGCCTCACCACACTCCTTCCTTCATTGAAGGCTTGGCCTGTTTTCCAGCACTTTAGGTGGATCCTAAGAGCCTTCAAGATAGAGGGCTTGTCCCCAGCACCCAGAAAGCAAGGCAGAAGAAGATGCAATCTGTCAGCTCAGAGTTCAGGCTGCAACCAGTCTTGAGCAAGAAATACCTGAAAACCAACTCTAGCTGCATCTCCACTTTAAGAACTGCACTGATTAGCATGGGCTCCCTTTTTGTGTAAAGGATTTTTTATTGCATATCCTTATCCTGTTTTTGGTTATGCATATTGTGGCAGTTCTCTTCTGAGACTGTAATGTAAATAACATATTTTTCAATTTACATGACAATTATAAGGTATATGTTAAAGTCAATTTAGGGTTCTAAAACACAGTAAGAAGCTTTAAAGAAAGCACATATTGTGGACCTAAGCATATATATATATATATATATATGCATTTAATCAGAGACATTGTAACTGGAAATGACAATGGATCACCTAGTCCACACCGCTCACGTGTCAAGTGAGCCCATTCATGCTTGCACACCTGACGCAGGCCTTCAGAGCACCTCTAGACGACTTGCAGTGCAAGCAGCCCTCTAGAAACTCTGCCTATGACCAGCTGAGGAGCCTGCCTCTCACTGTCGAGTAGGGAAAGCAGGTAGAGATTACTCGGGAGAACAAGGCTTGTGAGAAGAGCCTCCCTTCTGCCCAGTCAGCAGCAGATCCAAAGAGGATTTGAAAAGTGCCAGGTCATTGTGAGAGCACAATCAACCCCAATACAGAGAGAGTGTCATTGCTTTGCGTCTCCAAAGATAAAATCTTTCCTTCCTCACTTCCAAATGAGCTGCCCAAATAGTTCCCCTCGATATTTTTACTCCAAATTTCCTTGTATTCCAATAATAATTTTCAATCTCTATGTTTTCTACTGATATTGAATAATATAATGAATGGTTTTCAAGTAAGACAATCTGGTGGATGGAGTCTACATCACATCCTATATTGCTCAAATGAGCAAAAGTGTGTCTTTTCCTCATTCTTAGGTGTATCCTACCTGTTTATAGGTGCAATAAACAAGTTGATTGCATGCTTGGCTACTTATTCTTACAAATTCACATAATAAACACCTATAGAACAGAAAAAGACTGCAAATTATCTCTTCTATTTATTTTAATCTTTTTAAGATATAGAGATTAGATAACTCATATCTTGAAACACACTATGGATAACTAGGTAGTCAGATGCAGCATTCTTTGAATGGTTGAGAACTGTAATTCTACCCACATACTAGAGTGGAGGAGGGAGCAAGCAAGTCCACGTGGAGTCCAGGGAGGAAGTCCACGTGGGGAGGCAGAAAAAAATACTGAAATTGATGGAAAACAGGAGGTAGGTTAAAGGTAAGCGATAAGAAGACAGAAGACAGCATCAAGTGTGGGAGGAGGGGCTGCAGTTCCAACGTCTGAGACAGCACCCAGATCTGGGTACCCACAGCATGAGGTGCGACTTGGAAATTCAGCAAGTGAAACTAATTCACTGTATTCATTTTGTCAGGTTCAGGCAAAGGCGCCAGTCCAGAGAGGGAAACTAGAAAGATCAAAGGAGGTTCTCGGCCACAACGTGATTTCAGCACTTGACAGGTGTCAGAATTTGGAAATGCAGTGGGGCTGCATCACAGAGTGCGAGAACCGCATTACGAAGAATGGGGGCAGGGGAGCAAGAGTATCACCAGCGGAAAGGATGAGAGGCGTAGACCACTTCTTCACTTCCTCCTGCCAACAGCAAGGATGAGATGAGGGTCGTCTATACGGTTTCAACTCCGTGGAGAGGAAGTCTAGCAAGCCAGTAAACAAAGAGTAGTACAACTGAGGCACAGAAAGCTAAAGAGCAAGTTGCCAAGAGATGAAATGGCACAAAAAATACCTGTGCTCAGACTCCATCTTTAATAATCTTTTTTTT